>CM022301.1:215154493-215229638 GCA_011799875.1 Thinopyrum elongatum | reverse complement strand
TAACCTGTTCATTGTTACCTTACCTGCCTATGATAAACTGTTAGTATAGGTTGGTAGTGAACCATCAGTGACCCCCACCACCATATCCTTGTTGCCCCTCTTGATCATCGATGACTCGATCAACGTGATCGTCGACCAGAGACCGACACCTCACTTCACACCCCCTTAGTTGACGACTCTGTTAGTAACTATCGAGTGCCGAGGGTGATACCTCGTAACGCACTCCCGATGAATACTCTGCGTGTAGCTGTTCGGTCGTGGTCATCGAGGGTGATTTCTCCTTCTCCATTTCTGATACGACTCTGTCGTGCAACCCTCAGTGTGAACCTCGAGGGTGATGCCTCATACATTCACCCTGATGATTTCATCGAGTGGAATCCGCCGAGGGTGATTCCTCGGGTTTTCCCCTTGGATGTTATGACCACACGGTTACCTTGACCTTTGTTATAGGCGGGTCTACCCTGGTGGGTACCCGCTGGGGATCTATGATCTTCGGTGTGCCGAAAGGGCACTCGAGTGTGTTATTGTGGCGGAGCATCAGAGACTCTGATTGTCTCCGCGTGATACTAATTGAGCCTGTTGGATTTGGTTTGTGACTGAGTGGGTCGACGTGCCCTATACCCTACCACCACGCGGGATAATGGTTATGGGGCCCTCTGCGATGTACGTTTCTCCCAAAGGCTCGTCAGACTCATGATTCACCGTGCGGGCTGATGTCGGGATTGGGCTGGATACTCACTAACGAGTTCAGTGTCGTGCCTGCACCCCGGCCAGTCTCGCAACGCGCAGGGTCCCCAGGGCGATGGCCCAAGACCTCTAGGTGCATAGGTTAGTCCGGCGTGCTGACCTCTCTGCCGAGCCTAGGTAGGGCGTTGCTTCGTGTTGATCTTCCGAGGACGGGCATTACCCGCAAGTTGTCCGGCCAGAGTTGATCGAGCGTGTTGGGTAAACGTAGTGCAGCCCTGCGGGATGATTGATCTATCGATAGCTGGTCCTACGGTAAAGGACGCTCAGTTTGTGTATCCCGATCTACTACTTGAACTGGATACTTGTTACATAATTGAAGCTTCGGGATCGCTTTCTCGCTGGGAGTCGAGGAGGATCTCTAGGCTTTGCTTCAACATGTTTGCTAAATAAAATGCTATTCTATTCTCTTCTACTGCTGCAAGATGATGGCTTCGAAAGATGCTAGTCTTTGATAGGACTAGCCTTCTTCTATTCTGGCATTTCTGCAGCCCAGTCCACATATACAGCCTTTTTTCCATTGAAATGTTGCATATGTAGTATAATCCTTGCTTGCTGAGTACTTCGGATGAGTACTCACGTTGCTTTATTTTCTCTTTTTCCCCATACCCCACCTTGATGATACACCAGACGATGGAGCCCCGGAGCCAGATGCCACCTCAGGAGCTTACTACCAGGAGGGTCCAGAGGGTCGTACTACTGGATCGGCCAGCCGACCAGGGTAGGATCGAGGCTCCGAGCAGGAGGCCAACGCCTTTCAATCTAGTGTCGTGGTTTGTGCTAGCCTTCTTAAGGCAACTTGTCTAATATGTCTGTACTCAGATAATATTTGTATGACTGACTTATGTATTCGGATCTTCGGATCCCTGGTCTGTAATATTGTGGATCTCCGTTTAAATTGTGTTAAGTTGTGTTGTGATATCTTCCCGTGAGTCCCTGTGCTTGATCGTACACGTTTGCGTGTATGATTACTGTATGATTGAGTCGGGGGCGCCACTTATATCACTGTATTCCACTTCTCCATGGTTCATACCCCCTGATACTACCCATAGATTCATCAAAATAAGCAAACAACACATAAAAACAGAATCTGTCAAAAACAGAACAGTCTGTAGTAACCAGAATATTAGTCATACTATGTATCCTCCAAAAATTCTGAAAAATAGCACAACATAGGAAATTTGTATATAAATCTTGTGTAAACAATTTAGAATTTTTCCACCTCCAGTGAATTTTAACAATTCTTTTACTGGACGCAAAAGTTTCTGTTTTTCAGCAAAACCAAATCAATGATATACCAAAGCATCCCAAAGGTCTTGCTTGGCTCAAACACTAATTAACACTAAAAAACAATTACTAACAGGGTAATAATGTGTATTTATTGGAAAACAGGAACAAAACAAAAAATACAAAAATAAAATTGGGTTGCCTCCCAACAAGCGCTTGTTAAACCCCTAGCTAGGCATAATGCTAGATCTAGGTATTGTCATCTTTGGTATGCAATCCAGTGGCCCTCATAATAGATTCATATGGCAACTTAATTTTATTTCTTGGAAGTGTTCCATGCACTTCGTTAATGGAAATTGAAATCTAATGTTTCCTTCTTTCATATCAATATTGCACCAATCGTTCTAAGGAAAGGTCTACCAAGAATAATAGGGCATGTTGACTGGAATCTATATCAAGCACAATAAAATCTACGGGCATATAATTCCTATTTGCAAACAAAAGAACATCATTAATCCTTCACATAGGTTTCTTAATATGGAATCCGCTAGATGCAAATTCAAAGAACAATCATCAAATTTATGGAAACCTAGCACATCACTTAGAGTTTTCGGAATAGTGGAAACCATAGCACCCAAATCACACAAGGCATTGCACTCATAATCTTTAATTTTAATTTTAATAGTAGGTTCCCACTCATCATAAGCTTTCTAGAGATTGAAACTTCCAACTCAAGTTTTTTTCTTCAAAAGATTTCATCATAGCATCAACGTAGTTTAGTAAAAGCTTTATTTTGATTATAGCATGAGGTGATTAAGCATGGATTGCAACAAGGAAATACAATCATCAAAGAACAATTATCATAATTAAAGTCCTTGAAATCCAAAAGAGTGGGTTCGTCGGTACTTAAAGTTTTGACCTCGCCAATCCCACTTTTTTAATTTTTTCATTAAAATCTTCACCCTCCAAATTATTGGGACGCCTTCTAGCTAAAGTTGACTCATCTCCAGTCCCATCTTTATCAAGTTTTATTAGAAACAAAGATTCAATACGAGTCACACCAATCACTTTAAGATCTTCACATTATTTAAAGACTCTGGTTTAGCGAGCCATCTTATTTACCAAAGTGGTTTGCTTATCGGAAATTTGGCCTACTAAATTTTCAATATGAGAAAATTGGGATTTAAGACCATATATTTCCTTAGTAACATCATCAAGCTCTTTATTAATAGATTCCATCATAGTTTTTTGTTCTTTAAGTTCGTTCCTAAAGAAACTATTATGCTCAAATTGTAAAGACTGAAGCTTTTTGTATTATTTTCAATTTCTTCCAACTTTCTATAGTAAAAATCAAGGCTCTTGGGTTGAGCCATGGAGGCAAGTAAGCAATCTAGCACACCAAGCAACGAAAAGATGAACGAAAGAAGGGCGAATAAAAGGCAATATTTTTGTGGGGAGAGGAAAACGACAGGCGAATGGCAAATAATGTAAGTGCAAGAGATGAAAGTTTATGATATGTACTTGGTAGGCTTGATGTAGAACCCTCCCGGCAACGGCGCTAGAAATTATTCCTGCTACTTCTTGAGCTTGCGTTGATTTTCCCTTGAGAGGAAAGGGTGATGCAGCAAAGTAGAGATAAGTATTTCCCTCAGTTAAGAACCAAGGTATCAATCCAGTAGGAGGCACAAGCAAGTCTCCAATATATGCACCTACACAAACTAACAAACACTTGCACACAACGCGAAAAAGGGGTTGTCAATCCCTTCACGGTCCGAACAAGATGAGATCTAATAGAGATAGGTATAAAAGATAAGTAAAAAGTAAAATAAAGTAAATATAAATAAATTGCAGCAAGGTATTTTTGGGTTTTTGGTTTTATAGATCTGAAAATATATGATGGAAAATATACCCGGGGGCCACAGGTTTCACTAGAGGCTTCTCTCTCTTGAAGAAAACATACGGTGGGTAAACAATACTGTTGAGCAATGATATAAAAGCGCATAATTATGAAGACATCTAAGGCAATGATCATGATATAGGCATCACGTCCGTGACAAGTAGACCAAAATGATCTGCATCTACTACTATTACTCCACACATCGACCGCTATCCGCATGCATCTAGATTATTAAGTTCATAAGAACAGAGTAATGCCTTAAGCAAGATACATGATGTAGAGGCATAAACTCAAGCAATATGATATAAACCCCATATTTTTATCCTTAATGGGCAAGAATACATACGTGCCTCGCTACCCCCTTCTGTCACGTTGGTAGGAACACCGCAAGATTAACCCATCACAAAGCACCTCTCCATTGCAAAACCAATCTAGTAGACCAAACCAAATCGATATATCGGAGAGAAATACAAAGCTATCTCAATCATGCATAAAAGAGTACAGAGAAGACTCAAATAATATTCATAGTAACTGATCATAATCCACAATTCATCGGATCTCACAAACGCACCGCAAAAGAAGATTACATCGAATAGATCCCAAGAACATCGAGGAGAACAATGTATTGAAGATCAAAGAAGAGAAGAAGCCATCTAGCTACTAGCTATGGACACATAGGTCGTGGTAAACTACTCATACATCATCAGAAGGGCAACAAGGTGGGGGGGGGGCTTGCCTGGTTGCTCTGGCAAGAGAGAGGGGTCATCAACGGGCTGCTCGTCGGTAGTGTAGTCGTACCCAGCTGCAGCGTCGTCGGTCTCAGCGTCTATCGAGAGAGAAGGAGGGGGAGAGAAACAATAAATTCACGGCAATAATGCAAACAATATGTATGACATGCCTAAATGATATGCCGGGGTGTTCTACTGCCTAACTAAATGATTTAGTTAATTTAGGAATTTATTCGGATTTATTTAATCAACAATAGGCACTATTCATTTATCGAATTCGGTCTAAAAGTTCAATGTTTATATAGCTAGGGGCATCTGACAGGAATACGGAGGGCGTATTCGGGTTC
The DNA here is from genome assembly GCA_011799875.1 of Thinopyrum elongatum. Taxonomy (NCBI): domain Eukaryota; kingdom Viridiplantae; phylum Streptophyta; class Magnoliopsida; order Poales; family Poaceae; genus Thinopyrum; species Thinopyrum elongatum. Next base: position 215,224,695 of record CM022301.1, on the reverse strand, counting down.
GTATCAGAATTCTGAGCAAGTTTCATATATAAATTATTTTCATCGGAGTTACGGTTTATTTAATATGATTTTCTAAAGTTTTAAACATTTTCTGAATTTAATTATTAATTTAAATTCGAATTATCCAGAATAGTGAATGATGACATCAGCATGAGGTTAGGGTGATGTCAGCAGGTCAACTCTGGCTGACCAGAGTCAAACCTGACAGGTGGGTCCTGTGGGACCCACATGTCAGTGACAATGTTAACTAAACAGAGTTAGTTTAATCTAATTAACTTAATTAGACGGTGGGCCCTACTGGTCAGTGAGAGACTAGATTACTAATTAGCTAATTAATTTATTAACAGTTTTATTTATTTTTAATAAATGTTTAGCGGTGGGGCCCGCGTGTCAGTGACACGGTTGCCCAGTCAGTAGCGCTGACTGGTCAACGGACCCCACGGGGCCCAGTGGCAGTGGCACTGGGGGCGGACCCCAGCTGACCACGTCGGCGCCGGCCGCCGGAGACACGCCGGCGAGCGCCGGCCGCGGCAGAGAACTCCGGCGAGCCCGGAAATGCGCTACGATGGGTCGTTTTGCGCGCGGTCACTTGCGTTCGAACGAGAAGAGCGCCCCGCATCGAACGGTGGTAGCTTCGTGACCTGGGACCGCCAGAATCGGTGCCGACGACGAGCCGTGGCGGAGACCGAAATGGGAGCTAGTCGGGCTTGGCTTTGGAGCGCGCGAGCGGCCGTTCTAACTAGCTAGGCGAGGTATACTGCACACAAGGTGCACGCCAGAGCAGTCGGGCGAGCCCGCAGCGGCTCGGGAGCACGACAATGGCAGCGACGGCGGCGGACAGAGCACGACGTCGGAGGCGGCTAGCTGCAGGACTCGCGCGAGGCCAGAGAGAGAGAGGAGGCGGCGGGGCTCACATTGAACCTGCAGATGTGCTAGCGTGGGCTCGGGGAAGACTTGGGGCAGTAGATCGACGTCGGCGACCACCGGGCAGAGGCGGCGGAGATGGTAGCGATGGCGATGGAGGAGGGCCTCCCGGCTTGTTCTAGCCGGCGTAGCCGACGTAGCCGACGTCGGGGAGGCCGCAGGACACGTCGGAGCGACGAGGAGGGCTTGGTGGACGCGTGATCTAGGGAGGCGCAGCCATGGCGGCATCGGGAGAGGTGAGGGGAACGAGGAGGAGGGTGAACGGGGCGGCTAGGGTTCGCCAGAGGGGTCGAGGGGACTCTTATCCACGGCGAGAGGGCGCGGCGCGCGCTATCGAGCGAGGGAGAGGGGGGGCCTGGGGTGCGCGCGCGTGCGCGTTCGACAGCGGGGCGGCGGTGAGCAGTGAGAGGTGGGAGGAGGCGCGGGGTGGGCTGGGCCGCGGCTGCAGCGAGCAGGCCTAGTGCACATCAGCTTCTTTAGGCCTTTTTCCCTTTTTTTTCTTTTTCTGTTTCTTTCTTTTCTATTTTGTTAATTATCTGGGGCCCAAATGGATTTTGTAAAAAGTGTGAGCTAGTCCTTAAATATCAGTGCACTATACCCTAACACCAAAAACTAGTTTGGGCAAAACATCATTTCATATTTGATCTAGATTAATTAAAAGGCTATTAAATATTATTTCCAGCCACTGTTAAAAGAGGTATGGGTCACCTAATTAATTTATTAAATGTTGGTTACAATTTTAGAATGGTCTCTGTAATATTTGTTAGTTATTGAACATTTTAGTTTCTATGTTGAACAACTCTTATTTTCCACTTACATTTAAAATTGAATTTGAGTTAGGAGTTGAAATGCAATATGATGCTATTGATGATTTGGCACTGTTAAACATGCTGACTTGTCATTATCAAAAGTGATTACTATGGCTAATGACATGGGGTGTTACATATAACACCAATATAAATATAGAATGAGTTCACAACAGTACCTAAAGTGGTGATATATTTTATTATACTAACGGATCTTATGAGTTTTCTGTTGAGTTTTGTGTTGTGAAGTTTTCAAGTTTTTGATGAAGTTTTGACGGACCACAGAATAAGGAGTGGCAAGAGCCTAAGCTTGGGGATGCCCAAGACATACCAAGGTAATATTCAAGGACAACCAAGCATCTAAGCTTGGGATGCCCCGGATGGCATCCCCTCTTTTGTCTTCAATCCATCGGTAAATTTACTTGAGGCTATATTTTCATTCACCACATGATATGTGTTTTACTTGGAGCGTCTTGTATGATATGAGTCTTTGCTTTTTAGTTTTCCACAATCATCCTTGCTGTACACACCTTTTGAGAGGGACACACATTAATCGTGAATTTATTAGAATACTCTATGTGCTTCACTTATATCTTTTGAGCTAGGCAGTTGCTCTAGTGCTTCACTTATATCTTTTTAGAGCACGGCTGTGGTTTTATTTATAGAAATTGATGAACTCACATGCTTCACTTATATTATTTTGAGAGTCTTAAAAACAGTATGGTAATTTGCTTAGGTTATGAATTTGGTCCTAATATGATGGGCATCCAAGAGGGATATAATAAGAACTTTCATAAAGAGCATTGAATATATGAGAAGTTTGATTCCTTGCATTTGTTTTGAGATATAAAGATGGTGATATTAGAGTCATGCTAGTGAGTAATTGTGTATTGGTAGAAATACTTGTGTTAAGGTTTGTGATTCCCGAAGCATGCACGTATGGTGAACCGTTACGTGATGAGGCCGGAGCATGATTTATTTTTTGATTGTCTTCCTTATGAGTGGCGGTCGGGGACGAGCGATGGTGTTTTCCTACCAATCTATTCCCCTAGGAGCATGCGTATTAGCACTTTGCTTCGATGGCTAATAAATTTTTGCAATAAGTATGTGATTTCTTTATGACTAATGTTGAGTCCATGGATTATACGCACTCTCACCCTTCCACCATTGCTAGCCTCTCTAGTACCGCACAACCACTGGTACAGAGATGTGTTATACAAACGGTTTTTACCCCTTTCCGTGACGGAGTTTTAAACCGTCGCCTAGTGAGTGTGTGCGATAGGGGCGGTCCTTCCCACACGACCCAGAAAATGTCGGGGATAGGCCCTCCGGCCACACAGGCAGGGGCAAAATGAGCTCGTGAGCGATCGGGCGAGGCATCGAAGCCCAATCATTTCCGTTCATATGTACATACCACATAGTGAATCCCAGAAAATCGTTTTCGTTCGTATGTATATCACACACAGTTTTTTGTGTGGAAACATTTGTGCAAGGTGGCCTAACACAAACAGTTCTCTGCTGGAAGCCGTGTGTGATTCTTAGTTGATCCAACACGCCTACTTCCTAGAAACCGTGTGGGTTGTTTGAGTTCATCGCCCACGGTGTTGTCCGAGTAACCGTCTGCAATAGAAAACCCCAATAAGCAAGGTAATTAGCCTATTATTGATAATCCATGTAGTAATCAAATTGACATTTCTTATAAAACACACCAGATATTTCATATCCGTATAATGGCAACCAGGATTTCATAATCGAATTACATCAGATAGCTTCAGCACTCGGTTACACCAAAGAGGGATATAGCTAGCTACGCCATTACACAACAGCACCAAGTTTCACATGCAACATCGAAAACCTTTGGAAAAGTAGCATCATACACGGTAAATAGACAGATGAATCTCATCTGGGAAACTGCAAAAGCGGAAGGCAAATATTGAGCCTTCAGTGATGTTGAATGTCCTTGCAACTTTAGGCCACTGGCTATGGATAATTGCCCGCCCAACCTTTGTCCTCTTCAGGAAGACTTTAATATTGTACCGTGGGTGTTGAATGAATACCTTCCTCGCCTCTTGACCATGCAGGTGGTTTGAGAGGTAATCATCGGTGAACTACTTTGAAAAGTACTGAAAACAAAGATATGCATAAATCGCTGTTATAAATTTTGAAATGGCGCAAGGGGTAAAAACAAGGTAAAAGAGTTAGTACCATCCTATAGTTGACTGATGTCTTCTTCATTGTGCAAACAAAGATCCTGCTGTTATTCATCACAAGTTTCGTTATCCTAGCAATATTTCTGAGTTTCTTGACTTGATTGATATTCATGGACATCTCATTTCCCCATATGCAAAATGGGTCAAACAGTGGGTCTAAGCCTCTGACAGCAGGACCTACATGTGCAAGACCAAATTGTAAGAAACCTAAATATTAGAATGATTCCTGCAACTGCACAATAATGTGCTATTAGCGAATGGACCATGCGTGAGCAAACCTCGATGGTAAACCGCAGTGTCGCCCATTGTTTCCCTGCAACACATATAAGGAAGATCTTGATCAGGTTAACTGAGAGTTGCCATACTATCAGTAGAATATGTATTGAGTACAGCCAAATTCGATTTATTTCTCACATGCATAACAATACAAAATTGTACACACAACAAATGAAAATCAAATTGCAGAATTGAACCAAACAGTTAACTGGACAGCAGACCAAATGAACGAAAATAGTTAACTAAGCACGACATTGCAGAATAGAACATATACTGGAAAATAAGACAGTTAACGAAACCAAGAATGCTTGAGAACAGTACTATGAAATGTAGCAATTGTTGGACCAAACTGTTAACTGAACATTACATTTCAGAATATCATATTGCATATTAACATTACAGAGGACAAGTCACTAGAAGGCACTAGCGGTGGCCTCGAGAAAACAACATGAATTGTATTTTAAAGTAGACAACTACGTGGCGGTGTCCACGGTGGCCTCGAAGACGAGGTGCTCCTCCAAGATCTGGCGGTCGGCACGCATGGCAGCCATAGCGACCTCGTCCATGCGTGCGGCCGCGATTTGCTTCTCTGCTGCCAGATGCTACTGAGCTCCACGTTATACTGCATGCAAAATGGCTGTGGGCAGCGCTTAATTGGAGGACGGGGCCAGTGATTTCGGCGGAAGGTGTCGCGCCGTCAGTCGGGGCATGTGGGACGAGGAAGGAGGAGGATGGTGTGGGTGGGGTGTGGATTACCTAACCATATCGACGAGGCCGCGCAGCAAGAAGAAGGGTCGCCGGGGAGGAGGCGGCGCTGCCAGTAAGCAGTAGTGAAGGTTTGAACTTGGAAAGCAAGGAGGAACAATGGAAATGTGGCTTTTGGTGGGGGGGGGGGGGGCGGGGAGATAGATATTTCCACGGTGGCAGAAAAATTTCGCTCGGTGCCGCGAGAAACTGGCGCGCAAGTGTGGTTCAAGCGCGGGCGGTGGACTATAGACGACGAAGCTTCCTGCGTAAGACAGACAAGACGGTGCGCCAAGATATTTTATATCGCATCCCACACGATTCATGCTAGTAAACTATTTGTGGTATACCTAATTTTTTCATTCTGTTTTGAAAGACAAAATGGTGTTACGGAGGGAAAGGATGGTGTTTGAATTGCCAGAACATTTATCTATAGTGAACATGCAACTATATGAGTGTCGTGTTAAAATTTAGAATTATTCCGGGTTCGTTTGGCATTTTTATGCATTAATTGAGTTTCTAGGCATTTAATGTGCATAATTAAAATTTGAACTACAAGCACATGCTCCAGTGCACCAAAGTTTGTTGAAAAATCACATGTGTGCCTTTGGGTGAATTTATAGGTCCCATGCAAGAATGGGAATGAAATTCAAACATCTAGGCGTCGTGGCTCAGCCGGAAACATTGAGAAACTTGGGTTTTAAATTCCTGTAAATCCCAAAATCGCCTGAAAATCATGAAACTTGGCATGGTGTCATTTCATGGCACCAACATGATGTGGTAAAAAAATTGGCCAAATTGGGACACGTTTTGGTATAAGCTTCTTGCAAATTGGAGCTTCTCTCAAGAAGGCGTGTGGTTTCGAGACGGAACGTGTCACCTTTGTGTGCGAAACGATATACGCTGCCCCCCCCCTCTTGAATTTTTTATAGAGCAAACATATAACTATATGAGTGTCGTGTTAAAATTTGGAATTATTCCGGGTTTGTTTGGCCCTTTTTATGCATTAATTGAGTTTCTGGGCATTTAATGTGAATAATTCAAATTTGAACTATAAGCACATGCTCCAGTGCACCAAGGTTGGTTGAAAAATCATATGTGTGCCCTTGGGTGAATTTCTAGGTCCCATGCAAGAAATGGGAATGAAATTCAAACATCTGGGCATCGTGGCTCGGCTGGAAATATTGAGAAACTTGTTTTTTTAATTCCTATAAATCCAAAACACGCATGAAAATCATGAAACTTGGCATGGTGTCATGACATGGCACCAACATGTTGTGGTAATTTTTTTGGCCGAATTGGTACAAGCTTTGATATATGCTTCTTGCAAACCGGAGCTTCTCTCCAGAAGGCTCGTGGTTCCGAGAGGGAACATGTCACCTCCGTGTGCGAAACGACATACACTGCCTTCTCCCGCCTTGATTTTTTTACATAGGCAGCTTAGACTAATAGGAGTTTTGTGCTAAATTTTGGAATTATTCTGGGTTTGTTTGGCCTTTTTTATATATTAATTGAATTTCCAGGCATTTAATGCACATAATTCAAATTTGAACTACAAGCACATGCTCCAGTGCGCCAAAGTTAGTTGAAAAGTCATTTATGTGTACTTGGGCGAATTTCTAGGTCCCATGCAAGAAATGTGAATGGAATTCAAACATCTGGGCGTCTTGGCTCAGCCGAAAACATCGAGAAACTTGGTTTTAAAATTCCCGTAAATCCAAAACGCCTGAAATAATATGAAACTTGGCATGGTGTCATGACACGGCACCAACATGTTGTGGTAAATTTTTTGTCCGAATTGCGAAGGTGCACACATTTACAATCAACAAAGTCATTTTGGAACAAGTGTTGTCACGTTACAATCAGAAACACAAGTATTATTGAAACCATAGGCGTTCTACTTACCATTTACGTGCCGCCATGCGTCCCCTTTTTTTATTGGCTAGGAGGTGCCATGCAGGATAGCTATTTGAGTACGGGAGGCATGCGATCAGACCCTGTGCGTGCTCATCAGGAGGAGAGCCCTTTGACCTCTATCCGCCGCCCACCTCTCTCCCAACGTCTCCATTAATGGCGCCCGAGCCCCTGTTTAATGGCGTGGCTATGTCTCACTCAACTGAGATTTAAGAGAGAGAAAAGAAAATCTGAAAGGAAAGTTTTGCACGGATCTTGATGTAAGATCCGACGGACCTATATAGCATCGACTGCGACTTATAGCAAGGCTGATGAATATAAGGACGATGACGGTGGATAATAATTGTCTTACATATTTAGGATGATAATTAAAAAAGCCACATGCGGCAACGCCCAAAATACACAAGGGCAAAAGAAGAAGGAAGACGCAGACAACGATCTGGCTCATTGATCTCTACTTTCTTGATTCGTTGCTGCAGGCCGCGGAGACTAGTTCTCGCGGCGAGCGGCGATGAGCTATTTCGTGTCCTCAAGACGCTACTTGAGAGCATCCACGGATTCCTCCACCTGCCTTGGCGCTCGATGCGGAGCATGGCATTCTCGTCCATAAGTTTCTTGACGATGATGTCGGTCCTCTCAACAAGGCAGTGGTTCTCTTGTGCTCCTTGCCCTTCCAGCGATCTTCGCCCTCAGCAGGTCGCGCTCGGTGTGGAGCTTCGCCTTGTCCTCCCCTAGTCCCCGGATGACACTGGTAGCATTTTCAAACGAGGCATTCATCTCGCCCTGCAGCTTCATCCAGTCGGAGATCCGACCCATCAGGTCATCGAGCAAAGAGCGCATGCGCCTGTGAGAGTCCTCGCCTGCCCGCGAGACATTTTCACAGGCTACTGCGGCGCTGGAGGACATCTCTGCTGCATTCGCGGCGCGGCGGGACATCTCTGCTGCTTTCGCGGTGCGGCCGGACCAGTCTGCTGCATCGAGGGCATGGCGAGACCTCTGTGCTGCTTCGGTAGCGCAGCGGGACCTCTATGCTTCTACGGCCGCGCGGCGGGACATGTCAACTGCTTTCACGGCGAGGCGGGACATCTCTCGTGCTTCTGCTTCCATGCTCGCCTCTTCCTGGTAGTAATCTCTCGACCCAGAACTCATGCGGGCCATGGCAGACGCAAGGGAACGACGATGAATGACTTGTTTGTTTTTGTGGATGAGGAGTTGGGGAGGAATGTGCAGTCATCTTGGAGTAGGTAGTATTTATAACCGAGTACTAATACGCTCCTAAGTGGGAAACCGTTTAGGTTTTGATCGGTGTGAACAGGTTTGCAATTAAATATAGCATGGTAGTAATTTGGAATGTTTTTTTTTGAAAAGGAGGATATACCCCCGGCATCTACATCTGTGCGATGCATGCAGCCATATTATTAATTATTCACAAAGACCTTACAGGGTAATGCATCAGTAAGCGTGAAGCACCATCTTGGCAACAACTGTCGCTACTCCTATCCTCTTGATGAAGGGGTGCCGAATGTCCGAGCTGAATACCAAACAGACATCCTACCAAGGCCTAACATCTAAAGCCAGATGCCATAGCCCAGCCACATACTCGGACTATGTCACACACCGGTCCGGCGCACTCTCAGAAGCTGCTGCCGCCGTCTTCCACCGATCCATCTCCAGAGCAGGTACTGACGCACCGACCTTGCCAGGCATGCCGTCGATGCCCCCATGGCACCAGACAGCGCCACCATCCTACACGTATCCATCCAAACGCGCCCATCGATGAAACTCTACAGCGCCATGCCGCCGGGATCCGCCTTCGGCCTTGCGGTAGATGTGACACCGCTCCTCCTCTAGTCCCCTCCAGCTAGCACTTGCTCCAAAACGATGTCCCCAGGAGGGAGAATGACACCAAAGGCGCCGTCATTGTCCGATCCGGGAGACCCAGATCTAGGGTTTCCCCCGGAGCATCCTGAGCAAGATGACGCAGACTGCAACGACGATGCCTCAACAAGGAAACAACATCTGAGACACCGCCATCGTCTGCCATGACCGAAGTCGGCTTGATTTTCATCGACAGTCATGCCACCAGGCCGTGTGCCGCTGGCATCGCTGGTCCCTTCAACCTGAGCAAACTCCAGAAACGATGCCCTCAAGAGGGACTACGACGCAAAAGCACCGCCATCGCTCGATCCCAACGAGATCTAGGGTTTCCCTCGGAGTTGCCCTCGGTGATGAAGGACTCAGACAAGGGTTGAATCCCGGCGAGATCCGAAGGACCCGTCAAGATCCGCCCAGTTGCCGACATGCCACACCCGCCAGCACGCCGTCCGCAACCCAGTGACCATGGGGCCGAAAGCCAGCTACCGGGCATCACGAACACGTCTAGCCACCAGCCACGACCAGATATGGCAGAGGCCAGTGACCCCATCTTGGTCATGGCCGCAAGCACCGATGGCCGTAGAGCGCCGCCACAACCAGTCGGCCGACCAACTCCGGCGGAGGAGTAGGCTGCCACAGCCATGCCCGAGGCTTCCTCATGTCGCGGGGCTAGCACAGGAGCACTCGCCGCTGCAAGTATGCCGATCCGTGCTGGCCGCCGCCACCCTGCAGCACTGCCGCCGAAGAGGCCGGGACGGGCACCGCTGCCACGGACCAAGCCGCCACCGCTCCGCACAGGCTTTTCCCGGCGACGACCCCGGCGATGGAGGGAGGGGAGGCGACGTGGGAGAAGATTGCTGGTGGCCGGCGGTGGGAGCCCTGGTGCGGCCCGGCGCGGCCGCACGGGAGCTGGGGTCGGGGCGAGGGGGAGGATTTGGAATGTGACGGGACACAGGCTCAAAATTTATTGACGGTTCTATAATTTTTAAGTGCGGCACTATTCCCGGACGACGTAACGTGGGCACGCGTTCTCGACCGCGTACGTGGCGTTTGCACCATAGGGTGCACTGCAATAGGCGATGTCAGCACACGTCTTGTTCCATCAACTGTGCGCGCTCGTTATTACCATCGCGCACACTTCTTTTAATTAGGATGTGTGACCGTCTAGCGCATACACGTTGATCTATCTAACTATTTCTGTGTTGTTGTGGCTAATCGCAAACAGTTCATCCGTGTGAAGTGTATGCCGTCAATCGCAGACACCTTGATCTGGCTGACCATTTCTGTTGTGTTGCCTAATCACAAATAGTTCATCCGTCTGAAGTGTATGCCCTCAATCGCAGACACCTTGATTGGGCTGACCGTTTCTATTGTGTTACCTAATCACAAACAGTTAATCCAAGTGAACTGCATGCCGTATATCGCACACACCTTCATCTGGCTGCCCATTTCTGTTCTTCTACCTCATCGCAAACAGTTCATTGAACTGAACCGTATGCCCCGCATCGCACACGCAACTAAAATCTGAACCGTGTTTGATGTATCCACCATCGCAAACATTTTGCATATTTTTTGACGGTTTTTTACATCACCGTTTGCGATTAATGCATCGCACATAGTTTTGTCGAAGGGTCTCCGATTGTAGTGTCGCGTTAGCAGCATCCTGCAGTAGTGAACTTTCGCCAGTGCATTAAACCCACCATATACCCTTCCTCAAAACAGTCACCATACCTACCTATTATGGCATTTCCATAGCCATTCCGAGATATATTGCCATGCAACTTCCAACATTCCGTTTATTATGACACATACCATTATTGTCATATTGCTTTGCATGATCATGTAGTTGGCATAGTATTTGTGGCTTGGCCACCGTTCATATTTTTTATGCATGTCACTCTAGATCATTGCACATCCCGATACACCGCCGGAGGCATTCATATAGAGTCATACTTTGTTCTAGTATCGAGTTGTAATTCTTGAGTTGTAAGTAAATAAAAGTGTGATGATCATCATTATTAGAGCATTGTCCCATGTGAGGAAAGGATGATGGAGGCTATGATTCCCTCACAAGTTGGGATGAGACTCCGGACTTAAAAATAAAAAAGAGGCCAAAGAGCCCAAAATAAAAAAAGAGGCCAAAGAGCCCAAACAAAAAAATGAGAGAAAAAGAGAGAAGGGACAATGTTACTATCCTTTTTCCACACTTGTGCTTCAAAGTAGCACCATGTTCTTCATGATAGAGAGTCTTCTATTTTGTGACTTTCATATACTAGTGCGAATTTTTCATTATAGAACTTGGCTTGTATATTCCATTGATGGGCTTCCTCAAATTGCCCTAGGTCTTCGTGAGCAAGCAAGTTGGATGCACACCCACTTAGTTTCATTTTGAGCTTTCATACACTTATAGCTCTAGTGCATCCGTTGCATGGCAATCCCTACTCACTTGCATCGATATCAATTGATGGGCATCTCTATAGCCCATTAATTTGCCTAGTTGATGTGAGAATTTCTCCTTTTTGTCTTCTCCTCACAACCTCCACCATAGTGCTATATCCATTGCTCTCGCTCATGTATTGCGTGAAAGTTGAAAAAGCTTGAGAACATTAAAAGTATGAAGCAATTGCTTGGCTTGTCATCGGGGTTGTGCATGATGAAATACTTTGTGTGATGAAGATAGAGCATAGCCAGACTATATGATTTTGTAGGGATAACTTTCTTTAGCCATGATATTTTGAGAAGACATGATTGCTTTATTAGTATGCTTGAAGTATTATTGTTTTTATGTCAATATTAAACTTTTGTTTTGAATCTTATGGATCTGAACATTCATGCCACCATAAAGAAAATTGCATTGATAAATATGTTAGGTAGCATTTCACATCAAAAATTCTGTTTTTATCATTTACCTACTTGAGGACGAGCAGGAATTAAGCTTGGGGATGCTTGATACGTCTCCAACGTATCTATAATTTTTGATTGTTCCATGCTATTATATTATCTGTTCTGGATGTTTTATATGCATTAATATGGTATTTTATATTATTTTTGGGACTAACCTATTAACCTAGTGCCCAGTGCTAGTTGCTATTTTTTCCTTGTTTTTGTCTTTTACAGAAAATCAACACTAAACAGAGTCCAAACGGAATAAAACTTTACGATGATTTTTCTTGGACCAGAAGAAACCCACGAGACTTAGAGAGGAGGCCAGAAGACCTACGAGGCAGCCACAAGCTGTAGGGGCGCGCCCCCAGGGCTTGTGGGCCCCTCGGAGACCTTCCAACCCTAATTACACCACTATATATTCTCAACTATTCCCCCTATACCAGAGGGCACACCAAAAATACTTTTCCACCGCCGCAAGCTTCTGTTCCCGTGAGATCCCATCCTGGGGCCTTTTCGGGCACTCCGCCGGAGGGGGATTCGATCACGGAGGGCCTCTACACCAACCTTGTTGTCCTTCCGATGATGTGTGAGTAGTTTACCACAGACCTACGGGTCCATAGCTAGCAGCTAGATGGCTTCTTCTCTCTCTTTGATCTTCAATACAATTTTCTCCTCGATGTTCTTGGAGATCTATTCGATGTAATCTTCTTTTGCGGTGCGTTTGTTGAGATCCGATGAATTGTGGATTTATAATCAGATTATCTATGAATATTATTTGAGTCTTCTCTGAACTCTTTTATGCATGATTGAGATAGCTTTGTATTTCTCTCCGATCTATCGATTTGGCTTGGCCTACTAGATTGGTTTTTCTTGCAATGGGAGAGGTGCTTTGTGATGGGTTCAATCTTGCGGTGTCCTCACCCAGTGACATAAGGGGTAGCGGGGCATGTATTGTATTGTTGTCGTTGGAAATATGCCCTAGAGGCAATAATAAAATGGTTATTATTATATTTCCTTGTTCATGATAATTGTCTGTTGTTCATGCTATAATTGTATTAACCGGAAACCGTAATACATGTGTGAATACATAGACCACAACATGTCCCTAGTGAGCCTCTAGTTGACTAGCTCATTGATCAATAGATGGTTGTAGTTTCATGACCATGGACATTGGATGTCATTGATAACGGGATCACATCATTAGGAGAATGATGTGATGGACAAGACCCAATCCTAAGCATAGCACAAGATCATGTAGTTCGTTTGCTAGAGCTTTTCTAATGTCAAGTATCATTTCCTTGGACCATGAGATTGTGCAACTCCCGGATATCATAGGAATGCTTTGGGTGTATCAAACGTCACAACGTAACTGGGTGACCATAAAGGTGCACTACAGGTATCTCCGAAAGTGTCTGTTGGGTTGGCACGAATCAAGACTGGGATTTGTCACTCCGTATGACGGAGAGGTATCTCTGGGCCCACTCGATAATGCATCATCATAATGAGCTCAATGTGACTAAGGAGTTAGCCACGGGATCATGCGTTATGGAACGAGTAAAGAGACTTGCCGGTAACGAGATTGAACGAGGTATGGGGATACCAACGATCGAATCTCGGGCAAGTAACATACCGATGGACAAAGGGAATTGTATACGGGATTGATTGAATCCCCGACATCGCGGTTCATCCGATGAGATCATCGTGGAACATGTGGGAGCCAACATGGGTATCCAGATCCCGCTATTGGTTATTAACCGGAGAGATGTCTCGGTCATGTCTGCATGGTTCCCGAACCCGTAGGGTCTACACACTTAAGGTTCGGTGATGCTAGAGTTGTTATGGGAAATTATATGTGGTTACCGAAGGTTGTTCGGAGTCCCGGGCGTCACAAGGAGTTCCAGAATGGTCCGGAGGTGAAGATTTATATATGGAAAGTCCAGTTTCAGTCACCGGAATGGTTTCGGGGGTTATCGGTATTGTACCGGGACCACCGAAAGGTGTCCGGGGGTCCACCGGGTGGGGCCACCTGCCCCGTAGGGCCTAGTGGGCTGAATATGGGTGGGGACCATCCCCTTAGTGGGCTGGTGCGCCCCTCTAAAAATCAAGCTAATGTCTTTAAAAAAAGGTCAATGAACGCCCTAGATTTCCCAAAGTTTCAAATGACAGTTTTATTAGTGCATGTTAAACGTAAAATTTTGAAAGGCCATAAGAGGAGTTTCGCCCGTTCGTCATCAAACATGCATTGTTCCCTCTCGGAACCACGAGTCCTCTAGTGATTGCTCCGTTTATGAGGGGTGTGTGTCCAACTTTCATCAATCATACTGCCAAATTTTTTACCACATCATTTGGTGGCATGACAATACATCAAGCAAGGTTTTCAGTGTTTCTGACCTTTTTTAATATTTGGAATTTTAAATAAATGCCATGGCACTGCATGCATGTGTCTAGGCCGTGAGACAATATGTTTGAAAATCCTTCCAATTACTGCACATGGAATTAACTCGCACACAAGTACGCAAATATGATTTTTCAGACCGTTATGGTTAGCTGTTGCATGTAGATGTACTTCAAATTTGAATTACAGTCATTAAATGGCTAGAAAATCACTTAAATTTCTTTAAAAGGTCAATTGACCCCTGAAAGTTTCCAAATTTTCAAATGACAGTTGTAGTTAGTGCATGTTAATTGTAGAAATTTTTTTGAGGCCGTAATAGGAAGTATCGCCAGTTCGTCATCAAACATGCATTGTTCCCTTTCGAAACCACGAGCCTTCTAATGATTTGCTTCCGGTTTGTGAGGGGTGTGTGTCAAAACTTTCTTCAACACATGCCAAAAAATTACCACATCATCTTGGGCAGACATTACATAAGAAAGGTTTCAGTGTTTCTGATCTTTTTAATTTTTTGGAATTTAAAATGCCATGGCCACTCCATGCATGTGTCCGGGCCGTGACACCCAATATGTTTGAAAATTCCTTCTAATTTAACTGCACATGGAATTAACTCGCACACAGTACACAAATATGATTTTTCATCAACCGTTATGGTTAGCCGTTGCATGTTATGTAGTTCAAATTGAATTAACGGTCATTAAATGGCTAGAAAATCACTTAAATGTCTTTAAAAGGTCTAATGACCCCTAGAATTTTCCAAATTTTCAAATGACACTTGTATTAGTGCATGTTAAATGAAATTTTTTGAAGGCCATAAGAGGAAGCTATCGCCCGTTCGTCATCAACATGCATGTTCCCTCTCGGAACCACGAGCCTTCTAGTGAGTTGCTCCGGTTGTGAGGGGTGTGTGTCCAAACTTTCGTCATACATGCCAAATTTTTTACACATCATCTTGGTGGCATGACATACATAAAGCAAGGTTCATGTGTTTTTTGATCTTTTTTTAATTTTTGGAATTTAAATGCCATGGCACTCCATGCATGTGTCCAGGCCGTGAGACCATATGTTTGAAATTCCTTCCAATTTACTGCACATGGAATTAACTCGCACACAAATACACAATATAATTTTTATTCAGACCGTTTGGTTAGCTGTTGCTGATGTAGATGTACTTCAAATTTGAATTACAGTCATTAAATGGCTAGAAAAATCACTTAAATGTCTTTAAAAGGTCAAATGACCCCTGAAAGTTTTCAAATTTTAAAATGACAGTTATATTAGTGCAAGTTAACTTAGAAATTTTTTGGAGGCCGTAATAGGAAGCTATCGCCCGTTCGTCATCAAACATGCATTGTTCCCTCTCGGAACACAGAGCTTCTAGTGAGTTGCTTCGGTTTGTAGGGGTGTGTCCAAACGTTCGTCAAACATGCCAAAATTTTTACCCACAATCATCTTGGTGGCATGACATTACATCAAGCAAGGTTTCATGTGTTTCTGATCTTTTTTTAATTTTTTGGGATTTAAATGATATGGCGCTCCATGCATGTGTCCAGGCCGAGAGACCAATATGTTTGAAAATTCCTTCCAATTTACTGCACATGGAATTAACTCGCACACAAGTACACAAATATGATTTTTCAGACCGTTATGGTTAGCTGTTGCTTGTAGATGTACTTCAAATTTGAATTACAGTCATTAAATGGCTAGAAAATCACTTAAATGTCTTTAAAAGGTCAAATGACCCCTGAAAGTTTCCAAATTTTCAAATGACTGTTGTATTAGTGCATGTTAACTGTAGAAATTTTTTGCAGGCCGTAATAGGAAGCTATCGCCCGTTCGTCATCAAACATGCATTGTTCCCTCTCGGAACCACGAGCCTTCTAGTGAGTTGCTTCAGTTTGTGAGCGGTGTGTGTTCAAACGTTCGTCAAACATGCCAAAAAATTTACCACATCATCTTGGTGGCATGACATTACATCAAGCAAGGTTTCATGTGTTTCTGATCTTTTTTTTAATTTTTTGGAATTTAAATGCCATGGCACTCCATGCATGTGTCCATGGCCGTGACACCAATATGTTTGAAAATTCCTTCTAATTTACGCACATGGAATTAACTCGCACACAAGTACACAATAGTTTTCAAACCGTTATGGTTAGCCATGCATGTAGATGTAGTCAAATTTGAATTAACGGTCATTAAATGGCTAGAAAATCACTAAATGTCTTTAAAAGGTCACAATGCCCCCTAGATTTTCCAAAATTTTTCAAATGACAGTTTTATTAGTGCATGTTAAACGTAGAAATTTTGAAAGGCCATAAGAGGAAGGTTATCGCCCGTTCGTCATCAAATGCATTGTTCCCTTCGGAACCACGAGCCTTCTAGTGAGTTGCTCCATTTTATGAGGGGTGTGTGTCCAAACTTCATCATACATCCAAATTTTTTACCACATCATTTTGGTGCATGACAATACATCAAGCAAGGTTTCATGTGTTTCTGACCTTTTTTTAATATTTTTGGAATTTAAATGCCAAGGCACTGCTGCATGTGTCTGGCCGTGAGACCAATATGTTTGAAAATTCCTTCCAATTTACTGCAATGGAATTAACTCGCACACAAGTACGCAAATATGATTTTTCAGACCGTTATGGTTAGCTGTTGCATGTAGATGTACTTCAAATTTGAAATTACAGTCATTAAATGGCTAGAAAATCACTCTAAATTTCTTTAAAAGGTCAATTGACCCCTGAAAGTTTCCAAATTTTCAAATGACAGTTGTATTAGTGCATGTTAATTGTAGAAATTTTTTGGAGGCGTAATAGGAAGCTATCGCCAGTTCGTCATCAACATGCATTGTTCCCTTTCGAAACCACACGAGCCTTCTAATGATTTGCTCCGTTGGAGGGGTGTTGTGTCAAAACTTTCTTTCAAAATGCCAAAAATTTACCACATCATCTTGGTGGCATGACATTACATCAAGAAAGGTTTCAGTGTTTTCTGATCTTTTTTTAATTTGTGGAATTTAAATGCCATGGCACTCCATGCATGTGTCCGGGCCGTGACACCAATATTTGAAAATTCCTTCTAATTTACTGCACATGGAATTAACTCGCACACAAGTACAAAATATGATTTTTCAAACCGTTTATGGTTAGCTTGCATGTAGATGTAGTTCAAATTTGAAATTACGGTCATTAAAGGGCTAGAAAAATCACTTAAATGTCTTTAAAAGGTCTAATGACCCCTAGAATTTTCCAAATTTTCAAATGACACTTGTATTAGTGCATGTTAATGTAGAAATTTTTTGAAGGCCATAAGGGAAGCTATCGCCCGTTCGTCATCACACAGCATTGTCCTCTCGACCACAGGCCTTCTAGTGAGTTGCTCCGGTTGTTGAGGGGTGTGTGGTCCAAACTTTCTCATACATGCCAAATTTTTACACATCATCTTGGTGCATGACATTACATAAAGCAAGGTTCATGTGTTTCTGATCTTTTTTAATTTTTTGGAATTTAAATGCCATGGCACTCCATGCATGTGTCCAGGCCGTGAGACCAATATGTTTGAAAATTCCTTCCAATTTACTGCACATGGAATTAACTCGCACACAAATACACAAATATAATTTGTCAGACCGTTTGGTTAGCGTTGCATGTAGATGTACTTCAAATTTGAATTACAGTCATTAAATGGCTAGAAATCACTTAATGGTCTTTTAAAAGGTCAAAGACCCCTGAAAGTTTTCAAATTTTAAAATGACAGTTATATTAGTGCAAGGTTAACTGTAGAAATTTTTTGGAGGCCGTAATAGGAAGCTATCGCCCGTTCGTCATCAAACATGCATTGTTCCCTCTCGGAACCACGAGCCTTCTAGTGAGTTGCTTCGGTTTGTGAGGGGTGTGTGTCCAAACGTTCGTCAAACATGCCAAAAATTTTACCACATCATCTTGGTGGCATGACATTACATCAAGCAAGGTTTCATGTGTTTCTGATCTTTTTTTAATTTTTTGGGATTTAAATGATATGGCGCTCCATGCATGTGTCCAGGCCGAGAGACCAATATGTTTGAAAATTCCTTCCAATTTACTGCACATGGAATTAACTCGCACACAAGTACACAAATATGATTTTTCAGACCGTTATGGTTAGCTGTTGCATGTAGATGTGGGTTGTTTGAGTTCCAACACGCCTACTTCCTAGAAACCGTGTGGGTTGTTTGAGTTCATCGCCCACGGTGTTGTCCGAGTAACCGTCTGCAATAGAAAACCCCAATAAGCAAGGTAATTAGCCTATTATTGATAATCCATGTAGTAATCAAATTGACATTTCTTATAAAACACACCAGATATTTCATATCCGTATAATGGCAACCAGGATTTCATAATCGAATTACATCAGATAGCTTCAGCACTCGGTTACACCACAAGAGGGATATAGTCTAGCTACGCCATTACACAACACCAAGTTTCACATGCAACATCGAAAACCTTTGGAAAAAGTAGCATCATACCCGGTAATAGACAGATGAATCTCATCTGGGAAACTGCAAAAGCGGAAGGCAAATATTGAGCCTTCAGTGATTGATGTCCTTGCAACTTTAGGCCACTGGCTATGGATAATTGCCCGCCCAACCTTGTCCTCTTCAGGAAGACTTTAATATTGTACGTGGGTGTTGAATGAATACCTTCCTCGCTCTTGACATGCAAGGTGGTTTTAGAGGTAATCATCGTTGAACTACTTTGAAAAAGTACTGAAAACAAAGATATGCATAATCGCTGTTATAAATTTTGAATGGCGCAAGGGGTAAAAACAAGGTAAAAGAGTTAGTACCATCCTATAGTTGACTGATGTCTTCTTCATTGTGCAAACAAAGATCCGCTGTTATTCATCACAAGTTTCGTATCCTACAATATTTTCTGAGTTTCTTGAATTGATTGATATTCATGGACATCTCATTTCCCCATAGCAAAATGGTCAAACAGGTGGTCTAAGCCTCTGACAGCAGGACCTACATGTGCAAGAACCAAATTGTAAGAAACCTAATATTAAGATGATTCCTGCAACTTGCACAATATGTGCTATTAGCGAATGGACCATGCGTGGAGCAAACCTCGATGGTAAACCGCAGTGTCGCCCATGTTTTCCCTGCAACCATATAAGGAAGATCTTGATCAGGTAACTGAGAGGTTTGCCATACTATCAGTAGAATAGTGTATTGAGTACAGCCAAATTCGATTTACTTTCTCACATGCATAACAATACAAAATTGTACACACAACAAATGAAAATCAAATTGCAGAATTGAACCAAACAGTTAACTGGACAGCAGACCAAATGAACGAAAATAGTTAACTAAGCACGACATGCAGATAGAACATATACTGGAAAATAAGACAGTTACGAAACCAAGAATGCTTGAGAACAGTACTATGAAATGTAGCAATGTTGGACCAAACTTTAACTGAACATTACATTTCAGAATATCATGCATATTAACATTTACAGAGGACAAGTCACTAGAAGGCACTAGCGGTGCCTCGAGAAAAACAACATGAATTGTATTTTAAAGTAGACAACTACGTGGTCGTGTCCACGGTGCCTGAAGACGAGGTGCTCCTCCAAGATCTGGCGGTCGGCACGCATGGCAGCCATAGCGACTCGTCCATGCGTGGCGCCCGATTTGCTTCTCTGTCTGCCAGAGCTACTGAGCTCCACGTTATACTGCATGCAAAATGGCGGTGGGCAGCGCTTAATTGGAGGACGGGGCAAGTGATTTCGGCGGAAGGTGTCGCGCCGTCAGTCGGGGGCATGTGGGACGAGGAAGGAGGAGGATGGTGTGGGTGGGGTGTGGATTACCTAACCATATCGACGAGGCCGCGCAGCAAGAAGAAGGGTCGCCGGGGAGGAGGCGGCGCTGCCAGTAACAGTAGTGAAGGTTTGAACTTGGAAAGCAAGGAGGAACAATGGAAAATGTGGCTTTTGGTGGTGGGGGGGGGGGGGGGGGAGATAGATATTTCCACGGTGGCAGAAAAATTTCGCTCGGTGCCGCGAGAAAGGCGCGCAAGTGTGGTCAAGCGGGGGCGGTGGACTATAGACGACGAAGCTTCTGCGTAAGACAGACAAGACGGTGCGCCAAGATATTTTATATCGCATCCCACAGATTCATGCTAGTAAAACTATTTGTGGTATACCCTAATTTTTTTTTCATTCTGTTTGAAAGACAAAATGGTGTTTACGGAGGGAAAGGAGGGTGTTTGAATTGCCAGAAACATTTATCTATAGTGAACATGCAACTATATGAGTGTCGTTGTTAAAATTTAGAATTATTCGGGTTCGTTTGGCATTTTTATGCATTAATTGAGTTTCTAGGCATTTAATGTGCATAATTAAAATTTGAACTACAAGCACATGCTCCAGTGCACCAAAGTTTGTTGAAAAATCACATGTGTGCCTTTGGGTGAATTTATAGGTCCCATGCAAGAATGGGAATGAAATTCAAACATCTAGGCGTCGTGGCTCACCGGAAACATTGAGAAAACTTGGGTTTTAATTCCTGTAAATCCCAAAATCGCCTGAAAATCATGAAACTTGGCATGGTGTCATTTCATGGCACCAACATGATGTGGTAAAAAAATTGGCCAAATTGGGACACGTTTTGGTATAAGCTTCTTGCAAATTGGAGCTTCTCTCAAGAAGAGGTCTTTTTTTCGAGACGGAACGTGTCACCTTTGTGTGCGAAACGATATACGCTGCCCCCCCCCTCTTGAATTTTTATAGAGCAAACATATAACTATAGAGTGTCGTGTTTAAAATTTGGAATTATCCGGGTTTGTTTGGCCCTTTTTATGCATTTAATTGAGTTTCTGGGCATTTAATGTTGAATTAATTCAAATTTGAACTATAAGCACATGCTCAGTGCAACCAAGGTTGGTTGAAAATCATTATGTGTGCCCTTGGGTGAATTTCTAGGTCCCATGCAAGAAAGGGAATGAAATTCAAACATCTGGGTGTCGTGGCCCTCGGCCAGTAACATTGAGAAACTTGTTTTTTAAATTCCTGTAAATTCAGACCTCGCCTAAAAATCATGAAACTTGGCATGGTGTCATTCATGCACCAACATGCTGTGTAAAAAAATTGGCCGAATTGGGACAAGTGTTTGGTATAAGCTTATTACAAACCGGAGCCTCTCTCAAGAAAGAACTCGTGGTTCCGAGACGGGAACGTGTCATCTTTGTGTGCGAAACGATATACGCTGCCTCCCCCCCCCCCCCCCCCCCCCGTTGATTTTTTACAGAGGCAAACATAGAACTATATGAGCCGTGTTAAAATTTGGAATTATTCCGGGTTCGTTGGCCTTTAATTGAGTTTCTGGGCATTTAATGTGCATAATTCAATTTGAATACAAGCACATGCCCAGTGCACCAAAGTTGTTGAAAAATCACATGTGTGTCCTTGGTGAATTTCTAGGTCCCATGCAAGAAATGGAATGAAATTCAACATCTGGGCATCGTGGCTCGGCTGGAAATATTGAGAAACTTGTTTTTTTTAATTCCTATAAATCCAAAACACGCATGAAAATCATGAAACTTGGCATGGTGTCATGACATGGCACCAACATGTTGTGGTAATTTTTTTGGCCGAATTGTACAAGCTTTGATATATGCTTCTTGCAAACCGGAGCTTCTCTCCAGAGGCTGGTTCCGAGAGGGAACATGTCACCTCGTGTGCGAAAACGACATACACTGCCTTCTCCGCCTTGATTTTTTTACATAGGCAGCTTATAGACTAATAGGAAGTTTTGTGCTAAATTTTGGAATATTCTGGGTTTGTTTGGCCTTTTTTTATATATTAATTGAATTTCAGGCATTTAATGCACATAATTCAAATTTGAACTACAAGCACATGCTCCAGTGGCCCAAAGTTAGTTGAAAAGTCATTTATGTGTACTTGGGCGAATTTCTAGGTCCCATGCAAGAAATGTGAATGGAATTCAAAACATCTGGGCGTCTTGGCCTCAGCCGAAAACATCGAGAAACTTGGTTTTAAAATTCCCGTGTAAATCCAAAACTCGCCCTGAAAATCATGAAACTTGGCATGGTGTCATGACACGGCAACCAAATGTTGTGGTAAATTTTTTTCGAATTGCGAAGGTCCACCATTACAATCAACAAAGTCATTTTGGAACAAGTGTTGTCACGTTACAATCAGAAAAACACAAGTATTATTGAAACCATAGGCGTTCTACTTAACCATTTACGTGCGCCATGCGTCCCATTTTTTTATTGGCTGGAGGTGCCATGCAGGATAGCTATTTGTAGTACGGGAGGCATGCGATCAGACCCTGTGCGTGCTCATCAGGAGGAGAGCCCTTTGACCTCTATCCGCCGCCCACTCTCTCCCAACGTCTCCATTAATGGCGCCCGAGCCCCTGTTAATGGCGTGGCTATGTCTCACTCAACTGAGATTAAGAGAGAGAAAAGAAAATCTGAAAGGACAAGTTTTGCAACGGATCTTGAGTAAGATCCGACGGACCTATATAGCATGACTGCGACTTATAGCAAGGCATGATATAAGGACGACTGCGGGATAATAATGTCTTACATATTTAGGATGATAATTAAAAAAAGCCACAATGCGGCAACGCCCAAAATACACAAGGGCAAAAGAAGAAGGAAGACGCGACAACGATCTGGCTCATTGATCTCTACTTTCTTACTTGATTCGTTGCTGCAGGCCGCGGAGACCTAGTTCTCGCGGCGAGCGGCGATGAGCTATTTCGTGTCCTCAAGACGCTACTTGAGCGCATCCACGGATTCCTCCACCTGCCTTGGCGCTCGATGCGGAGCATGGCATTCTCGTCCATAAGTTTCTTGACGATGATGTCGGTCCTCTTCAACAAGGCCAGTGGTCTCCTTGTGCTCCTCGCCCTTCCAGCGATCTTCGCCCCTCAGCAGGTCGCGCTCGGTGTGGAGCTTCGCCTTGTCCTCCCTAGTCCCCGGAATACACTGGTAGCATTTTCAAACGAGGCATTCATCTCCGCCCTGCACAGCTTCATCCAGTCGGAGATCCGACCCATCAGGTCAGTCGAGCAAAAGCGCATGCGCCTGTGAGAGTCTCGCCTGCCCGCGAGACATTTTCACAGGCACGCGGCGCTGGAGGACATTCTCTGCTGCAATTTCTAGCGGCGCGGCGGGACATCTCTGCTTGCTTTCGCGGTTCGGCCGTACCAGTCTGCTGCATCGAGGCATGGCGAGACCTCTGGCTGCTTCGTAGCGAGCGCGGACCTCTTGCTTCTACGGCCGCGCGTGCGGACATGTCAACTGCTTTCACGGCGAGGCGGGACTCTTCGTGCTTCTGCTACCACATGACATGCCGTCATCGTCTGGTAGTAATCTTCGCCCGAACTCATGCGGTAACCATGGCAGACGCAAGGGCAACGACAGATGAATGACTGTGTTTGTTTTTTGTGGATGAGGAGTTGGGGCAGAATGATGCCAGTCATCTTGGAGTAGGTAGTATTATAACCGAGTAACTAATACGTCTCTAAGTGGGAACACCGTTTAGGTTTTGATCATGCAAATGTGAACAGGTTGCAATTAAATATAGCATGGTAGTAATTGAATGTTTTTTTTTGAAAAGGAGATATACCCCCGCATCTACATCTGTGCGATGCATGCAGCATATTATTAATTATTCACAAAACCTTACAGGGGAATGCATCAGTAAAGCGGAAGCACCATCTTGGCAACAACTGTCGCTCTTTACTCCTATCCTCTTGATAGACGGGTGCCGAATGTCCCAGCTGAAATACCAAACAGACATCCTACCAAGGCTAACATCTAAACCAGATGCCATAGCCCAGCCACATACTCGGACTATGTCACACAACCGGTCCGCGCACTCTCAGAAGCTGCTGCCGCCGTTTCCACGAGCCATCTCCAGAGCAGGTACTGACCAACCGACCTTGCAGGCATGCCGTCGAGCCCCCCCATGGCACCAGACAGCGCCAACCATCCACAACGTATCCATCCAAACGCGCCCACGATGAAACTCTACAGCGCCATGCCGCGGGATCCCCTTCGGCCCTTGGGTAATGTGAACCGCTCCTCCTCTAGTCCCCTCAGCTACACTTGCTCCAAAACGATGTCCCAGGAGGGAGAATGACACCAAAGGCGCCGTCATTGTCCGATCCGGGAGACCCTAGATTAGGGTTTCCCCCGGAGCATCCTGAGCAGATGACGCAGACTGCAACGACGATGCCTCAACAAGGAAACACATCTTGAGACACCCGCACATCGTCTGCATGCAGAGTCGGCTTGATTTTCAAATCACGACAGTCATGCCACCAGGCCGTGTGCCGTGGCTATCGCTGGCCTTTCAACCGGAGCAAACTCCAGAAACGATTGCCCTCAGAGGACTACGACGCAAAAGCACCGCCATCGCTCGATCCCACGAGATCTCTAGGGTTTCCCTCGGAGTTGCCCTCGGTTGATAAGACTCAGACAAGGGTTGAATCCCCGCGAATCCGAAGGACCCGTCAAGAATCCCGCCAGTTTGCCGACATGCCACACCCCCACACGCGTCCGCAACCCAGTGACCATGGGCCGAAAGCCAGCTCCGGGCATCACGAACACGTTAGCCCAGCACGACCAGATATGGCAGAGGCCAGTGACCCCCATCTTGGTATGGCCGCACACCGATGGCCGTAGGCGCCGCCACAACCAGTCGGCCGACCAACTCCGGCGGAGGAGTAGGCTGCCACAGCCATGCCCGAGGCTTCCTCATGTCGCGGGGCTAGCACAGGAGCACCTCGCCGCTGCAAGATTAGCCGATCCGTGCTGCCGCCGCCACCTATGCAGCACGCCCAGAGCCGGACGGCACCGCTCCACGGAGCCACCACGCCGTCCCACCGCCTCTCCTCCCTTCTTTTCCCGGCGACGTCCCCATGGAGGGGAGGGGAGGCGACGTGGAGAAGATTGCTGGTGGCCGGCGGCTGGAGCCTGGTGCGCCCGCGCGGCCGCACGGGAGCTGGGGTCGGGCGAGGGGGAGGATTTGGAAGTGTGACGGGACACAGGCTCAAAATTTATGACGGTTCTATAATTTTTAAGTGCGGCACTATTCCCGGACGACGTAACGTGGGCACCGCGTTCTCGACCGCGTACGTGGCGTTTGCACCATAGGGTGCACGCAATAGGCGATGTCAGCACACGTCTTGTTCCATCAACTGTGCGCGCTCGTTTTACCATGGACCATCGCGCACACTTCTTTTAATTAGGATGTGTGACCGTCTAGCGCATACACGTTGATCTCTCTAACTATTCTTGTGTTGTTGTGGTAATCGCAAACAGTTCATCTCCGTGTGAAGTGTATGCCGTCAATCGCAGACACCTTTATCTGGCTGACATTTCTGTTGTGTTGCCTAATCACAATAGTTCATCCGTCTGAAGTGTATGCCCTCAATCGCAGACACTTGATGGGCTGACCGTTTCTATTGTGTTACCTAATCACAAACAGTTTAATCCAAGTGAACGCCTGCGTATATCGCACACACCTTCATCTGGCTGCCCATTTTCTGTTTTCTACCTCATCGCAAACAGTTCATGAACGAACCGTATGCCCCGCATCGCACACGCAACTAAAATCTGAACCGTGTTTGAGTACCACATCGCAAAACATTTTGCATATTTTTTGACGGTTTTTTACATCACCGTTTGCGATTAATGCATCGCACATAGTTTGTCGAAGGGTCTCCGATTGTAGTGTCGGCGTTAGCAGCATCCTGCAGTAGTGAACTTTCGCCAGTGCATTAAACCCACCATAATACCCTTCCTCAAAAAGCACATACCTACCTATTATGGCATTTCCATAGCCATTCCGAGATATATTGCCATGCAACTTCCAACTTCCGTTTATTATGACACATACCATTATTGTCATATTGCTTGCATGATCATGTAGTTGGCATTATAGTATTTGTGGCTTGGCCCACCGTTCATATTTTTTAGCATGTCACTCTAGATCATTGCACATCCCGATACACCGCCGGAGGCATTCATATAGAGTCATACTTTGTTCTAGATCGAGTTTGTAATTCTGAGTTGAAGTAATAAAAGTGTGATGATCATCATTATTAGAGCATTGTCCCATGTGAGGAAAGATGATGGAGGCTATGATTCCCTCACAAGTTGGGATGAGACTCCGGACTTAAAATAAAAAAGAGGCCAAGAGCCCAAAATAAAAAGAGGCCAAAGAGCCAACCAAAAAAAGGAGAAAAAGAGAGAAGGGACAATGTTACTATCCTTTTTCCACACTTGTGCTTCAAAGTAGCACCATGTCTTCATGATAGAGAGTCTCTATTTTGTGACTTTCATATACTAGTGCGAATTTTTCATTATAGAACTTGGCTTGTATTCCATTGATGGGCTTCCTCAAATTGCCCTAGGTCTTCGTGAGCAAGCAAGTTGGTGCACACACCACTTAGTTTCATTTTGAGCTTTCATACACTTATACTCTAGTGCATCCGTTCATGGCAATCCCTACTACTGCATCGATATCAATTGATGGGCATCTCTATAGCCCATTAATTTGCAAATTTCTTTAAAAGGCAATGACCCCAGATTTTCCAAATTTCAAATACAAGTGTATTAGTGCATGTTAAACGTAGAAATTTGAAGGCATAAGATGAAGTTACAGCCCTTCTGTCATCACCCCTGCATTGTTCCTCTCGGACCCACGAGCTTCTAGTGAGTTGCCCATTATAGGGGTGTGTGTTCCAAACTTTTCGTCAGACTGCCAAATTTTTTACCACAATCATTTTTGGTGGCATGACAATCCATCAGCCAGGTTCATGGTGTTCTGCCTTTTTTTAATCTTTTTTGATTTAAAATGCATGGCCTGCATGCATGTGTCCTAGCCGTGTACCATATGTTTGAAAATTTCCTTCATTTACTGCACAGGATTAACTCGCACACAATTACGCCACTCATGATTTTTCACCGTTATGGTTAGCTTTGCATGTAATGTACTCCAATTTGATTACATTCATTAATGGCTAGAAAATCACTTACTGTCTTTAAAGTCCATTGACCCCCTGAAAGTTTCCAAATTTTCAAATGACAGTTGTAGTAGTGCATGTTCATTGTAGAACTTTTTTGGAGCCGTATCTGAATCTCCTCGCCCGTTCGCATTCAACTCAGTGTTTCCCTTTCGAAACCACGCGCCTTCTAATGATTTAATCCTGTTGTTAGGGGTGTTTGTCAAACTTTCTTCAAACTGCCAACAAATTTACCCACATCATCTTGGTGCAGGACATTACATCAATAAAGTTTTTCATGTTTTTCTATCTTTTTTTTAATTTTTTTGGAATTTAAATGCCCATGTAACTCCATGCATGTGTGGGGCCGGCCGTGAGACACCATCTTTTGACAAATTCCTTCTATTTACTGCACATGGAATAACTCGCCCACAAGTACACAAATCTGCTATTTTCAAAAAACCTATGGTTAATCCGTTTGCATTTAGATGTCGCTTCAAATTTGAATTACGTCATTAACTGTCAGAAACTCACTTAAATGCTTTTAAAGGTCTAATGACCCATAGAATTTCCCAAATTTTCAAATGACACTTGTTTTAGTGGCATGTTAATGTAGAAATTTTTTGAAAGGCCATAAGATGAATCTTCGCCCGTTTCCGTCATCAAACATGTCATTTTCTCTCTCGGACGGCAGCGAGCCTTCTAGTGAAGTTTCTTCTCCGGTTTGTGAGGGGTGTGTGTCCAAACTTTGTCATACATGCCACAAATTTTACCTCATCATCTTGGTGGCAGACATTACAAAAAGCAAGGTTTCATGTGGTCTGATCTTTTTTTAAATGTTTTGGAATTGTCAAATGCCCATGGCACTCCATGCATGTGTCCACCGTGAACCAATATGTTTGAAAATTTCTTTCCAATTTTACTGAACATGGAATTAACTCGACACATAACAAAATGATTTTTCTCCAGACGTTTATGGTTAGCTTTGCATTAGATGTACTTGCAAATTTGAATTACAACAATCATTAAATGGCTAGAAAAGCACTTAAATGTCTTTAAAAGGTCAAATGACCCCTGAAAGTTTCCAAATTTTAAAATGACAGTTGTATTAGTGCATGTTAACTGTAAGAACTTTTTTGGAGGCCGTAATCGGAACTATCGCCCGTTTCGTCATCAACATGCATTGTTCCCTCTCGACCACGAGCTTCTAGGAGTTGCTTCGGTTTGTGAGGGGTGGTGTCCAAAAGCGTTGGTCAAACATCCAAAATTTTACCACATCATCTTGTGGCTGACATTCATCAAGCAAGGTTTCATGTGTTTCTGATCTTTTTTTATTTTTGGATTTTAAATGCCATGGCGCTCCATGCCTGTTGTCCAGGCCGAGAGACCAATATTTTGAAATTCCTTCCATTTACGGCACATGGAATTAAACTCGCACAACTACGTACAACAAATTGCTTTTTCAGACCGTTTGGTTCGCGTGCATGTAGAATGTATTTCAAAATTTGGAATTACAGTCATTAATGGCCTAGACAATACTTTACATGTCCTTTAAAAGGTCAAATACCCCCTGAAGTTTCCAAATTTCAATGACAGTTGTATTAAGTGGCAATGTTAACTGAGAATTTTTTTGTGAGGCCGTAATAGGAAGCTATCGCGTCATTTCGGCATCAAACATCATTGTTCCCGTCACGGAACCACTACCTTCTAGTAGTTGCTTCGGTTTGTGAGGGGTGTGTGTTCAAACGTCGTCAAACATCCAAAAAATTTACCACATCATCTTGGTGGCATGACATTACAATCAAGGGCAAGGTTTCATGTGTTTTTGTTCTTTTTTTTAATTTTTTGGAATTGTTAATGCCATGGCAAAACTCCATGCATGTGTTTCCAAGCCGTGCGCCAATATGTTTGAAAATTCCTTCTAATTTGACGCACATGGAATTAACTCGCACACAAGTACAAGCAAAAAAAAAAGAATATTATTTTTTCAAAAGCGTTTATGGTTAGCCATTGCATGTATATTTAGTTCAAATTTTTGAATTCGGTCATTAATGGCTAAAAATCAAGCTAATGTCTTTAAAAAAAGGTCAATGAACGCCCTAGATTTCCCAAAGTTTCAAATGACAGTTTTATTAGTGCATGTTAAACGTAAAATTTTGAAAGGCCATAGAGGAGTTTCGCCCCGTTTCTCTCCGTCATCAACATGCATTTGTTCCCTCTCGGAACCAACTAGTCCTCTGTTGATTTGTCCGTTTATGAGGGGTGTGTGTCCAAACTTTCATCAATCATACCTGCCAATTTTTTAAACCCACAATCATTTTGGTGGCATGACAATACATCAAGCAAGTTTTCAGTGTTTTCTGACCTTTTTTAATATTTTTGGAATTTTAAATAAATGCCATGGCACTGCAATGCATGTGTCCTAGGCCGTGAGACAATATGTTGAAAATTCCTTCCAATTTACTGCACATGGAATTAACTCGCACACAAGTACGCAAATATGATTTGTTCAGACCGTTATGGTTAGCTGTTGCAATGTAGATGTACTTCAAATTTGAATTACAGTCATTAAATGGCTGAAATCACTTAAATTTCTTTCTTTAAAAAGGTCATTGACCCCTGAAAGTTTTCCAAATTTTCAAATGACATTGTATTAGTGCATGTTCATTTGTAGAAATTTTTTTGAGGCCGTAATAGGAAGCTATCGCCAGTTCGTCATCAAACATCATGCATTGTTCCCCCTCCCTTTCGAACCACCACGCCTTCTAATATTTGCTTCCGGTTTGTGAGGGTGTGTGTCAAAACTTTCTTCAACACATGCCAAAAAATTTACCACATCATCTTGGTTGCAGACATTACATCAAGAAAGGTTTCAGTGTTTCTGATCTTTTTTAATTTTTTGGAATTTAAAAATGCATGGCCAACTCCATGCATGTGTCCGGCCGTGACCCCAATATGTTTGAAAATTCCTTCTAATTACTGCACATGGAATTAAACTCGCACACCAGTACACAAATATGATTTTTCATCAACCGTTATGGTTAGCCGTTGCATGTTATGTAGTTTCAAATTGAATTAAAACGGTCATTAATGGCTAGAAAACTCACTTACAAGTCTTTAAAAGGTCCTAATGACCCCTAGAATTTTCCAAATTTTTCAAATGAACTTCATTAGTGCATGTTAAATGTGAAAATTTTTGAAGGCCATCATAGAGGAAGCTATCGCCCGTTGCTCATTCAAACAGCATTGTTTGCCCGTCTCGGAACCACGGCCTTCTGAGTGAGTTTGCTCCGGTTGTGAGGGGTGTGTGTCCAAACTTTCGTCATACATGCAAATTTTTTACAACATCATCTTGTGGCAGACATACATAAAGCAAGGTTCTGGTGTTTCTGATCTTTTTTTAATTTTTGAATTTAAAATGCCATGGCACTCACATGCATGTTCCAGCGCCGTGGAGACCATATGTTTGAAAATTCCTTCCAATTTACTGCACATGGAATTAACTCGGCACACAAAACACCAATATATTAATTTTTCAGAACCGTTATGGTTAGCTGTTGCACTCTGTAGATGAACTTCAATTGAATTACAGTCATATTAAATGGCTAAAAATCACTTTAAATGTCTTTAAAAAGGTCAATGACCCTGAAAGTTTTCAAATTTTAAAATGACAGTTATTATTAGTGCATTTAACTCTAGAAAGAAATTTTTTGGAGGCAGAATAGGAAGCTATCGCCTCGTTCATCAAAACAGCATGTTCCCTCTCGGAACCAACGGCCTTCTAGTGAGTGCTTCGGTTTTGTGAGGTGGGTGTGTGTCCAAACGTTCGTCAAAAATGCCAAAAGTTTTTACCCACAATCATCTTGTGGCATGACATTACATCAAGCAAGGTTTCATGTGTTTCTGATCTTTTTTTAATTTTTTGGATTTAAATGTTGGCGTCCCATGCATGTGTCCAGGCCGAGTGAGACCAATATGTTAAGAAATTCCTTCCAATTTACTGCACATGGAAGTTAACTCGTCACACAGTACACAAATATGATTTTCCAGACCGTTATGGTTAGCGTTGCTTGTAGATGTAGTCATTTGGAATTACAGTCATTTAAATGGCTAGAAAATCACTTAAATGTCTTTTAAACGTCAAATGACCCCGTGAAAGTTTCAAATTTTCAAATGACGTGTATTAGTTTGCATGGGTTAACTGTAGTAAATTTTTTGCGAGGCCGTAATAGGAGCTAATCGCCCGTCGTCATCAAACATGCATTGTTTCCTCTCGGAACCAACGAGCCTTCTGGTGTAGTTCTTCAGTTTGTGAGCGGTGATGTGTTCAAACGTTCTCAAACATGCCAAAAAATTTACCATACCACACTCATCTGGTGCATGACATTACATCAAGCAAGGGTTTCCAGTTGTTTCTGATCTTTTTTTTTAATTTTTTGGAATTTAAAGCATGGCACTCCATGCATGTGTCCAGGCGTGACACCAATAATGTTTGAAATTCCTTCTAATTTACTGCCACATGGAATTAACGCGCACACAAAGTACACAATAGTCTTTTTCATAACCGTTATGCGTTAGCCATGCATGTAGATGTAGTTCAATTTGAATTAACGGTCTTAAATGGCTGAGAAAATCACTAAATTCTTAAAAAGGTCAAATGCCCCTAGAATTTTCCAAATTTTAAATGACAGTTTTATTAGGCATGTTTAAACGTAAGAAATTTGTGAAAGATTAAGAGGAAGGTTATCGCCCGTTCGTCATCAAACATGCATGTTCCCTTCGAACCACGAGCCTTCTAGTGAGTTGCTCCATTTTATGAGGGGTTGTGTCCAAACTTTTCATCAACATGTCCAAATTTTTTACCACCTCATTTTGGTGGCAATGACAATACATCAAGCAAGGTTTCATGTGTTTTCTGACCTTTTTTTAATATTTTTGGAATTTAAATGCCAAGGCACTGCTGCATGTGTCTGGCCCGTGGACCAATATGTTTGAAAAATTCCTCCATTTACTGCCATGGAATTAACTCGCACACAATACGCAAATATATTGTTTTCAGACCGTTATGGTTAGCTGTTGCATGTAGATGTACTTCAAATTTGAATGTACAGTCATTAATGGCTAGAAATCACTATAATTCTTTAAAAGGTCAATTGACCCCTGAAAGTTTCCAAAATTTTCCAAATGACAGTTGTATTAGTGCATGTTATTGTAGAAATTTTTTGGAGGCCGTAAGTAGGAAGCTATACGCCAGTTCGTCATCAAACTGCATTGTCCCTTCGAAACCACCACGAGGCCTTCTAATGATTGCTGCCGTTTGTGAGGGGTGGTTTGTGTCAAACTTTCTTCAAACATGCCAAAAATTACCACATCATCTTGGTGGCATGACTTAACATCAAGAAAGGTTTCAGTGTTTTCTGATCTTTTTTTAATTTGTGGAATTTAAATGCCATGGCACTCGCATGCCTGTGGGTCCGGGCCGTGACACCATATGTTGAAAATTCCTTCTAATTTACTGCACATGGAATTACTCGCACACAAGTACACAAATAATGATTTTTCAAACCGTTTATGGTTAGCCGTGTCATGTAGATGTAGTTCAAATTTGAAATTCACGGTCATTAAAATGCTAGAAAAGATCACTTAAATGTCTTAAAAGGTCTAATGACCCCTAGAATTTTCCAAATTTTCAAATGACCACTTGTATTAAGTGCAATGTTAATGTAGAAATTTTTTGAAGGCCATAAGAGGAAGCTATCGCCCGTTCGTCATCAACAGGCATTGTTCCCTCTCGAGCCACACGAGCCTTCTAGTGAGTTTGCTCCGGTTGTTGAGGGGTGTGTGTCCAAACTTTCGTCATACATGCCAATTTTTTACCACATCATCTTAGGTGGCATGACAGTACTAAAGCAAGGTTTCATGTGTTTCTGATCTTTTTTTAATTTTTTGGAATTTAAATGCATGGCAACTCCATGCATGTGTCCAGGCCGTGAGACCAATATGTTTGAAAATCCTTCCAATTTTACTGCACATGGAATTAACTCGCACACAAATACACAAATATAATTTTTCAAACGTTTGGGTTAGTACGTTGCATGTAGATGTACTTCAAATTTGAATTACAGTCATTAATGGCTAGAAAAATCACTTAAATGTCTTTAAAAGGTCAAATGACCCCTGAAAGTTTTCAAATTTTAAAATGACAGTTAATATTAGTGCAAGTTAACTGTAGAAAATTTTTGGAGGCCGTAATAGGAAGCTATCGCCCGTTCGTCATCAAACATGCATTGTTCCCTCTCGGAACCACGAGCCTTCTAGTGAGTTTGCTTCGGTTTGTGAGGGGGTGTGTGTCCAAACGTTCGTCAAACATCCAAAAATTTTACACATCATCTTGGTGGCATGACATTACATCAAGCAAGTTTCATGTGTTTCTGATCTTTTTTTATTTTTTGGGATTTAAATAATGATATGGCGCTCCATGCATGTGTCCAGGCGGCGAGAGACAAGTTTGAAAATTCCTTCCAATTTACTGCACATGGAATTAACTCGCACACAAGTACACAAATATGATTTTCAGACCGTTATGGTTAGCTGTTGCATGTAGATGTGGGGTTGTGAGTTCCAACACGCCTACTTCTAGAAACCGTCGTGGGTTTGTTGATGTCAATCATCGCCCACGGTGTTTCCAGTGTCCGATAACCGTCTGCAATAGAAAACCCCAATAAGCAAGGTAATTAGCTATTATTTATATCCATGTAGTAATCAAATTGACATTTCTTATAAACACACCAATATTTCATATCCGTATAATGGCAACCAGGATTTCATAATCGAATTACATCAGATAGGCTTTCACAGCACTCGTTACACAAAGAGGGATATACTAGCTACGCCATTACACAACACCAAGTTTCACATGCAACATCGACACCTTTGGAAAATTAGCATCATACACGGTACATAAGATGAATACTCATCTGGGAAACTGCAAAAGCGGAAGGCAAATATTGAGCCTCAGTGATTGAATTCCTTGCAACTTTAGGCACACTGGCTATGGATAATTGCCCGCCCAACCTTTGTCCTCTTCAGGAAGACTTTAATATTGTACGTGGGTTTGAATGAATACCTTCTCGCCTCTTGACATGCAAGGTGGTTTGAGAGGTAATCATCGTGAACTACTTTGAAAAGTACTGAAAACAAAGATATGCATAAATCGCTGTTATAAATTTTTGAACAATGGACGCAAGGGTAAAAAACAAAGGTAAAAGAGTTAGTACCATCCTATAGTTGACTGATTCTTCTTCATTGTGCCAAACAAAGACCGCTGTTATCATCACAAGTTTCCTTTATCCTAGCAATATTTCTGAGTTTCTTGAATTGCTTGATATTCATGGACATCTTCCATTTCCCCATATGCAAAAATGTAAACAGTGGTCTAAGCCTCTGACAGCAGGACCTACTGTGCAAGACCAAATTGTAAGAAACCTAAAATATTATGAATGATTCCTGCAACTGCACAATAATGTGCTATTTAGCGAATGGACCATGCGTGAGCAAACCTCGATGGTAAACCGCAGTGTCGCCCATTGTTTCCCTGCAACCATATAAGGAAGATCTTGATCAGGTTAACTGAGAGTTTGCCATACTATCAGTAGAATATGTATTGAGTACAGCCAAATTCGATTCTATTCTCACATGCATAACAATACAAATTGTACACACACAAATGAAAATCAAATTGCAGAATTGAACCAAACAGTTAACTGGACAAGCGACCAAATGAACGAAAATGTTAACTAAGCAACGATATGCAGAAAGAACATATACTGGAAAATAAAGACGTTACGAAACCAAGATGCTTGAGAACAGTACTATGAAATGTAGCAATGTTGGAACCAAACTTTTAACTGAACATTACATTTCAGAATATCATGACATATTAACATTACAGAGGACAAGTCACTAGAAGGCACTAGCGGTGTGCCTCGAGAAAACAACATGAATTGTATAGTAAGTAGACAACTACGTGCTGTGTCCACGGTGGCCTGAAGACGAGGTGCTCCTCAAGATCTGGCGGTCGCACGCATGGCACCATAGCGACCTCGTCCATGCGGCGCCCGCATTTGCTTCTCTCTGCCAGAGGCTACTGAGCTCCACGTTATCTGCTGCAAACATGGCGGTGGGCAGCGCTTAATTGGAGGACGGGGGCCAGTGATTTTCGGCGGAAGGTGTCGCGCGTCAGTCGGGGCATGTGGGACGAGGAAGGAGGAGGAATGGTGTGGGTGGGGTTGGATTACACTAACCATATCGACGAGGCCGCGCAGCAAGAAGAAGGTCGCCGGGGAGGAGGCGGCGCTGCCAGTAAGCAGTAGTGAGGTTTGAACTTGGAAAGCAAGGAGGAACAATGGAAATGTGGCTTTTGGTGGGGGGGGGGGGGGGGGCGGGGAGATAGATATTTCCACGGTTGGCAGAAAAATTTCGCTCGGTGCCAGCGAGAAACGGCGCGCAAGTGTGGTTCAAGCGAGGGGCGTGGACTATAGACGACGAAGCTCTCCTGCGTAAGACAGACAAGACGGTGCGCCAAGATATTTTATATCGCATCCCACACGATTCATGCTAGTAAACTATTGGTGGATATACCTAATTTTTTTTTCATTCTGTTTTGAAAGACAAAATGGTGTACGGAGGGAAAGGAGGGTGTTTGAATTGCCAGAACATTTCTATAGTGGAACATGCAACTATATGATGTCGTGTTAAATTTAGAATTATTCCGTTTCGTTTGGCATTTTTATGCATTAATTGAGTTTCTAGGCATTAATGTGCATAAGTTAAAATTTTGAACTACAAGCACATGCTCCAGTGCACCAAGTTTGTTGAAAAATCACATGTGTGCCTTTGGTGAATTTATAGGTCCCATGCAAGAATGGGAATGAAATTCAAACATCTAGGCGTCGTGGCTCATCCGGAAACATTGAGAAACTTGGGTTTTAAATTCCTGTAAATCCCAAAATCGCCTGAAATCATGAAACTTGGCATGTGTCATTTCATGGCACCAACATGATGTGGTAAAAAAATTGGCCAAATTGGGACACGTTTTTGGTATAAGCTTCTTGCAAATTGGAGCTTCTCTCAAGAAGGGCTTGTTTTCGAGACGGAACGTGTCACCTTGTGTGCGAAACGATATACACGCTGCCCCCCCCCCTCTTGAATTTTTTATAGAGCAAACATATAACTATATGAGTGTCGTGTTAAAATTTGAATTATCCGGTTTGTTTGCCCTTTTTATGCATTAATTGAGTTTCTGGGCATTTAATTGTGAATAATTCAAATTTGAACTATAAGCACATGCTCCAGTGCACCAAGGTTGGTTGAAAATCATATGTGTGCCCTTGGGTGAATTTCTAGGTCCCATGCAAGAAATGGGAATGAATTCAAACATCTGGGTGTCGTGGCCTCGCCAGTAACATTGAGAAACTTGGTTTTTTAAATTCCTGTAAATTCAGACCTCGCCTAAAAATCATGAAACTTGGCATGGTGTCATTTCATGGCACCACATGCTGTGGTAAAAAAATTGGCCGAATTGGGACAAGTTTTGGTATAAGCTTATTACAAACCGGAGCCTCTCTCAAGAGACTCGTGGTTCCGAGAGGGAACGTGTCATCTTTGTGTGCGAAACGATATACGCTGCCTCCCCCCCCCCCCCCCCCCCGTTGATTTTTTACAGAGGCAACATAGAACTATATGAGTGCCGTGTTAAAATTTGGAATTATTCCGGGTTCGTTTGGCCTTTAATTGAGTTTCTGGGCATTTAATGTGCATAATTCAAATTTGAACTACAAGCACATGCTCCAGTGCACCAAAGTTGGTTGAAAAATCACATGTGTGTCCTTGGGTGAATTTCTAGGTCCCATGCAAGAAATGGGAATGAAATTCAAACATCTGGGCATCGTGGCTCGGCTGGAAATTGAGAAACTTGTTTTTTTTAATTCCTATATAATCCAAAACACCATGAAAATCATGAAACTTGGCATGTGGTCATGACATGGCACCAACATGTTGTGGTAATTTTTTTGGCCGAATTGGTACAAGCTTTGATATATGCTTCTTGCAAACCGGAGCTTCTCTCCAGAGGCTCGTGGTTCCGAGAGGGAACATGTCACCTCCGTGTGCGAAACGACATACACTGCTTCTCCCCCCGCCTTGATTTTTTTTTACATAGGCAGCTTAGACTAATAGAGTTTTGTGCTAAATTTTGGAATTATTCTGGGTTTGTTTGCCTTTTTTATATATTAATTGAATTTCCAGGCATTTAATGCACATAATTCAAATTTGAACTACAAGCACATGCTCCAGTGCGCCAAAGTTAGTTGAAAAGTCATTTATGTGTACTTGGGCGAATTTCTAGGTCCCATGCAAGAAATGTGAATGGAATTCAAACATCTGGGCGTCTTGGCTCAGCCGAAAACATCGAGAAACTTGGTTTTAAAATTCCCGTAAATCCAAAACTCGCCTGAAAATCATGAAACTTGGCATGGTGTCATGACACGGCACCAACATGTTGTGGTAAATTTTTTGTCCGAATTGCGAAGGTGCACACATTTACAATCAACAAAGTCATTTTGGAACAAGTGTTGTCACGTTACAATCAGAAACACAAGTATTATTGAAACCATAGGCGTTCTACTTACCATTTACGTGCCGCCATGCGTCCCCTTTTTTTATTGGCTAGGAGGTGCCATGCAGGATAGCTATTTGAGTCGGGAGGCATGCGATCAGACCCTGTGCGTGCTCATCAGGAGGAGAGCCCTTTGACCTCTATCCGCCGCCCACTCTCTCCCAACGTCTCCATTAATGGCGCCCGAGCCCCTGTTTAATGGCGTGCTATGTCTCACTCAACTGAGATTTAAGAGAAGAAAGAAAATCTGAAAGGAAAGTTTTGCACGGATCTTGATGTAAGATCCGACGGACCTATATAGCATCGACTGCGACTTATAGCAAGGCATGAATATAGGACGATGACGTGGATAATAATTGTCTTACATATTTAGGATGATAATTAAAAAAGCCACATGCGGCAACGCCCAAAATACACAAGGGCAAAAGAAGAAGGAAGACGCAGACAACGATCTGGCTCATTGATCTCTACTTTCTTGATTCGTTGCTGCAGGCCGCGGAGACTAGTTCTCGCGGCGAGCGGCGATGAGCTATTTCGTGTCCTCAAGACGCTACTTGAGAGCATCCACGGATTCCTCCACCTGCCTTTGGCGCTCGATGCGGAGCATGGCATTCTCGTCCATAAGTTTCTTGACGATGATGTCGGTCCTCTTCAACAAGGCAGTGGTCTCCTTGTGCTCCTTCGCCCTTCCAGCGATCTTCGCCCTCAGCAGGTCGCGCTCGGTGTGGAGCTTCGCCTTGTCCTCCCCTAGTCCCCGGATGACACTGGTAGCATTTTCAAACGAGGCATTCATCTCGCCCTGCAGCTTCATCCAGTCGGAGATCCGACCCATCAGGTCATCGAGCAAAGAGCGCATGCGCCTGTGAGAGTCCTCGCCTGCCCGCGAGACATTTTCACAGGCTACTGCGGCGCTGGAGGACATCTCTGCTGCATTCGCGGCGCGGCGGGACATCTCTGCTGCTTTCGCGGTGCGGCCGGACCAGTCTGCTGCATCGAGGGCATGGCGAGACCTCTGTGCTGCTTCGGTAGCGCAGCGGGACCTCTATGCTTCTACGGCCGCGCGGCGGGACATGTCAACTGCTTTCACGGCGAGGCGGGACATCTCTCGTGCTTCTGCTTCCATGCTCGCCTCTTCCTGGTAGTAATCTCTCGACCCAACTCATGCGGCCATGGCAGACGCAAGGAACGACGATGAATGACTTGTTTGTTTTTGTGGATGAGGAGTTGGGGAGAAGAGTGCAGTCATTCTTGGAGTAGGTAGTATTTATAACCGAGTACTAATACCTCCTAAGTGGGAAACCGTTTAGGTTTTGATCGTGTGAACAGGTTTGCAATTAAATATAGCATGTAGTAATTTGGAATGTTTTTTTTTGAAAAGGAGATATACCCCGGCATCTACATCTGTGCGATGCATGCAGCCATATTATTAATTATTCACAAAACCTTACAGGGAATGCATCAGTAAGCGTGAAGCACCATCTTGGCAACACTGTCGCTACTCCTATCCTCTTGATGAGGGTGCCGAATGTCCAGCTGAATACCAAACAACATCCTACCAAGGCCTAACATCTAAAGCCAGATGCCATAGCCCAGCCACATACTCGGACTATGTCACACACCGGTCCGCGCACTCTCAGAAGCTGCTGCCGCCGTTTTCCACCGATCCATCTCCAGAGCAGGTACTGACCACCGACCTTGCCAGGCATGCCGTCGATGCCCCCATGGCACCAGACAGCGCCACCATCCACACGTATCCATCCAAACGCGCCCATCGATGAAACTCTACACGCCATGCCGCCGGGATCCGCCTTCGGCCTTGGCGTAGATGTGACACCGCTCCTCCTCTAGTCCCCTCCAGCTAGCACTTGCTCTCCAAACGATGTCCCCAGGAGGGAGAATGACACCAAGGCGCCGTCATTGTCCGATCCGGGAGACCCAGATCTAGGGTTTCCCCCGGAGCATCCTGAGCAAGATGACGCAGACTGCAACGACGATGCCTCAACAAGGAAACAACATCTGAGACACACCGCCATCGTCTGCCATGACACGAGTCGGCTTGATTTTCATCGACAGTCATGCCACCAGGCCTGTGCCGCTGGCATCGCTGGTCCTTTCAACCGAGCAAACTCCAGAAACGATGCCCTCAGAGGACTACCGCAAAAGCACCGCCATCGCTCGATCCCAACGAGATCTAGGGTTTCCCTCGGAGTTGCCCTCGTTGATGAAGGACTCAGACAAGGGTTGAATCCCGCGAATCCGAAGGACCCGTCAAGATCCGCCAGTTGCCGACATGCCACACCCCCACACGCCGTCCGCAACCCAGTGACCATGGGCCGAAAGCCAGCTACCGGGCATCACGAACACGTCTAGCCACCAGCCACGACCAGATATGGCAGAGGCCAGTGACCCCATCTTGGTCATGGCCGCAAGCACCGATGGCCGTAGAGCGCCGCCACAACCAGTCGGCCGACCAACTCCGGCGGAGGAGTAGGCTGCCACAGCCATGCCCGAGGCTTCCTCATGTCGCGGGGCTAGCACAGGAGCACTCGCCGCTGCAAGTATGCCGATCCGTGCTGGCCGCCGCCACCCTCACCTGCAGCACGCCCAAGAGCCACGGCACCCTCCGAAGCACCACCACGCCCCCACCGCTCCCCCCCCTTTTCCCCACCCCCGATGGAGGGGAGGGGAGCGACGTGGGAGAAGATTGCTGGTGGCCGGCGGTGGGAGCCCTGGTGCGGCCCGGCGCGGCCGCACGGGAGCTGGGGTCGGGGCGAGGGGGAGGATTTGGAATGTGACGGGACACAGGCTCAAAATTTATTGACGGTTCTATAATTTTTAAGTGCGGCACTATTCCCGGACGACGTAACGTGGGCACGCGTTCTCGACCGCGTACGTGGCGTTTGCACCATAGGGTGCACTGCAATAGGCGATGTCAGCACACGTCTTGTTCCATCAACTGTGCGCGCTCGTTTATACCATCGCGCACACTTCTTTTAATTAGGATGTGTGACCGTCTAGCGCATACACGTTGATCTTCTAACTATTTCTGTGTTGTTGTGGCTAATCGCAAACAGTTCATCCGTGTGAAGTGTATGCCGTCAATCGCAGACACCTTATCTGGCTGACCATTTCTGTTGTGTTGCCTAATCACAAATAGTTATCCGTCTGAAGTGTATGCCCTCAATCGCAGACACCTTGATTGGGCTGACCGTTTCTATTGTGTTACCTAATCACAAACAGTTAACCAAGTGAACTGCATGCCGTATATCGCACACACCTTCATCTGGCTGCCCATTTCTGTTCTTCTACCTCATCGCAAACAGTTCATTGAACTGAACCGTATGCCCCGCATCGCACACGCAACTAATCTGAACCGTGTTTGATGTATCCACCATCGCAAACTTTTTGCATATTTTTTGACGGTTTTTTACATCACCGTTTGCGATTAATGCATCGCACATATTTTTGTCAAGAAGGTCTCCGATTGTAGTGTCGCGTTACAGCATCCTGCAGTAGTGAACTTTCGCCAGTGCATTAAACCCACCATATACCCTCCTCAAAAACGTCACCATACCTACCTATTATGGCATTTCCATAGCCATTCCGAGATATATTGCCATGCAACTTCCAACATTCCGTTTATTATGACACATACCATATTGTCATATTGCTTTGCATGATCATGTGTTGGCATAGTATTTGTGGCTTGGCCCCCGTTCATATTTTTTATGCATGTCACTCTAGATCATTGCACATCCCGATACACACCGCCGGAGGCATTCATATAGAGTCATACTT
The DNA here is from genome assembly GCA_011799875.1 of Thinopyrum elongatum. Classification (NCBI taxonomy): domain Eukaryota; kingdom Viridiplantae; phylum Streptophyta; class Magnoliopsida; order Poales; family Poaceae; genus Thinopyrum; species Thinopyrum elongatum. The sequence goes on along the minus strand of CM022301.1, from coordinate 215,183,165 downwards.
TGTTCTAGTATCGAGTTGTAATTCTTGATTGTAAGTAATAAAGTGTGATGATCATCATTATTAGAGCATTGTCCCATGTGAGGAAAGATGATGGAGGCTATGATTCCCTCACAAGTTGGGATGAACTCCGGACTTAAAATAAAAAAGAGGCCAAAGAGCCCAAAATAAAAGAGCCAAAGAGCCCAACACAAAAAAATGGAGAAAAAGAGAGAAGGGACAATGTTACATCCTTTTTCCACACTTGTGCTTCAAAGTAGCACCATGTCTTCATGATAGAGAGTCTTCTATTTTGTGACTTTCATATACTAGTGCGAATTTTTCATTATAGAACTTGGCTTGTATTTCCATTGATGGGCTTCCTCAAATTGCCCTAGTCTTCGTGAGCAAGCAAGTTGGATGCACACCCACTTAGTTTCATTGGAGCTTTCATACACTTATAGCTCTAGTGCATCCGTTGCATGGCAATCCCTACTCACTTGCATCGATATCAATTGATGGGCATCTCTATAGCCCATTAATTTGCCTAGTTGATGTGAGAATTTCTCCTTTTTGTCTTCTCCTCACAACCTCCACCATAGTGCTATATCCATTGCTCTCGCTCATGTATTGCGTGAAAGTTGAAAAAGCTTGAGAACATTAAAAGTATGAGACAATTGCTTGGCTTGTCATCGGGTTGTGCATGATGAAATACTTTGTGGATGAAGATAGAGCTAGCCAGACTATATGATTTTGTAGGGATAACTTTCTTTAGCACATGATATTTTGAGAAGACATGATTGCTTTATTAGTATGCTTGAAGTATTATGTTTTTTATGTCAATATTAAACTTTTGTTTTGAATCTTATGGATCTGAACATTCATGCCACCATAAAGAAAATTGCATTGATAAATATGTTAGGTAGCATTTCACATCAAAAATTCTGTTTTTATCATTTACCTACTTGAGGACGAGCAGGAATTAAGCTTGGGGATGCTTGATACGTCTCCACGTATCTAAAATTTTTGATTGTTCCATGCTATTATATTATCTGTTCTGGATGTTTTATAGCATTAATATGGTTTTTATATTATTTTGGGACTAACCTATTAACCTAGTGCCAGTGCTAGTTGCTATTTTTTCCTTGTTTTTGTCTTTTACAGAAAATCAACACTAAACAAGTCCAACGGAATAAAACTTTACGATGATTTTTCTTGGACCAGAAGAAACCCCGAGACTTAGAGAGGAGGCCAGAAGACCTACGAGCAGCCACAACTGTAGGGGCCGCCCCCAGGGCTTTGGGCCCCTCGGAGACCTTCCAACCCTATTCCACCACTATATATTCTCAACTATTCCCCCTATACCAGAGGGCACACCAAAAATACTTTTCCACCGCCGCAAGCTTCTGTTCCGTGAGATCCCATCCTGGGGCCTTTTCGGGCACTCCGCCGGAGGGGGATTCGATCACGGAGGGCCTCTAACACAAACCTTGTTTGTCCTTCCGATGATGTGTGAGTAGTTTACCACAACCTACGGTCCTAGCTAGCAGCTAGATGGCTTCTTCTCTCTCTTTGATCTTCAATACAATTTCTCCTCGATGTTCTTGGAGATCTTTCGATGTAATCTTCTTTTGCGGTGCGTTTGTTGAGATCCGATGATTGTGGATTTATAATCAGATTATCTATGAATATTATTTGAGTCTTCTCTGAACTCTTTTATGCATGATTGAGATAGCTTTGTATTTCTCTCCGATCTATCGATTTGGCTTGGCCTACTAGATTGGTTTTTCTTGCAATGGGAGAGTGCTTTGTGATGGGTTCAATCTTGCGGTGTCCTCACCAGTGACATAGGGGTAGCGGGGCATGTATTGTATGTTGTCGTTGGAAATATGCCCTAGAGGCAATAATAAAATGGTTATTATTATATTTCCTTGTTCATGATAATTGTCTGTTTTTCATGCTATAATTGTATTAACCGGAAACCGTAATACATGTGTGAATACATAGACCACAACATGTCCCTAGTGAGCCTCTAGTTGACTAGCTCTGATCAATAGATGGTTTAGTTTCATGACCATGGACATTGGATGTCATTGATAACGGGATCACATCATTAGGAGAATGATGTGATGGACAAGACCCAATCCTAAGCATAGCACAAGATCATGTAGTTCGTTTTGCTAGAGCTTTTCTAAGGTCATTATCATTTCCTTGGACCATGAGATTGTGCAACTCCCGGATATCATAGAATGCTTTGGGTGTATCAAACGTCCAACTAACTGGGTGACCATAAAGGTGCACTACAGGTATCTCGAAAGTGTCTGTTGGGTTGGCACGAATCAAGACTGGATTTGTCACTCCGTATGACGGAGAGGTATCTCTGGGCCCACTCGATAATGCATCATCATAATGAGCTCAATGTGACTAAGGAGTTAGCCACGGGATCATGCGTTATGGAACGAGTAAAGAGACTTGCCGTAACGAGTTGAACGAGGTATGGGGATACCAACGATCGAATCTCGGGCAAGTAACATACCGATGGACAAGGGATTGTATACGGATTGATTGAATCCCCGACATCGGTTCATCCGATGAGATCATCGTGGAACATGTGGGAGCCAACATGGGTATCCAGATCCCGCTATTGGTTATTAACCGGAGAGATGTCTCGGTCATGTCTGCATGGTTCCCGAACCCGTAGGGTCTACACACTTAAGTTTCGGTGATCCTAGAGTTGTTATGGGAAATTATATGTGGTTACCGAAGGTTGTTCGGAGTCCCGGGCGTCACAAGGAGTTCCAGAATGGTCCGGAGGTGAAGATTTATATATGGAAAGTCCAGTTTCAGTCACCGGAATGGTTTCGGGGGTTATCGGTATTGTACCGGGACCACCGAAAGGTGTCCGGGGGTCCACCGGGTGGGGCCACCTGCCCCGTAGGGCCTAGTGGGCTGAATATGGGTGGGGACCATCCCCTTAGTGGGCTGGTGCGCCCCTCCCCAAGGGCCCAAGGCGCCTAGGGTTGGAAACCCTAGGGGAGGGGGCGCCTCCCACCTTGCTTGGGGGGCAAGTCTCCCCCTCCTGGCCACCGCCCCCCTCTAGATGCATCTAGGGGGGCCGGCCCCCTCTCCCCTTCACCCTATAAATAGAGGGGGGTGGGAGGGCAGCCGCACCCCCTTCCCTGGCGCAGCCCTTTCCCCTCTCCAACACCTCCTCCTCCTTCGTAGTGCTTGGCGAAGCCCTGTCGAAGAACCATGAGCTCCTCCACCACCACGCCGTCGTGCTGCCGGAGTTCTCCCTCAGCTTCTCCTTCCCCCTTGCTAGATCAAGAAGGAGGAGACGTCCCTGGGCTGTACGTGTGTTGAACGCGGAGGCGCCGTCTGTTCGGCGCTTGGATCGGATCTTCCGTGATTTGAATCGCCTCGAGTATGACTCCATCAACCGCGTTCTTGTAACGCTTCCGCTTAGCGATCTTCAAGGGTATGAAGATGCACTCCCTCTATCTCGTTGCTAGCATCTCCTAGATTGATCTTGGTGACACGTTGGAAATTTTTGAATTATTACTACGTTCCCCAACAGTGGCATCATGAGCTAGGTCTATGCGTAGATTCTATGCACGAGTAGAACACAAGTAGTTGTGGGCGATGATTTGTTCAATTTGCTTACCGTTACTAGTCCTATCTTGATTCGGCGGCATTGTGGGATGAGGCGGCCCGGACCGACCTTACACGTACGCTTACGTGAGACAGGTTCCACCGACTGACATGCACTTGTTGCATAAGGTGGCTAGCGGGTGTCTGTCTCTCCCACTTTAGTCGGATCGGATTCGATGAAGAGGGTCCTTATGAAGGGTAAATAGCAATTGGCATATTACCGTTGTGGCTTTTGCGTAGGTAAGAAACGTTCTTGCTAGAAACCCATAGCAGCCATGTAAAACATGCAACAACAATTAGAGGACGTCTAACTTGTTTTTGTAGGGTATGCTATGTGATGTGATATGGCCAAAAGGATGTGATGAATTATATATGTGATGTATGAGATTGATCATGTTCTTGTAATAGGAATCACGACTTGCATGTCGATGAGTATGACAACCGGCAGGAGCCATAGGAGTTGTCTTAATTTATTGTATGACCTGCGTGTCAATGTAAACGCCATGTAATTACTTTACTTTATTGCTAACCGTTAGCCATAGTAGTAGAAGTAATAGTTGGCGAGACAACTTCATGAAGACACGATGATGGAGATCATGGTGTCATGCCGGTGACGATGGTGATCATGCCGCGCCTCGAAGATGGAGATCAAAGGCGCAAGATGATATTGGCTATATCATGTCACTTTATGATTTGCATGTGATGTTTATCATGTTTAAATCTTATTTGCTTAGAATGACGGTAGCATAAATAAGATGATCCCTCACTAAAATTTCAAGAAATGTGTTCCCCCTAACTGTGAACCGTTGCGAAGGTTCGTTGTTTCGAAGCACCACGTGATGATCGGGTGTGATAGATTCTAATGTTCGCATACAATGGGTGTAAGCCAGATTTACACATGCGAAACACTTAGGTTGACTTGACGAGCCTAGCATGTACAGACATGGCCTCGGAACACGAGAGACCGAAAGGTTGAACATGAGTCGTATGGTAGATGCGATCAACATGGAGATGTTCACCGTTGATGACTAGTCCGTCTCACGTGATGATCGGACACGGCCTAGTCGATTCGGATCATGTATCACTTAGATGACTAGAGGGATGTCTATCTGAGTGGGAGTTCATTAAATAATTTAATTAGATGAACTTGATTATCATGAACTTAGTCTAAAATTGTCTTTACAATCTATCCTGTAGATCCAATGGCCCACGCTAATGTTGCCCTCAACTTCAACGCGTTCCTAGAGAAAACCAAGCTGAAAGACGATGGTAGCAACTATATGGACTGGGTCCGTAACTTGAGGATCATCCTCATAGCTGCCAAGAAAGCATATGTCCTTGAAGCACCGCTAGGTGACGCACCCATTTTCCCAGCAACTCAAGATGTTATGAACGTCTGGCAGTCGCGTAGTGATGATTACTCCCTGGTTCTGTGCGGCATGCTTTACAGCTTAGAATCAGGGCTCCAAAAGCGTTTTGAGCAACACGGAGCATATGAGATGTTCCAAGAGCTGAAAATGGTTTTCCAAGCTCATTCCCAGGTTGAGAGATATGAAGTCTCCGACAAGTTCTACAGTTGTAAGATGGAGGAAAATAGTTCTGTCAGTGAGCATATACTCAAAATGTCTGGGTTGCACAACCGTTTGTCTCAGCTGGGAGTTAACCTCCCAGATGACTCGGTCATTGACAGAATCCTCCAGTCGCTTCCACCTAGCTACAAGAGCTTTGTGATGAACTACAATATGCAAGGGATGGAGAAGTCCATTCCTGAGTTATATTCGATGCTGAAATCAGCGAAGGTGGAGTTCAAAAAGGAACATCAAGTGTTGATGGTGAATAAGACCACTAGTTTCAAGAAAGGCAAGGGTAAGAAGAACTTCAAGAAGGACGGCAAGGGAGTTGCCGCGCCCAGTAAGTCAGTTGCCGGGAAGAAGCCAAAGAATGGACCCAAGCCTGAGACTGAGTGCTTTTATTGCAAGGGAAATGGTCACTGGAAGCGGAACTGCCCCAAGTACTTAGCGGATAAGAAGGCCGGCAATACCAAAGGTATATATGATATACATGTTATTGATGTGTACCTTACCAGCGCTCATAGTAGCTCCTGGGTATTTGATACCGGTGCGGTTGCTCACATTTGTAACTCAAAACAGGAGCTGCGGAATAAGCGGAGACTGGCGAAGGACGGGGTGACGATGCGCGTCGGGAATGGTTCCAAGGTCGATGTGATCGCCGTCGGCACGCTACCTCTACATCTACCTTCGGGATTAGTTTTAAACCTCAATAATTGTTATTTAGTGCCAGCTTTGAGCATGAACATTGTATCTGGATCTCGTTTGATGCGAGATGGCTACTCATTTAAATCCGAGAATAATGGTTGTTCTATTTATATGAGAGATATGTTTTATGGTCATGCCCCGCTGGTCAATGGTTTATTTTTATTGAATCTCGAATGTGATGTTACACATATTCATAGTGTGAATGCCAAAAGATGTAAGGTTGATAATGATAGTCCCACATACTTGTGGCACTGCCGCCTTGGTCACATTGGTGTCAAACGCATGAAGAAACTCCATGCAGATGGACTTTTGGAGTCTCTTGATTATGAATCATTTGACACGTGCGAACCATGCCTCATGGGTAAAATGACCAAGACTCTGTTCTCCGAAACAATGGAGCGAGCAACCAACTTGTTGGAAATAATACATACTGATGTATGCGGTCCAATGAGCGTTGAGGCTCGTGGTGGCTATCATTATGTTCTCACCCTCACTGATGACTTAAGTAGATATGGGTATGTCTACTTAATGAAACACAAGTCTGAGACCTTTGAAAAGTTCAAGGAATTTCAGAGTGAGGTAGAGAATCAACGTGACAGGAAAATAAAGTTCTTACGATCAGATCGTGGAGGAGAATATTTGAGTCATGAGTTTGGCACGCACTTAAGGAAATGTGGAATTGTTTCACAACTCACGCCGCCTGGAACACCTCAGCGAAATGGTGTGTCCGAATGTCGTAATCGCACTCTATTGGATATGGTGCGATCTATGATGTCTCTTACCGATCTACCACTATCATTTTGGGGTTATGCTTTAGAGACAGCCGCATTCACTTTAAATAGGGCACCATCTAAATCCGTTGAGACGACACCGTATGAATTATGGTTTGGGAAGAAACCTAAGCTGTCGTTTCTGAAAGTTTGGGGATGCGATGCTTATGTCAAGAAACTTCAACCTGAAAAGCTCGAACCCAAATCGGAAAAATGCGTCTTCATAGGATACCCTAAGGAAACTATTGGGTATACCTTCTACCTAAGATCCGAAGGCAAGATCTTTGTTGCCAAGAATGGATCCTTTCTGGAGAAAGAGTTTCTCTCAAAAGAAATAGTGGGAGGAAAGTAGAACTTGATGAGGTACCCCCTCTTGAACCGGAGAGTAGCGCAGCTCAGGAAGATGTTTTTGTGGTGCCTGCACCGACTAGAGAGGAAGTTAATGATGATGATCATGAAACTTCAGATCAAGTTGCTACTGAACTTCGTAGGTCCACGAGGACACGTTCCGCACCAGAGTGGTACGGCAACCCTGTCCTGGAAATCATGTTGTTAGACAACGGAGAACCTTCGAACTATGAAGAAGCAATGGCGGGCCCGGATTCCAACAAATGGCTTGAAGCCATGAAATCCGAGATAGGATCCATGTATGAGAACAAAGTATGGACTTTGGTGGGCTTGCCCGATGATCGGCGAGCCATAGAAAATAAGTGGATCTTTAAGAAGAAGACTGACGCGGATGGTAATGTGACCGTCTATAAGGCTAGGCTTGTCGCTAAGGGTTATCGACAAGTTCAAGGAGTTGACTACGATGAGACCTTCTCACCCGTAGCAAAGCTGAAGTCCGTCCGAATCATGTTAGCAATTGCCGCATTCTATGATTATGAAATCTGGCAAATGGACGTCAAAACGGCATTCCTTAATGGTTTCCTTAAGGAAGAATTGTATATGATGCAACCGGAAGGTTTTGTCGATCCTAAGAATGCTGACAAAGTATGCAAGCTCCAGCGCTCCATCTATGGGCTGGTGCAAGCATCTCGGAGTTTGAACATTCGCTTTGATGAAATGATCAAAGCGTTTGGGTTTATACAGACTTATGGAGAAGCCTGTATTTACAAGAAAGTGAGTGGGAGCTCTGTAGCATTTCTCATATTATATGTGGATGACATACTATTGATGGGAAATGATATAGAACTTTTGGAAAGCATAAAGGCCTACTTGAATAAGTGTTTTTCAATGAAGGACCTTGGAGAAGCTGCTTACATATTAGGCATCAAGATCTATAGAGATAGATCGAGACGCCTCATTGGTCTTTCACAAAGCACATACCTTGACAAGATATTGAAGAAGTTCAATATGGATTAGTCTAAGAAGGGATTCTTGCCTGTATTGCAAGGTGTGAGATTGAGCACAGCTCAACGCCCGACCTCGGCAGAAGAAAGAGAAAAGATGAGTGTCATCCCCTATGCCTCGGCCATAGGCTCTATTATGTATGCCATGCTGTGTACTAGACCTGATGTGAACCTTGCCATAAGTTTGGTAGGGAGGTACCAAAGTGATCCCGGTATGGAACACTGGACAGCGGTCAAGAATATCCTGAAGTACCTGAAAAGGACTAAGGATATGTTTCTCGTTTATGGAGGTGCCAAAGAGCTCGTCGTAAAGGGTTACGTCGACGCTAGCTTTGACACAGATCTGGATGACTCCAAGTCACAAACCGGATACGTGTATATTTTGAATGGGGGGCAGTCAGCTGGTGCAGTTGCAAGCAAAGCGTCGTGGCGGGATCTACATGTGAAGCGGAGTACATAGCTGCTTCGGACGCAGCGCAGGAAGGAGTCTGGATGAAGGAGTTTATCACTGACCTAGGAGTGGTTCCCAATGCGTCGGGCCCGAGACTCTCTTCTGTGACAACACTGGAGCTATTGCCATTGCCAAGGAGCCCAGGTTTCACAAGAAGACCAAGCACATCAAGCGCCACTTCAACTCCATTCGTGAATATATTCAAGATGGAGATATAGATATTTGTAAAGTACATACGGATCTAAATGTCGCAGATCCGTTGACTAAACCTCTTCCACGAGCAAAACATGATCAGCACCAGAACTCTATGGGTGTTCGATTCATCATAATGTAACTAGATTATTGACTCTAGTGCAAGTGGGAGACTGTTGGAAATATGCCCTAGAGGCAATAATAAAATGGTTATTATTATATTTCCTTGTTCATAATAATTGTCTGTTGTTCATGCTATAATTGTATTAACCGGAAAGCATAATACATGTGTGAATACATAGACCACAGCATGTCCCTAGTGAGCCTCTAGTTGACTAGCTTGTTGATCAATAGATGGTTGTGGTTTCCTGACCATGGACATTGGATGTCGTTGATAACGGGATCACATCATTAGGAGAATGATGTGATGGACAAGACCCAATCCTAAGCATAGCACAAGATCGTGTAGTTCGTTTGCTAGAGCTTTTCTAATGTCAAGTATCATTTCCTTGGACCATGAGATTGTGCAACTCCCGGATACCGTAGGAATGCTTTGGGTGTACCAAACGTCACAACGTAACTGGGTGACCATAAAGGTGCACTACAGGTATCTCCGAAAGTGTCTGTTGGGTTGGCACGAACCGAGACTGGGATTTGTCACTCCGTATGACGGAGAGGTATCTCTGGGCCCACTCGATAATGCATCATCATAATGAGCTCAATGTGACTAAGGAGTTAGCCACGGGATCATGCGTTATGGAACGAGTAAAGAGACTTGCCGGTAACGAGATTGAACGAGGTATGGGGATACCAACGATCGAATCTCGGGCAAGTAACATACCTATGGACAAAGGGAATTGTATACGGGATTGATTGAATCCCCGACATCGTGGTTCATCCGATGAGATCATCGTGGAACATGTGGGAGCCAACATGGGTATCCAGATCCCGCTGTTGGTTATTGACCAGAGAGATGTCTCGGTCATGTCTGCATGGTTCCCGAACCCGTAGGGTCTACACACTTAAGGTTCAGTGACGCTAGAGTTGTTATGGGAAATTATATGTGGTTACCGAAGGTTGTTCGGAGTCCCGGATGTCACGAGGAGTTCCGGAATGGTCCGGAGGTGAAGATTTATATATGGAAAGTCCAGTTTCAGTCACCGGAATGGTTTTGGGGGTTATCGGTATTGTATCGGGACCACCGAAAGGTGTCCGGGGGTCCACCGGGTGGGGCCACCTACCCCGGAGGGCCTAGTGGGCAGAATATGGGTGGGGACCAGCCCCTTAGTGGGCTGGTGTGCCCCTCCCCAAGGGACCAAGGCGCCTAGGGTTGGAAACCATAGGGGAGGGGGCGCCTCCCACCTTGCTTGGGGGCAAGTCTCCCCCTCCTGGCCGCCGCCCCCCCTCTAGATGCATCTAGGGGGGCCGGCCCCATCTCCCCTTCAACCTATAAATAGAGGGGGGGTGGGAGGGCAGCCGCACCCCCTTCCCTGGCGCAACCCTTCCCCCTCTCCAACACCTCCTCCTCCTCCGTAGTGCTTGGCGAAGCCCTGTCGGAGAACCACGAGCTCCTCCACCACCACGCCGTCGTGCTGCCGGAGTTCTCCCTCAACTTCTCCTTCCCCCTTGCTGGATCAAGAAGGAGGAGACATCCCCAGGCTGTACGTGTGTTGAACGCGGAGGCGCCGTCCGTTCGGCGCTTGGATCGGATCTTCTATGATTTGAATCACCTCGAGTACGACTCCATCAACCGCGTTCTTGTAACGCTTCCGCTTAGCGATCTTCAAGGGTATGAAGATGCACTCCCTCTCTCTCGTTGCTAGCATCTCCTAGATTGATCTTGGTGACACGTAGGAAATTTTTGAATTATTACTACGTTCCCCAACAGTTGCCATTAAGGATAAAAAGATGGGGCTTATATCATATTGCTTGAGTTTATCCCTCTACATCATGTCATCTTGCTTAAGGCGTTACTCTGTTCTTATGAACTTAATACTCTAGATGCATGCTGGATAGCGGTCGATGTGTGGTGTAATAGTAGTAGATGCAGAATCATTTTGGTCTACTTGTCACGGACGTGATGCCTATATTCATGATCATTGCCTTAGATGTCTTCATAATTATGCGCTTTTCTATCAATTGCTCAACAGTAATTTTTTTACCCACCGTATGTTTTCTTCAAGAGAGAAGCCTCTAGTGAAACCTATGGCCCCCGGGTCTATTTTCCATCATATATTTTCAGATCTATAAAACCAAAAACCCAAAAATACCTTGCTGCAATTTATTTATATTTAGTTTATTTTACTCTTTTACTTATCATTTATACCTATCCCTATTAGATCTCACTCTTGTTCGTGACCTTGAAGGGATTGACAACCCCTTTTCCGCGTTGTGTGCAAGTGTTTGTTAGTTTGTGCAGGTGCATATATTGGAGACTTGCTTGTGCCTCCTACTGGATTGATACTAAAAGTCAAATTCAAATTTCAATTGCAAGTGAAAATATAATTTTCTTCGAACTGTAAAACTAAAATGTTCAAATAATGCTATAAATTCCCCTGATCATTAGCATGTAGAAACCAACATAATTTGACTCACAGATAAATTCCTAGGAAAATAATAAATGGTCCAACAGCAATTATTTTGGCCTTTTCAAAATAAACAAATATTTAAGCCTTTCAAAATAATCTGAGAACTTGTGGGTGGTCCCTAAACTTTGTGCTTGAACTATGGGCTAAATTCCATTTATAACAAAATTCATTTGGTACTAAACTAAAATACAAAATAGAGGCAAAAATAGAAAATAGAAAAGGATAAAGAAAAGAAAACAAATAGAGGAGACCCGCCTGTGCACTTAGCCCACTAGCTACTGAACCGGCCTAGCCCAACTCCCCCTCCATCGTCTTCCTCTGTTCACCGAGCCGCGGTGGATGCCGCACGAGCGTCGACGCCACGGATTGCCATGCATCACCCATCCGCCATCTCTGCCTGGTGGATAAGATCACCACCACTCCCCTGATGAACCCTAAATCCCCAATTTCCTCGCTCGTCACTCTCCCTCTTGGTTCCGTCCATGCCCAGACGATGTCGTCACCGTCGCCGCCATGGACCGCGCGCTCCCCGTCGTCTTCTAGCCCCGCGAGCATGTCCAAGCGCTCCGCCGCGCTCCTCCATGTCGGCTGCTCCCTCAAGATCAAGCCGGGATGCCGTTGAGCTTCGGGATCGATCGCCTCTTCCTGCTTCGGTCGCCGGAGATCCCCGCCGAACCCACTGCGTCTTCTGTACTAAGCTTCTCAACGAGCCCCCTTGAGCTCCTCTAGTGAGCACCGCCGCTCCTGCCTCCCCTCCTGAGCTCCGTCGCCTCCTCTAGCTAGGTGGCCGCAACCGCCGGCTCTACCGTCCGCCATGAATGAAGAACGACTCGATGCCGAGCTGCCCGAGCCCACTCCTACTGCCCACGTGCTCTGGGAGCTCCCAGCAGTCCGCCTAGCCGCTCGCTACGCTCAGAGACTAGCCGTAGCAGCACGTCCACGCGCTCCCAAACGCCGGCCGCCGCCTCGCTCGCTGACACCGCCACCACCGGCCACCCCGCGCCCTCCTGGTTCTTTTGCTGGATGCCCCTCACCGCCAGCTTGCCGTAGGGCCCTTCGCCTCGCGTTTCCGAGCCCCGCAGCCCTCGCGACCTTCACAACCGCAACTCTGGCCACCGCTCCCATTGTCACCGTCGATGAACTAGGTCACCCCGGTGCCCCTGCTACCTCCCGCTGATACGCGCGAGCTTCAGCTCTCGAACGCGCCATCCCATGGCTCGAACCATCACCGGACGGTGAAAACCGAGGCCCTCCGCCGCGCGGGATGGCTGCCGGTGACCAACTCCGGCGAGGCCGACATGGCCGTGTCGTTAGCCCTAACAGCCGTCGCTAATCACCCTCTAGCAATGGGCCATAGCGACTGTGGCATTTAAGTTTAAATTTAACTAACCCACTAACTACTCAGTCAATGACAGACTAGGCCCACTGCTAATTTAGATTAATTAGCTTATTTAAAACACCATTTATTTAACCAGAGACTGACTGCTGGGTCCCACTGGACCCAGTTGACCAGTCAACTGGCTCACTGGGCCAGTCCCAGTCACTGGCAGCTGGGTCTAGTGGACCCCTTGACCAGTCAAAGTCTCCAGTTGACTGCTGACTGGTCAGTCAACAGGGACCCGCTGTCAGCCTCTGTGCACTTTGCAGGTACACTTCTGTGTACCCGTAGCAATTTAACCATTTATTTTTCTAATAAATAATAATTTCAGAAATTGTTTAAAACTTTGAAAAATCATATAAAATAAACCGTAATTCGGATTAAAATAATTTATATATGAAAGTTGATCAGAAAAATATGACGAGTCTGAATATTCTATCCACTCATCTGTCACATGCCTCTAACATGACGAACATGGAACCGTCCCCTCCGATTCATCTGTCCGAAAAATGCCAAACACCGGGAAAACATCCCCGGATGTTTCCCCCCTTCGTCTGTAACGCGTAGTCCTGCGTTAGGTCACCCTTAGCATAGCTTGCGGTCATGTCATGCTTTCTGTTGCTTTGTATGCCTGTTATTTATTGTTTCTTCCCCCTCCTTCCTCTATGGTAGACCCTGAGACCGTTGATGCTTCGGTGTTCGACTACGGCTACGCTTCCGAAGATTCCTTTCATCTGCAGAGCAACCAGGCAAGCAACCCCCCCCCCCTTGATAATTCCGATATCGCCCATTCCATTCTCTCTCATGCTTGCATTAGATTTTGCTATTGTACTTGATTGCTCCTATTCTGATGCATAGCCTGCTTTTGTAACCTGCTCATTGTACCTTACATGCTTATCCTAAACTGCTTAGTATAGGTTGGTTAGTGATCTACCAGTGACCCCTCACCTTGTTCCAGTTGCCCCTCTATATGTTCCATGACTCGATCAATGTGATCGACATCCAGGGCCCGACACAGCACATCACCCCCTTCATTGTATGGCTCTGCAGAGTTACTATCGAGTGCCGAGGGTGATACCTCGTAACACACTCCTGATGATAACTCTGTAGTGTAGCTAATCGATCGTGGTCATCGAGGGTGATTCCTCCTTCACCACTTCCGATAACGACTCTGTCATGCAACACCTCAAGTGTGAACCCTCGAGGGTGATTCCTCTAAGTTCACCTTGACGGTTACATTGAGTGGGAATCCATCGAGGGTGATTCCTTGGGGTTTCCCCCTTGATGTTCTGGACACACAGTTACTTTGACTTTACCCCCCAGAACCATGTCAAAGACGGGTCGGCCCCAAGGGGTACCCGCGAGAGTTACTATTACTGCAGGACTGGAGGGACAGGCGGTACCACCCCGGTAGAGGTGGACCTGAGTTCACGACAGTCTGTTGCGATTCGGGTTGACCATGAGGGTACCCGAGAGTTGATGTGTAGTCGGGTTGACCTGGAGGGTACCCGCGAGATTCTACATGGCTCGGCCAGGCATTCTGGGCCCTTGCCGTAAGTCCACGAGACGGGGCGATGGGGTCACATGATTGTGAGTCTCTGCTCATTACCGCGCACTCCCAAGACACTAACGGTTTGGATATGTGATCCAAGTAGTCCTCTGGCCTTTTCGCACTAACCACCACACGGGAATAAGTATGGGCACTCTGTGTCGTATGTATCAGCCGAAGTTCTTCAGATGTTAGTGACTGAGTGGCGTGCGCCGGGTTGGACTGGAATGCCTATGCTTGTATAAGGGGGCTAGGTCTGCTCACCGGCCGCGTACGCAACGTGCAGGAGTGCAAAGGGCGATTGGCCCAAGACCCCTGCGCGCTTAGGATGTAGACCGGCGTGCTGTCCTTTTTGTTGAGCCTAGGTAGGACTGCTGTGTGTTGATCGGCCGAGGCCGGTCATGACCTGATGGTGTGTCCGGCCGGAGTTGATCAAGCGTGTTGGGTAAGTTTGTGCACCCCTGCAGGGAAGTATTATCTATTCGAATAGCCGTGTCCACGGTAATGGACGCTCGGTGTTGTATCCCGATCGATACAACTAGAACTTGATACTGGATGCTGAGGCATGAAAAGGATATGATGGCTCCGAGATTGCTTTCTCGCAGGGAGTCGAGGAAGTGATCTCTAGGTGATGTTACAACATACTTACTACTATTATAATATGTTACCCTTTTCTCTTCTGATGCTGTAAGATGCTTGAACATGCTAGTCTTCGATAGGCTAGGCTTTTCCCCTTCTCTTCTAGCATTCTGCAGTTCAGTCCACAGATACAACCCATTCCTTTGATAGATATGCATACTTAGTTTAGATCTAATGTAAGTCTTGCGAGTACTTTGGATGAGTACTCACGGTTGCTTTGCTACTTCTTTCCCCCATACCCGTTTGCTGCGATCAGATGACGAATCCTAGGAGCCAGACGCCACCCCGACGACTGCTACTACTACCCCGAGGGTGCCTACTACTACGTGGAGGCCGACGACGACCAGGAGTAGTTAGGAGGCTCCCAGGCAGGAGGCCTTGCCTTTTCGGTCATTCTTGCTTTTGTGCTAGCCTTCTTAAGGCATGCTTATTTAACTTATGTCTGTACTCAGATATTGTTGCTTTCACTGACTCGTTTGTATTCGAGTTGATGTATTCGAGCCCTCGAGGCCCCTGGCTTGTAATATAAAGATTGTAATATTTTAATTTGTGTCTAGAGCTGTGTTGTGATATCTTCCCGTGAGCCCCTGATCTTGACCGTACACATTTGCGTGTATGATTAGTGTACGATTGAATCGGGGGTGTCACAATACCTTGGTTCTAAAACTGAGGGAAATACTTATCTCTACTTTGCTGCATCACCCTTTCCTCTTCAAGGGAAAAACCAACGCAAGCTCAAGAAGTAGCACACCGCAACTTACAAAACCTCTTCTCATCCAAGGGCTTAGTGAAGATATCGCCAAGCTGGTATTCAATCTTCACGTGGTCGATGACAATGTCTCCCTTCAGCACATGATCACGAAGAAAGTGGTGACGAATTTGAATATGCTTCGTCTTGCAGTGTTGCACTGGGTTGTGGGCGATCTTGATAGCACTTCCATTGTCACAAAAGAGAGGGACTTTCTTCACATTGACGCCATAGTCCTTGAGGGTTTGCTTCATCCATAGCAACTGTAAGCAGCAAGCACCAACGATAATGTATTCAGCCTCAGCTGTGGAAAGTGCAGCCCTGGTCTGCTTCTTTGAGGATCAACAGACAAGAGATCGTCCGAGGAAATGGCATGTGCCTTATGTAGACTTGCGATCTGATACGTCTCCATCGTATCTACTTTTCCAAACTCTTTTGCCCTTGTTTTGGACTCTAATTTGCATGATTTGAATGAAACTAACCCGGACTGACGTTGTTTTCAGCAGAATTGCCATGGTGTTATTTTTGTACAGAAATAAAAGTTCTCGGATTGACCTGAAAATTTACGGAGAATATTTTTGGAATATATAAAAATATTGGTGCTAGAAACCCTGACTGTGAGACCTAAATGTTATTGTGAATATGGTTAGTTCATAATCTTTGCTGAATTGACAACTCAGCTGCTAATACTTGGGAATATTCTTTGGCTCCCCTTGTGTCGAATCAATAAATTTGGGTTGAATACTCTACCCTCGAAAACTGTTGCGATCCCCTATACTTGTGGGTTATCAAGACCTTTTTCTGGCGCCGTTGCCGGGGAGCATAGCTCTATTCTCTGAGTCACTTGGGATTTATATCTGTTGATCACTATGAGGAATCTGAAACCCTGAATGCTGGCTATACATATTTGCAACAACAAGATCAAACAAAGTTTGTAAAAGTTTTTCTTTGTCACTTTCAGTTTGTCAACTCAATTGCTTGAGGACAAGCAATGGGTTAAGCTTGGGGGAGTTGATACGTCTCCATCGTATCTACTTTTCCAAACTCTTTTGCCCTTGTTTTGGACTCTAATTTGCATGATTTGAATGAAACTAACTCGGACTGACGATGTTTTCAGCAGAATTGCCATGGTGTTATTTTTGTGCAGAAATAAAAGTTCTCGGATTGACCTGAAAATTTACGGAGAATATTTTTGGAATATTAAAAAATATTGGCGCAAGAATCAACCAGAGGGGGGCCACCCAGAGGCCACAAGCCCTGGGGCGCGCCCACCCCCTGGGGCGTGCCATGCAGGCTTGTGGGCCCCCTGGACCTCCTCCGACCTCAACTCCAACTCTATATAACCCTATCCAGGGAGAAAAAAATCAGTGAGAAGGATTCATTGTGTTTTACGATACGGAGCCGCCACCGCCTCCTGTTCTTCATCGGGAGGGCTGATCTGGAGTCCATTCGGGGCTCCGGAGAGGGGGATTCATCGCCATCATCATCACCAACCTTCCCCCATCACCAATTTCATGATGCTCACCGCCGTGCGTGAGTAATTCCATCGTAGGCTTGCTGGACGGTGATGGGTTGGATGAGATTTATCATGTAATCGAGTTAGTTTTGTTAGGGTTTGATCCCTAGTATCCACTATGTTCTGAGATTGATGTTGATATGACTTTGGTATGCTTAATGCTTCTCACTAGGGCCCGAGTGCCATGATTTCAGATCTGAACCTATTATGTTTTCATGAATATATTTGTGTTCTTCATCCTATCTTGCAAGTTGTAGACACCTATTATGTGTTATGATCCGCATACCCCAAGGTGACAATAATTGGGATTCTTTCCGGTGATTACCGTAGTTTGAGGAGTTCATGTATTCACTAAGTGCTAATGCTTTGGTCCGGTTCTCTATTAAAAGGAGGCCTTAATATCCCTTAGTTTCCATTAGGATCCCGCTGCCACGGGAGGGTAGGACAAAAGATGTCATGCAAGTTCTTTTCCATAAGCACGTATGACTATATTCGGAATATGTAACACCCCCGGTGGTTAACTACAGTAATCACCCTTTTGATAATGACAAGTCATCATGTTTAACAGTGCATGATCATCATTAACATCATATTGCATTTCAACTCCTAAGTCAAAATCCAAATTTAAATAAAAGTGGAAAATAAAAGTTGTCCAAACCTGAAAACTAAAATGTGCCTCATGTTGCAAATATTCCCAAAGCATTTATAAAAAAGATTGCAACATTTGTGGAATTGTAAAAGGACTCGAACAACAAGAAACAGCAGCAACATAGCACTATTTAATCCTTTTCAAATTAAATAAAATCCAAACAAAAAGATATGGACGTCAAACCAATTTCTAGCAGTGACTAATTTTGCACTGTTAATATTTGGACCAGTCTCATATTTTACAAAAGTCCAGAAGTAGCCTAGACATTTTTGCAAAACAGAGAAAAGAATAAATAAAAAGAAAAGCTAAAAGAAAATAAAAGGAACCCCCCCCCTCGCTGGGCCTCGGCCCAGTTGGCCACTACACCAGGCCGGCCCAGCTCCCCCCCCGGCCTACATAACCCCTGCCCCAGCAACCCTAACCCCGATCCCCACTTCCTCCTCCCCGATCCCGTCGTCGCGCCGTCGTCGCCCACGTAGCCACCGGCGCCCCCGCACCGAGCTAGCGTGTCCCCGCGCCTCCTCGTGCTCGTCCACGCCTCCGTCGACCACCAGCTCGAGCCGCAGAGGTCACCGTCACCGGATCGAGCGCCTCCGCCCGTTTTGGCCTCCGTCATCCGGCCGCCTCGATCCGCTGCTCCGACGCTGCTCCGGCCTTCCCGACCTCACCACCTAGCTCGCCGTGAGCTCCCCTCCCCCCTTCTCCTTCTCCCCGCCTCGAGACCCCGCCGTTGACCGCTGCACCACCGTGCCCGAGCTCCGGGTGAGCTCGCGGTCGCCGCGCCCGTGGCCGCGCTCGGACGCGCCCCCCGGCTCCCTGGCCACGCCCCGCCGCGTCCATCTGTGCGCCGTCCGCGCCCACTCGCCGCTCGCTGCCGCCCGCGTTGCCCTGATCGCCTGCCGCTGCCCGCCCCTCGTCGCCCGGGCCTCGGAGCCCGCTCGCTCGCTCCGGCCGCGCCTCGCCTCTGCGCACCTCGCTCGCCCGCCTCGCCTGCACGCATCGCCGCCGCTCCCCACGCTGTTGCCGCCCTCCGCTGGCCGAACGCCGGGGCCGCTGGCTCGCCTCTGTGCGTGTGCGCGCGTGCAGCTGCGTGGGCTGGGCCCTGTGCCACTGACCACAGGGGCCCACCCCCTGTGTTTCCAAAAAAAAAGAGAAACAGAAAGAAAACATAAATGAAAAATAAAATAGAAATAGTTAAAAATAAATATTATTTAATTAATTAAGTAATTAGGTAATTATGTATTTAATTAGGTTAATTAATTCTGTTTAAATTAGTTAACCTAGTTAGTTAAGTTAATCTTTTATTAGGTTAGCTAGTCAATGACATGTGGGCCCTATTGCCCTGGTTGACCAGTCAACTCTGCTTGTTGACTGGTTGACCGTTGACCGGATTTTTAATAATTCAGAAAATCATTTAATTCTTTGATAATGCATAGAAAATAATCCGTATCTCGGATTAAAATAATTTATACATGAAAGTTGCTCAGAAAGACGAGACGAATCCGAATACGCGGTCCGTTCGTCCGCCACACGTCCCTAACTATCCAAACATGCAACCGTTCCCCTCTTTTCGTCTGTCCGAAATGCCAGACACTGGGAATACTTTCCCGGATGAATCCCACCTTCGCCAGTATCACCCGCGACGCGTTAGATCACCTCCGTCACCGCGTATTGCCATGTTTGCTTTGTGCTGCACTTGATCGCGTGTTATTTATACTGTTTCCTCCCCTCTCTCTCTCTCGTAGCCCCCGACACCGACGTCGTCCCCGAGGCCGACGCGCTCCGAGCCCGAAGACACCATTGACCACCTTGCCCTTGCCGCCGAGCAACCAGGCAAGCCCCCCCCCTTTTGATCATCCCGATATCGCCCATTCTAATTTCCATGCTTGCATTAGAATTGCTGCTGCTACTCTGCCTTACCTATTCTGATCATAGCCTGTTTATTGTAACCTGCTGTTGATAATTACCTGCATATCCTAAACTGCTTAGTATAGGCTGGGTAGAGACCTATCAGTGACCCCACTTATCCCGACGCCGCGCTGGATCGTCAGAAGACCCGATCAACGGGATTGAAGACCAGGCCCCGACACCGCACATCACCCCCTTTAGTTGTAACGACACTGCAGCGTTACTATCGAGTGCCGAGGTGAAACCTCTTGTAGCACTTCTGATGTTAACTCTGTAGAGTAGCTATTCGGTCGTGGTCATCGAGGGTGATTCCTCCTTCACCGCTTCCGATAACGACGCTGTCGTACAACACCTCAAGTGTGGACCCAGTGAGGGTGATTCCTCCGAGTTCACCTTGACGGATACATCGAGTAGGAATCCAACGAGGGTGATACCTCGGATTCCTCTGATGTTATGGACACACGGATACCTAGACTTTACACTGTTACTTGGATAGGCGGGTCGACCCTGAGGGGTACCCGTGTGCGCCTGAGTGGCGAGTGTTGTGAAGACGGGTGCCAGTGTGGTGCCCGAGTGGTGAATACGAGGCGCGGCCGGGCATTCTTAACCCTTGCAGCAAGTCCTCGAGACGGGGCGACGGGGTCACATCTTTCGTGAGTCTCTGTTCGTTTTCCGCAAGCCCCTAGTCCATCACGTGGGCATAGTATGGGCGTTCTGCATCGTATGCATCAGCCGAAAGCTCTGTCAGACGTCCAGTTCAGCACTGCGGTCGGGCTGGGCCGGCACCATCCTGAGGGGTGGAGCCTGGTTCGCCCGGCACGCAACGACCCGGAGGGCGAGGGGCGATGGCCAAGACCCCCTTGCGCTTAGGATGTAGACCGGCGGGGACCTCTCTGCTGAGCTGTAGGTAGGGTTGCGATGTGTCGTTTGACCGAGGCCGGGCATGACCCAGGAAAGTGTGTCCGGCCGGAGTTAATCGAGCGTGTTGGGTAAGTTGGTGCACCCCTGCAGGGAAGAACACTTCTATCGATAGCCGGTCCTACGGTAAAGGACACTCGGAGTTGTATCCTGATTGATACATTTTAGAACTGGATACTTGGATACTATGGCTCTAGGATTGCTTCTCGCAGGGAGTCGAGAAGCGATCTCCGGACGAGGTTGATGACCGTATGGCTCTGGGATTGCTTTCTCGCAGGGAGTCGAGAAAGGATCTCTGGGTGAGGATGAGACTTAATGATACTGCTACATTATATTGAATTGTTCTACTCTCTTCTACTGCTGCAAGATCGCTGAAGATGCTAGTCTTCGATAGGACTAGGCCTTCTCTCTATTCTGGCATTTCTGCAGCTCAGTCCACATATACAGCCTCCCCTTGAAAATGTTGCATATGTAGTGTAGATCCTTGCTTGCTGAGTACTTCTGAGTACTCACGGTTGCTTTGTTTTCCTTTTCTCCCCATATCAGTTTGATGTGACCAGAGGACGGAGCCCCCTAAGACAGCTGCCCTGCCGACGATCGCTACTACTACTACCCAGAGGATGGATACTTCTATGAGTTGACTGACGACCAGGAGTAGGATCGGAGGGTCCCAGGCAGGAGGCCTACGCCTTTCGATCGTAGTGTTTTATTTTGCCCCGTCTTTCTAAAGGCCTTTCTGTGCTCTCTTTTATATCTGTACTCAGATATCTGATGCTTCCACTGACGCTTGTACGCAAGCTTATGTATTCGAGCCCTCGAGGCCCCTGGCTTGTAATATAAAGCTTGTATGACTTTATTTATGTTTTAGACTTGTGTTGTGATATCGTCCCGTGAGTCCTTAGGCTTGATCGTGTGCATTTGCGTGTATGATTAGTGCACGGTCGGGCCGGGGGCGTCACAAGTTGGTATCAGAGCCGACTGACTGTAGGAACCCCCTTTCCAACTCCTTGGTCGAAGTTGAGTCTAGTACTTCAAAACTGTTTTACTAACTTGGCTGTGTGGGTTACGGGCCCACGTCGCCAATTGGGTGGTATTAGTATCTTTTACTCCTTGACCTTTACTCTGGGACTCTGATCTCTCTTCTATTCGGGTTAAATAAAGTTTACTAACTTCAACATTAGGTTCTCGTGATCACATCCACCCGGTGTTCTGAATTATTCCCCCCTTGCTTCGAGATTATGGGCCAGGTTCTGCTTACAGGATCCTCTTATCGAGGGCACCCTGTTTTGTCACTTGCAGAATCCTCGCTCCAATAGTTTTCTCCGACGTTGATGTAGCCTTTGCTATGTCTTGTTGTGTACTTCCTTACCACGTGCCTGCGCGCCGCCTAGAATGTCTAGCTTCTAAATTTGCGCCGTTGTGCTGTCCGCATGTACCCGACTCTGTGCATGGATTGGTATGTCTTTCAACGACTACTATTTTACATCTAATGCCCTCCCTGTTCATCTCTCGTGTTACGTCCTGAATAACTCCTTACACATGCAGCTTTCTGTCTAAACTGCCCCTGTTGATTTGGCAGGATGGCTGACGATCCACCACCTCCACCCTATATTGCCGCAATGATGCAGCAGTTTGAACTCAACCGTCAGCAGTTTGAGCTTAACCGTCAGTTTATGACCGGAGTATTGGCTCAATTCCCAAATCAGAATGCTCAGCAACAGAATGTTCCAATAACTCAGGCAGAATTTGTGTGCCTCAATCCGTCCACTTTTCGCAGCTCGACTGATCCAATGGATGCTGATGATTGGCTCCGTGACATTGCCTTTCAGTTAAAGTTGGCTAATGTTATTCCTGACAGTTACGTCTCCTATGCGACGTATCACCTAAGGGGTTCGGCTGCTCAGTGGTGGGAAAGCCACAAGGGTATGTTGCCTGCTGAAACTGTAATCACTTGGCAGGAATTTCAGTCAGCTTTTCGTGCACGGTACATTCCTCAAGGTCTGATGGATCAGAAGAAGAAGGAGTTTCGCAAACTTACCCAGGGCACAATGACTGTGGATGAATATCAGAGGAAGTTTCTTGAATTGTCCCGCTATGCTGAAGATGATGTCTGCACTGACGCCCGCAAGCAGGATAAATTCCGTGAAGGACTCCGTACTGACATAAAACTCGCACTTGCAGTCCTTGATTGCACAGACTTCGCAACGCTTGTCAGCAAATCTTTCCAAATTGAAACAGCTCTGACTGAATGCCAGGAGTCGCTCAAGCGCACTCATGAAGCTGGCTCATCCTCGGGTCAGCCTGTTCAGAAACGTCGGTCTGGATCCCACACAATTTCATCACACGACCTGCCCCTGCACCAGGCCGTCTTATGTTGCCCCTCGTCTGCCTCCGCCGCCGAGACAGCTAACGATTCAGGGTGGACAACCCAATGTTGAAGCTCCCCCATAATGATGGTTATCCGCAAGTGTGGACACTCAGGGCATCGTGCCTTCAACTGTCCTCAGGGTCAGCCGCAAAATTCATCACGTTGTTCCATTAACCGTAAAAAAGGCCAACGAAACCATCCTAGTAGAAATCGTAATGCCAGACCACCTGCTAGTCAACTTGTTCATGTCAACCATGTTAAACTGAAGAAGCTCGACAGACACCAACATTGTGATGGGCACCCTTCTAGTGAATTCAACCCCAGCTACTGTACTCTTTGATTCTGGAGCATCGCACTCCTCATGTCCGAAAGTTTTGCACGAAGCCATGATATCCCTTTCGACAAGATGTCCACCCCATGGTAATCCAGTCACCCGGGGCTAATTGGCAAACTACCAGGGTAAGCCACGGTAATCACATTGTGATTGGAGGATTGATGTTCCCCGTTTCACTCATTGCTCTCAAGACCTCCAACATAGACATTATTCTCGGTATGGACTGGTTGAAGCCTCATAAAGCTTTGATTGACTGTGCCACTGAAACATTCTGCCTCACACACCCTTCCGGTCAGACTGTCAGATACTCAGCTCGTACAGTGCAGGACGCCGAAGCTCAGATATATGTTCTGAATGCATTGAACGCTTCACCTCTTGAAGGCATCGACAACGTTCCAGTTGTTCGTGATTTTCAAGATGTCTTTCCAGAAGAACTTCCAGGAATACCGCCTGCTAGAGCTATTGAGTTCGTCATCGACTTGAAGCCTGGCACTACCCCTATTGTGAAGCGTCCTTATAAGATGCCTCCGCACCACCTTCTTGAACTTAAGGAAGAAATCGACACGTCACTTAAGAAAGGTTTCATCCGCCCCAGTTCCTCTGCTTGGGGAGCACCTTCACTCTTCGTTAAGAAGAAGGATGGAACTAACCGATTGGTTCAGGATTACCGACCTATCAACCAAGCTACAATCCAGAATAAATATCCGCTTCCTCGGATCAATGATTTGTATGATCAACTTGCCGGTTCCTCAGTATTCTCTAAGCTTGATTTGAGATTGGGATACCATCAGATCTGTGTTCGTGAAGAGGATATTCCGAAGACTGCATTTGTTACTCGTTATGGCTCCTACGAGTACACCGTCATGTCATTTGGCCTAACAAATGCTCCAGCCACATTCTCCCGCCTGATGAATTATATTTTATGGATTACCTCAACAAATTGCGTGGTATATCTGGATGATATTCTGGTATATTCGAAGAGTAAAGAAAACATGCTGAACACCTCCGTCTTGTACTGGAAAGGCTCCGAGAACACCAGTTTGATGCCAAATACTCCAAATGTGAATTCTGGCTTTCTGAAGTGACATATCCGGCCATGTGATTTCGAAAGATGGATTGTCATTAACCCAGAATGAGTTCAGGCTATTCTTGACTGGACTCCTCCGAAGAACGTCAAGCAGTCAGAAGTTTTCTCGGCCTTGCAAGTTATTGCCCGCCGTTTTGTCGAGACTTTTCCAAGATTGCTAAGCCTTTGACTGATCTGCTTCACAAGGGCGTTAAGTTCGAATGGACAGACAAATGTCAGGAAAGTTTTCAAGCACTCAAAGACAAGCTAACATCTGCCCCAGTACTATCCCCTCCAATACCCGCAAAGACTTTGTGATCTATTGTGACGCATCCGTGAAGATTAGGCTGTGTCCTAATGCAAGAGCGTAAAGTGATTGCTTACGGCTCTCGTCAGTTGCGCCCACATGAAGAGAATTATCCTACATGATCTAGAACTAGCTGCTGTGATCTATGCATTGTAGTTGTGGCGACATTACCTTCTCGTTAATCGTTGCGAGATATACACGGATCATAAAAGTCTGAAGAACTTGTTTACTCAGCCATCTCTAAACCTCAATCAGCAAAGATGGATGGAGGCCATTGCGGACTATGATTTGGGTATATCCTATACCCTTGGCAAGGCTAACGTGATGGCTGATGCCTTAACGCGCAAGTCCTATTGCAACAACCTCATGGTTAGGCGAGCTCAACCTCGTCTTTTGAAGAACTATGCAAGCTGAATCTGCGTATTGTTCCACAGCTCTCTAAATAACCTTGTGATCCAACCAGATCATGAGAAGGCCGTTAGAATGCGCAAGCTAAAGATGCTGAAGTTGATCTGATGAGAAAAGTCTTCACCTTGTAAAGTACAGGGATTTCTCGCTGTCTGAAGATGGAACCTTGTATTTCAGAAACCGCATTGTTGTACCTCGCTTCGAACTCATGACTGACAAAGTCATGAAGGAGGCCATGATCCCCCGCTGTCTATTCATCCGGGTAGCACCAAGATGTATCGTGATCTCCGTCAAAGGTACTGGTGGTCTAGAATGAAGCAAGACATTGCTCGATATGTTGCTGAATGTGATGTGTGTCGTCGCGTTAAAGCAGAACATCAGAAACCAGCTGGAATTCTGCAACCACTTCCTATTCCTCTATGGAAATGGGATAAGGTTCAGATGGATTTCGTTACAGGACTTCCCCAGGTCACAAAGGGTCACGATGCTATTCTTGTCGTCGTCGACCACCTCTCTAAAGTTGCACACTTTTGCTCGTTCAAAGAGACTATCACTGCTAGTCATTAGCAGAGTTGTATATCTCCAGAATTGTTTCACTCCACGGTATTCCGAAGGAGATTAGTTCGGACCGTGGCGGCCTTTTCACTTCCAAATTCTAGGAAAGTTTTCAAACAGCTATGGGAACTCATATTACCTGGAGTTCAGCTTATCACCCCCAATCCCAAGGCCAAGTCGAACGAGTCAATCAAGTGCTTGAAGACATGCTTCGGGCTTGTGTTATTTCTTTCGGCAAGAAGTGGGAAGAATCTCTCCCGTATGCCGAGTTCTCCCTATAACAACAGCTATCAAGCCAGCTTGAAAATGGCTCCCTTTGAAGTTCTTTATGGACGTAAGTGTCGAACCCCTCTGAATTGGTCAGAAACTGGGGAACGACCGCTCGTGGGTCGGATATTATTCAACACGCCGAAGAGCAAGTTCGTATTGTCCGGGAAAATCTCAAGGCGGCTCAGGACCGCCAGAAGAGCAACTATGATCGCAAACGATGGGTTTGACCAGTGTCGTTACGCTGATAGGTCTCTACCCAGCCTATACTAAGCAGTTTAGGATATGCAGGTAATTATCAACAGCAGGTTACAATAAACAGGCTATGCATCAGAATAGGTAAGGCAGTAGCAGCAGCAATTCTAATGCAAGCATGGGAAATTAGAATGGGCGATATCGGGATGATCAAAAGGGGGGGGGCTTGCCTGGTTGCTCGGCGCAAGGGCAAGGTGGGTCAATGGTGTCTTCGGGCTCCGGAGCTGCGTCGGCCTCGGGGACGACGTCGGTGTCGGGGGCTACCGAGAGAGAGAGGGGGAGGGAAACAGTATAAATACACAGCGATCAAGTGCAGCACAAAGCATAACATGGCAATACGCGGTGACGGAGGTGATCTAACGCAGTGCCGGGTGATAATGGCGAAGGTGGGACATCCGGGAAAGTATTCCCAGTGTCCGGCATTCGGACAGACGAAAAGAGGGGAACGGTTGCATGTTCGGAAGTTAGGGACGGGTGGCGGACGAACGGACCCGTATTCGGATTCGTCTCGTCTTTCGAGCAACTTTCAGTATAAATTATTTTAATCCGAGATACGGATTATTTTTCATGCATATCAAAGAATTAAATGATTTTCTGAATTATTAAAATCCGGTCAACGGCAACCAGTCAACAAACAGAGTGACTGGCAACAGGGCAATAGGGCCCACAGCATTGACATGCATACAAAAAAAAAACTAACAGGAATAAAAACAGAATAATTAACCAAAAAACAAAACCAAACTAAAAAATAATAAACACAATATTTTTCATTTATGTTTTCTTTCTGTTTCTCCTTTTTTTTTTGGAAACACAGGGGGTGGGCCCCTGTGGTCAGTGGCACAGGGCCCAGCCCACGCGGCTGCACGCGCGCACAGACAGAGGGGAGCCAGCGGCCCCGGCGTCGGCCAGCGGAGGGCGGCAACAGCGTGGGGAGCGGCGGCGATGCGTGCAGGCGAGGCGGGGCGAGCGAGGTGCGCGGAGGCGAGGCGCGGACCGGAGAGAGCGAGCGGGCTCCGAGGGCGGGGCGACGAGGGGCGGGCAGCGGAGCGATCAGGGCAACGCGGGCGGCAGCGAGCGGCGAGTGGGCGGGCGGCGCACAGATGGACGCGGCGGGGCGGGGCCAGGGAGCCGGGGGGGGCGTCCGAGCGCGGCCACGGGCGGGCGACCGCGAGCTCACCCGGAGCTCGGGCACGGTGGTGCAGGGGTCAACAGCGGGGTCTCGAGGGCGGGAGAAGGAGAAGGGGGAGGGGAGCCACGGCGAGCTAGGTTGGTGAGGTCGGGAAGGCGGAGCAGCGTCGGAGCAGCGGATCGAGGCGGCCGGATGACGGAGGCCAAAACGGCGGAGGCCTCGATCCGGTGACGGTGACCTCTGCGCGCTCGAGCTGGTGGTGACGGAGGCGTGGACGAGCGCGAGGAGGCGGGGACACGCTAGCCGGTGCGGGGGCGCCCGTGGCTACGGGGCGACGACGGCGCGACGAAGGGATCGGGAGGAGGAAGTGGGGATCGGGGTTAGGGTTGCTGGGGCAGGGGTTATGTAGGCCGGGGGGGGAGCTGGGCCGGCCTGGTGTAGTGGCCAACTGGGCCGAGGCCCAGCGAGGGGGGGGGTTCCTTTATTTTTCTTTTAGCTTTTCTTTTTATTTATTCTTTTCTCGTTTTGCAAAAATGTCTAGGCTACTTCTGGACTTTTGTAAAATATGAGACTGGTCCAAATTTAACAGTGCAAAATTAGTCACTGCTAGAAAGTTGGTTGACGTCCATATCTTTTTGTTTGGATTTTATTAATTTGAAAAGGATTAAATAGTGCTATGTTGCTGCTGTTTCTTGTTGTTCGAGTCCTTTACAATTCCACAAATGTTGCAATCTTTTTTATAAATGCTTTGGGAATATTTGCAACATGAGGCACATTTTAGTTTTCAGGTTTGGACAACTTTTATTTCCACCTTTTATTTAAATTTGGATTTTGACTTAGGAGTTGAAATGCAATATGAGTGTTAATGATGATCATGCACTGTTAAACATGATGACTTGTCATTATCAAAAGGGTGATTACTGTAGTTAAACACGGGGGTGTTACAAATCTCCTCTACTAACAAGATTCTCGTCCCGAGAATTAAGAGGTAGAAGGAAAAAGTTGGGTATTCCGCAAGAAGATTATCCTCGCGTTCCCAAGTGGCTTCATCTTCAGTATGATTTGACACAATGTACTTTGAGGAACTTGGTAACCTTCTGACGGGTCCGACGTTCAGCTTCATCGAGAATGCGGATCGGATGTTCCTTATATGAAAGATCATCATGCAATCGAGCATTTCGTGATCCACAGCTCGGTGGGAGATTCCTTGAAGCATTGACGAAGTTGCGACACATGGAATACGTCGTGGATATGAGAGAATTGCGGCGGCAACTCCAATTTATATGCCACCTGACCACGTCTAGCAACAATGCGGAAAGGACCAATGTACGTGGAGCTAGCTGCCCTTGATTCCAAAACGGTGAGTGCCCTTCATAGGAGTGACTCGCAGATAAGCCTGATCACCAGGTGATAAGTCAAAAC
>CM022301.1:214888525-215154393 GCA_011799875.1 Thinopyrum elongatum | reverse complement strand
GGGTAGATGTTTGCCTGTAGATGTCTTTCAATTTGGAATTTTACAGTCAATTACAATGGCTAGAAAATCACTAATGTCTTTAAAAGGTTCAATGACCCCTAGAATTTTCCAGATTTTCTCAAATGACAGTTGTATATGCATGTTAACTGTAGAAAGAAATTGTTTGAGAGGCCCATAAAGGAAGTAGTATCGGAAGTTTCGTTATTCAAGTCGGCAAACATGCATTGTCCTTCGAAACACGAGCCCTCTAGTGAGTTGCCCGGTTTGTGAGGGGGGTGTGTCCAAAACTTTCTCAAATGCCAAAAAATTTACCACATCAACGTGGTGGCATGACATTACATCAAGAAAGGTTTCATGTGTTTCTACTGATTTTTAATTTTTGAATTTAAATGCCATGGACTCATGCATGTGTCCGGCCGTGAGGACACAATAGTTTAAATTCCCCCTTAATTACTGCACATGTTAACTCGCACACAAGTACAAACATATGATTTTTCAAACCGTTATGGTTTCCGTTGCATGTAGATGTAGTTCAAATTTGAATTACCGTCATTAAATTAGCTAAAAATCACTTAAATGTCTTTAAAAGGTAAATGACCCCTAAATTTTCCAATTTTCAAATGGACACTTGTATTGTGCATGTAAATGTAGAAATTTTTTGAGGCCATAAGAGGAAGCTATCGCCCGTTCGTTCACAATGCATTGTGCTCTCTCGGAACCACGAGCCTTCTAGTGAGTTTGCTCCGGTTTGTGAGGGGTTTGTGTCCAAACTTTCGTCATACATGCCAAAATTACCCACATCATCTTGGTGGCATGACATTACATAAGCAAGGTTTCATGTGTTTCTGATCTTTTTTTAATTTTTTGGAATATTTAAAGCCATGGCATCATGACATGTGTCCAGGCCGTGAGACCAATATGTTTGAAAATTCCTTCCAATTACTGCACATGGAATAACTCGCACAAATACACAAATATGAGTTTTCAGACCGTTATATGGTTAGCTGTGGCATGTAGATGTCTTCAAATTTGAATTACAGTCATTAAATGGCTAGAAAACACTTTAAAGTCTTTAAAAGGTCAATGGACCCCTGAAAGTTTCAAATTTTAAATGACATTTTATTATGCAGTGACTGTAGAAATTGTTGGAGGCGTAATAGGAAGCTAGCGCCCGTTCGTCATCAAACATGCATTGGTCCCTCTCGGAACCACGAGCCTTCTAGTGAGTGCGTCGGTTTGTGAGGGGGTTGATGTCCCAAAGTTGGTCAAACATGCCAAAAAATTTTTACCACATCACTGGTGGCATGACAACATCAAGCAAGGTTTCAGTGTTTCTGATCTTTTTTTAATTTTTGGGATTTTACATGTGGCGCTCATGCCATGTGTCCAGGCCGCGAGACCATATGTTGAAAATTCCTTCCAATATGGCACCATGGAATTAACTCGCACACAAGTACACAATATGATTTTTCAGACCGTTATGGTAGCTGTTGCTTGTAGATGTACTTCAAATTTGAATTACAGTCATTAAATGCCTAGAAAATCACTAAATGTCTTTAAAAGGTCAAATGACCCCTGAAGTTTCCAAATTTTCAATGACTGTTGTATTAGTGCATGTTAACTGTAGAAATGTTTTTGGCAGGCCGATAAATAGAAGCATCGCTCTTCGTCATCAAACGCATTGTTCCCTCCGGAACCACGAGCCTTCTAGTTGAGATGTCTTCGGTTTGTGAGGGGGTGTGTTTCAAACGTTCGTCAAACATGCCAAAAATTTACCACATCATTTGGTGGCATGACATTACACAAGCAAGTTTCTGTGTTTCTGTTCTGTTGTTTTAATTTTTTGGAATGTAAATGCATGGCCTCCATGATGTGTCCAGCCGTTGACACCAATCTATGTTTGAAACAATTCCTTCTAATTCTGACATGGAAATTAATCGCACACAGTACACCAAATATGATTTTTCAAACGTTTATGGTAGCCCATTGATGGTAGAGTAGTTCAAATTGTAATACGTCATAAATGCTAGAAAATCACTTAATGTCTTTTAAAGGTCAAATGACCCTAGAATTTTCCAAATTTCAAAGACAGTTTTATCTAGTGCATTTAAACTTAGACATTTTTTGAAGGCCCTAAGAGGAAGTTATCGCCCGTTCGTCATCAAACATGCATGATTCCCTCTCGGAACCACGAGCCTTCTAGTGAGTTGCTCCAGTTTATGAGGGGTGTGTGTCCAACTTTTCATACACATGCCAAATTTTTACCAAATCATTTGGTGGCATGACAATACATCAAGCAAGGTTTCATGTGTTTCTGACCTTTTTTAATATTTGGAATTTAAATGCCATGGCACCTGCTGCATGTGTCTAGGCCGTGAGACCAAATGTTTGAAAAATTTCCACTTCCAATTTATGCACATGGAAATTAACTCGCACACAAGTACCAAATGATTTTTATCGACCGTTATGGTTAGCTTGCATGTAGATGTACTTCAAATTGAATTACAGTCATTAAATGGCTAGAAAATCACTTAATGTTCGTTTAAAAGGTCAATTGACCCCTGAAGTTCAAATTTTCAAATGACAGTTGTATTAGTGCATGGTATTGTAGAAATTTTTTGGCGGCGTAATAGGAAGCATCGCCAGTTCGTCATCAAACATGCATTTTCCCTTTCGAAACCACGAGCCCTTTGATTTGTCCGGTTTGTGGGGTGGGTGTGTCAAAACTTTCTTCAAACATGCCACAAAAATTTACCACATCATCTTGGGGCAATGACATTACATCAAGAAAGGGGTTCATGTGTTTCTGATCTTTTTTTAATTTTTTGGAATTAAAAGCCATGGACTCCATGCATGTGTCCGGGCCGTGACACCAATATGTTTTGAAAATTCCTTCTAATTTGACGCACAGGAATTAAATCGCAACACAAGTACACAACAATATGAATTTTCAAACCGTTATGGTTAGCCGTTGCATGTAGATTGTACGTTCAAATTGAATTAGGTCATTAAATGGCTAAGAAAAATCACTAATGTCTTAAGAAGGTCTAATGACCCATAGAATTTTCCAAATTTTCAAATGACACTTGTATTAGTGCATGTTAAATGTAGAAATTTTTGAAGACTAAGAGGAAAGATATCGTCGCCTGTCGTCATCAAACATGCATTGTTCCTTTCTCTCGGAACCACGCGCCTTCTAGTGGAGTTCTCCGGTTTTGTGAGGGGTGTGGTCCAACTTTCGTCTAACATGCCAAATTTTACCCACATCATTCTTGGTGGCAATGACATTACATAAGCAAGGTTTCATTGTTTCTGATCTTTTTTAATTTTTTGGAATTTAAATGCCATGGCATCTCCCATGCATGTGTCCAGGCCGTGAGACCATATGTTTGAAATTCCTTCCAATTTACTGCAAATGGAATTACTCGCACACAAGTACCAAATATGATTTTTCAGACGTTATGGTTAGCTGTTGCATGAGATGTACTTCAAATTGCATTACAGTCATTAATGGCTAGAAAAGTCACTAAATGTTTTAAAAGTCAAATGACCCCTAAAGTTTCTCAATATTTAAAAAGACGTTGTATTAGTGTAGTTACTGTAAGAAATTTTTGGAGGCCGTAATAGGAAGCTATGCACGGTCGTCATCAAACATGCATTGTTTCCCTCTCGGAACCACGAGCCTTCTAGTGAGTTGCTTCGGTTTGTGAGGGTGTTGTGTCCAAACGTTGTCAAACATGCCAAAAATTTTACACTCCATCTTGGTGGCATGACATTACATCAAGCAAGGTTTCATGTGTTTCTGATTTTTTTTAATTTTTTGGGATTTTAAATGCCATGGCGCTCCCATGCATGTGTCAGGCCGAGAAGACCAATATGTTTGAAAATTCCTTCCCATTTACTGCACATGGAATTAACTTGCACACACAAGTACACAATATGATTTTTCAGACCGTTATGGTTAGCTTTTGTGTAGATGTATTCAAATTGAATTACAGTCATTAAATGCGCAGAAAATCACTAAATGCTTTTAAAAGGTAAATGACCCCTGAAAGTTTCCAAATTTTCAAATGCACTGTTGTATTAGTGCATGTTAACTGTAGAAATTTTGGAGGCCGTAATAGGAAGCTATCGCTCCATGTCGTCATCAAACATGCATTGTTCCCTCTCGGAACCACGAGCGCTTCTAGTGAGTTGCCTTCGGTTTTGTGAGGGGCGTTGTGTTTCAAACGTTCGTCAAACATGCCAAAAAATTACACACATCATCTTGGTGGCATGACATTACATCAAGCACGGTTTTCAGGGTTTTTGTTCGTTTTGTAATTTTTGGGAATTTTAATGCAAATGCCATGGCACTCCATGCATGTGTCCAGGCCGTGACACCAATATGTTTGAAAATTCCTTCTAATTTACTGCACATGGAATTAACTCGCACACAAGTACACAAATATGATTTTTCAAACCGTTATGGTTAGCCATTGCATGTAGATGTAGTTCAAATTTGAATTACGGTCATTAAATGGCTAGAAAATCACTTAAATGTCTTTAAAAGGTCAAATGACCCCTAGAATTTTCCAAATTTTCAAATGACAGTTTTATTAGTGCATGTTAAACGTAGAAATTTTTGAAAGGCCATAAGAGGAAGTTATCGCCCGTTCGTCATCAAACATGCATTGTTCCCTCTCGGAACCACGAGCCTTCTAGTGAGTTGCTCCAGTTTATGAGGGGTGTGTGTCCAAACTTTCATCATACATGCCAAATTTTTTACCACATCATTTTGGTGGCATGACAATACATCAAGCAAGGTTTCATGTGTTTCTGACCTTTTTTTAATATTTTGGAATTTAAATGCCATGGCACTGCATGCATGTGTCTAGGCCGTGAGACCAATATGTTTGAAAATTCCTTCCAATTTACTGCACATGGAATTAACTCGCACACAAGTACGCAAATATGATTTTTCAGACCGTTATGGTTAGCTGTTGCATGTAGATGTACTTCAAATTTGAATTACAGTCATTAAATGGCTAGAAAATCACTTAAATTTCTTTAAAAGGTCAATTGACCCCTGAAAGTTTCCAAATTTTCAAATGACAGTTGTATTAGTGCATGTTAATTGTAGAAATTTTTTGGAGGCCGTAATAGGAAGCTATCGCCAGTTCGTCATCAAACATGCATTGTTCCCTTTCGAAACCACGAGCCTTCTAATGATTTGCTCCGGTTTGTGAGGGGTGTGTGTCAAAACTTTCTTCAAACATGCCAAAAAATTTACCACATCATCTTGGTGGCATGACATTACATCAAGAAAGGTTTCATGTGTTTCTGATCTTTTTTTAATTTTTTGGAATTTAAATGCCATGGCACTCCATGCATGTGTCCGGGCCGTGACACCAATATGTTTGAAAATTCCTTCTAATTTACTGCACATGGAATTAACTCGCACACAAGTACACAAATATGATTTTTCAAACCGTTATGGTTAGCCGTTGCATGTAGATGTAGTTCAAATTTGAATTACGGTCATTAAATGGCTAGAAAATCACTTAAATGTCTTTAAAAGGTCTAATGACCCCTAGAATTTTCCAAATTTTCAAATGACACTTGTATTAGTGCATGTTAAATGTAGAAATTTTTTGAAGGCCATAAGAGGAAGCTATCGCCCGTTCGTCATCAAACATGCATTGTTCCCTCTCGGAACCACGAGCCTTCTAGTGAGTTGCTCCGGTTTGTGAGGGGTGTGTGTCCAAACTTTCGTCATACATGCCAAATTTTTTACCACATCATCTTGGTGGCATGACATTACATAAAGCAAGGTTTCATGTGTTTCTGATCTTTTTTTAATTTTTTGGAATTTAAATGCCATGGCACTCCATGCATGTGTCCAGGCCGTGAGACCAATATGTTTGAAAATTCCTTCCAATTTACTGCACATGGAATTAACTCGCACACAAATACACAAATATAATTTTTCAGACCGTTATGGTTAGCTGTTGCATGTAGATGTACTTCAAATTTGAATTACAGTCATTAAATGGCTAGAAAATCACTTAAATGTCTTTAAAAGGTCAAATGACCCCTGAAAGTTTTCAAATTTTAAAATGACAGTTATATTAGTGCAAGTTAACTGTAGAAATTTTTTGGAGGCCGTAATAGGAAGCTATCGCCCGTTCGTCATCAAACATGCATTGTTCCCTCTCGGAACCACGAGCCTTCTAGTGAGTTGCTTCGGTTTGTGAGGGGTGTGTGTCCAAACGTTCGTCAAACATGCCAAAATTTTTACCACATCATCTTGGTGGCATGACATTACATCAAGCAAGGTTTCATGTGTTTCTGATCTTTTTTTAATTTTTTGGAATTTAAATGCCATGGCACTCCATGCATGTGTCCAGGCCGTGACACCAATATGTTTGAAAATTCCTTCTAATTTACTGCACATGGAATTAACTCGCACACAAGTACACAAATATGATTTTTCAAACCGTTATGGTTAGCCGTTGCATGTAGATGTAGTTCAAATTTGAATTACGGTTATTAAATGGCTAGAAAATCACTTAAATGTCTTTAAAAGGTCAAATGACCCCTATAAGTTTCCAAATTTTCAAATGACAGTAGTATTAGTGCATGTTAAATGTAGAAATTTTTTGAAGGCCATAAGAGGAAGCTATCGCCCGTTCGTCATCGAACATGCATTGTTCCCTCTCGGAACCACGAGCCTTCTAGTAAGTTGCTCCGGTTTGTGAGGGGTGTGTGTCCAAACTATCATCATACATGCCAAATTTTTTGAAGGCCATAAGAGGAAGCTATCGCCCGTTCGTCATCAAACATGGATTGTTCCCTCTCGGAACCACGAGCCTTCTAGTGAGTTGCTCCAGTTTGTGAGGGGTGTGTGTCCAAACTTTAGTCAAACATCGCAAATTTTTTACCACATCATCTTGGTGGCATGACATTACATCAAACAATGTTTCATGTGTTTCTGATCTTTTTTTAATTATTTGGAATTTTAATGCCATGGCACTCCATGCATGTGTCTAGGCCGTGAGACCAATATCTTTGAAAATTCCTTCCAAGTTACTGCACATGGAATTAACTCACACACAAGTACACAAATATGATTTTTT
Source organism: Thinopyrum elongatum (assembly GCA_011799875.1). NCBI lineage: Eukaryota > Viridiplantae > Streptophyta > Magnoliopsida > Poales > Poaceae > Thinopyrum > Thinopyrum elongatum. The sequence goes on along the minus strand of CM022301.1, from coordinate 215,147,275 downwards.
AGACCGTTATGGTTAGCTGTTGCATGTAGATGTACTTCAATTTTGAATTACAGTCATTAAATGGCTAGAAAATCACTTAAATGTCTTTAAAAGGTCAAATGACCCCTGAAAGTTTCCAAATTTTCAAATGACAGTTGTATTAGTGCATTTTAACTGTAGAAATTTTTTGGAGGCCGTAATAGGAAGCTATCGCCCGTTCGTCATCCAACATGCATTGTTCCCTCTCGGAACCACGAGCCTTCTAGTGAGTTGCTCCAGTTTGTGACGGGTGTGTGTCCAAACTTTCGTCAAACATGCCAAATTTTTTACCACATCATCTTGGTGGCATGACATTACATCAAGCAAGGTTTCATGTGCTTCTGATCTTTTTATTTCAAATTTTTGGAATTTAAATGCCATGGCACTCCATGCATGTGTCCAGGCCGTGATACCAATATGTTTGAAAATTCCTTCTAATTTACTACACATGGAATTAACTCGCACACAAGTTCACAAATATGATTTTTCAAACCGTTATGGTTAGCCGTTGCATGTAGATGTAGTTCAAATTTGAATTACGGTTATTAAATGGCTAGAAAATCACTTAACTGTCTTTAAAAGGTCAAATGACAGTTTTTTTAGTGCACGTTAAATGTAGAATTTTTTGAAGGCCATAAGAGGAAGCTATTGCTCGTTCATCATCAAACATGCATTGTTCCCTCTCGGAACCACGAGCCTTCTAGTGAGTTGCTCGGGTTTGTGAGGGGTGTGTGTCCAAACTTTCGTCAAACATGCCAATTTTTTTACCACATCATCTTGGTGGCATGACATTACGTCAAGCAAGGTTTCATGTGTTTCTGATCTTTTTTTAATTTTTTGGAATTTAAATGCCATGGCACTCCATGCATGTGTCCAGGCCGTGAGACCAATATGTTTGAAAATTCCGCCCAATTTACTGCACATGGAATTAACTCGCACACAAGTACACAAATATGATTTTTCAGACCGTTATGGTTAGCAGTTGCATGTAGATGTACTTCAAATTTGAATTACAGTCATTAAATGGCTAGAAAATCACTAAAATGTCTTTAAAAGGTCAAATGACCCCTGAAAGTTTGCAAATTTTCAAATGACAGTTGTATTAGTGCATGTTAACTGTAGAAATTTTTTGGAGGCCGTAATAGGAAGCTATCGCCCGTTCGTCATCAAACATGCATTGTTCCCTCTCGGAACCACGAGCCTTCTAGTGAGTTGCTCCGGTTTGTGTGGGGTGTGTGTCCAAACTTTCATCAAACATGCCAAAAAATTTACCACATCATCTTGGTGGCATGTCATTACATCAAGCAAGGTTTCATGTGTTTCTGATCCTTTTTTTAATTTCTTGGAATTTAAATGCCATGGCACTCCATGCATGTGTCCATGCCGTGGCACCAATATGTTTGAAAATTCCTTCTAATTTACTGCACATGGAATTAACTCGCACACAAGTACACAAATATGATTTTTCAAACCGTTATGGTTAGCCGTTGCATGTCGATGTAGTTCAAATTTGAATTACGGTCATTAAATGGCTAGAAATCACTTAAATGTCTTTAAAAGGTCAAATGACCCCTAGAATTTTCCAAATTTCAAATGGAAGTTGTATTAGTGCATGTTAAATGTAGAAATTTTTTGAAGGCCATAAGTGGATGCTATCGCCCGTTCGTCATAAAACATGCATTGTTCCCTCTCGGAACCACGAGCCTTCTAGTGAGTTGCTCCGGTTTGTGAGGGGTGTGTGTCCCCACTTTATTCAAACATGCCAAATTTTTTACAACATCATCTTGGTGGCATGACATTACATCAAGCAAGGTTTCATGTGTTTCTGATCTTCTTTTAATTTTTTGGAATTTAAATGCCATGGCACTCCCTGCATATGTCCAGGCCGTGAGACCAATATGTTTGAAAATTCCTTCCAATTTATTGCACATGGAATTAACTCGCACACAAGTACACAAATACGATTTTTTTTCGAACCGTTATGGTTAGCTGTTGCATGTAGATGTACTTCAAATTTGAATTACAGTCATTAAATGGCTAGAAAATCAATTAAATGTCTTTAAAAGGTCAAATGACCCCTGAAAGTTTCCAAATCTTCAAATAATAGTTGTATTAGTGCATGTTAACTGTAGAAATTTTTTGGAGGCCGTAATAGGAAGCTATCGCCCGTTCGTCATCAAACATGGATTGTTCCCTCTCGGAACCACGAGCCTTCTAGTGAGTTGCTCCAGTTTGTGAGGGGTGTTTGTCCAAACTTTAGTCAAACATCGCAAAAATTTTACCACATCATCTTGGTGGCATGACATTACATCAAGCAAGGTTTCTTGTGTTTCTGATCTTTTTTTTATTTTTTGGAATTTAAATGCCATGGCACTCCATGCATGTGTCCAGGCCGTGACACCAATATGTTTCAAAATTCCTTCTAATTTACTGCACATGGAATTAACTCGCACACAAGTACACAAATATGATTTTTCAAACCGTTATGGTTAGCCGTTGCATGTAGATGTAGTTCAAATTTGAATTATGTTCATTAAATGGCTAGAAAATCACTTAAATGTCTTTGAAAGTTCAAATGACCCCTAGAATTTTCCAAATTTTCAAATGACAGTTGTATTAGTGCACGTTAAATGTTGAAATTTTTTGAAGCCATAAGAGGAAGCTATCGCCCGTTCGTCATCAAACATGTATTGTTCCCTCTCGGAACCACGAGCGTTCTAGTGAGTTGCTCCGGTTTGTGAGGGGTGTGTGTCCAAACTTTTGTCAAACATGCCAAATTTTTTACCATATCATCTTGGTGGCATGACATTACATCAAGCAAGGTTTCATGTGTGTCGATCTTTTTTTAATTTTCTGGAATTTAAATGCCATGGCACTCCATGCATGTGTCTAGGCCGTGAGACCAATATGTTTGACAATTCCTTCCAATTTACTGCACATGGAATTAACTCGCACACAAGTACACAAAAATGATTTTTCAGACCGTTATGGTTAGCTGTTGTATGTAGATGTACTTCAAATTTGAATTGCAGTCATTAAATGGCTAGAAAATCACTTAAATGTCTTTAAAAGGTCAAATGACAACTGAAAGTTTGCAAATTTTCAAATGACAGTTGTATTAGTGCATGTTAACTGTAGAGTTTTTTTGGAGGCCGTAATAGGAAGCTATCGCCCGTTCGTCATCAAACATGCATTGTTCCCTCTCGGAACCACGAGCCTTCTAGTGAGTTGCTCTAGTTTGTGAGGGGTGTGTGTCCAAACTTTCGTCAAACATGCCAAAAAATTTACCACATCATCTTGGTGGCATGACATTACATCAGGCAAGGTTTCATGTGATTCTGATCTTTTTTTAATTTTTTGGAATTTAAATGCGATGGCACTCCATGCATGTGTCCAGGCCGTGACACCAATATGTTTGAAAAATCCTTCTAATTTACTGCACATGGAATTAACTCGCACACAAGTACACAAATATGATTTTTCAAACCGTTATGGTTAGCCGTTGCATGTAGATGTAGTTCAAATTTGAATGACGGTCATTAAATGGCTAGAAAATCACTTAAATGTCTTTAAATGGTCAAATGACCCGTAGAATTTTCCAAATTTTCAAATGACAGTTGTATTAGTGCACGTTAAATGTAGAAATTTTTTGAAGGCCATAAGAGGAAGCTATCGCTCGTTCGTCATCAAACATGCATTGTTCCCTCTCGGAACCACGAGCCTTCTAGTGAGTTGCTCCGGTTTGTGAGGGGCGTGTGTCCAAACTTTCATCAAACATGCCAAAAAATTTACCACATCATCTTGGTGGCATGACATTACATCAAGCAAGGTTTCATGTTTTCTGATCTTTTTTTATTTTTTTGGAATTTAAATGCCATGGCACTCCATGCATGTGTATAGGCCGTGAGACCATTATGTTTGAAAATTCATTCCAATTTACTGCACATGGAATTAACTCGCACACAAGTACACAAATATAATTTTTCAGACCGTTATGGTTAGCTGTTGCATGTACATGTACTTCAAATTTGAATTACAGTCATTAAATGGCTAGAAAATAACTTAAATGTCTTCAAAAGGTCAAATGACCCCTGAAAGTTTCCAAATTTTCAAATGATAGTTGTATTAGTGCATGTTAACTGTAGAAATTTTTTGGAGGCCGTAATAGGAAGTTATCGCCCGTTCATCATCAAACATGCATTGTTCCCTCTCGGAACCACGAGCCTTCTAGTGAGTTGCTCCGGTTTGTGAGGGGTGTGTGTCCAAACTTTCGTCAAACATGCCAATTTTTTTACCACATCATCTTGGTGGCATGACATTACATCAAGGAAGGTTTCATGTGTTTCTGATCTTTTTTTATTTCTTTGGAATTTAAATGCCATGGCACTCCATGCTTTGTGTCATAGCCATGAGACCAATATGTTTGAAAATTCCTTCCAATTTACTACACATGGAATTAACTCGCACACAAGTACACAAATATGACTTTTCAAACCGTTATGGTTAGCTGTTGCATGTACATGTAGTTCAAATTTGAATTATGGTCATTAAATGGCTAGAAAATCACTTAAATGTCTTAAAAGGTCAAATGACCCCTGGAATTTTCCAAATTTTGACATGACAGTTGTATTAGTAGTACAAATTTTCTCGTACATTTAAAACACCATCCGTTGCCACTTTACTCCAAATTCGTCTTTCACAGCTAATAAAAAATATCAACAACATCACACGCAGTTTTTTGTAGGAACCATTTGCGATGAAAATTCATGGTTCTATTTAAGTCTTCCTTCTTAAGCTTCGCCGGCTCGTCTGCTCTAGTGCCGGCAACCCCCGAATCCACGAATCCCGATCCCCATTCCCGCAACCCCTTCTTGCAAAGATGATGCCGTGGAAACGCTTCGTGAGGGCCCGTACGGTGGCCGCGTCCTCCCCGAGCGCCGCTGCCTGCGCTGAGAGAACGGCTACCTACGCCGAGAGTGTTGCCAGATCCGCATTGAGCACGGCCGCATCCGCGAAGAGGGTGTCTGCGGCAGCCGACAGGGCAGCTGCAGCAGCCGAGACGGCTGCAGCAGCTGCTGTGACGGCGGCTGCAAACGCCGAGAGCGCTCGAGCTGCCGTCCGTGCCACCGATGTCGCCTAGCCCGGGTCAAGGCCATCCACACCAAGATCGAGGACGCACACGCCAAGATATTCCAGCCCACCTCGGAATCCAGCATGCAACCCACGTCCAAAAAGGCGGCGGTGGCCATGGAGCACCTGCTTCCTCATGAGATCGCCGAGCGGGAGCTGGAGATGCAGGAGGTGGTGGAGATCAAGGAGCACCGGGATGAGGAGTTGGGCGTGGCCGTGGTCGAGGTAGAGAAGAGTCTATCCGTCGAGGAATCGGTGGTGGACTACCAACACGAGCTCTGGCGCAACCACTACTACAAGTACTACAACCTTGAGGGCGGCGCCGAGGACGAGGGCAAGGACGCGGTCCACTTCAGAAGGGGGGACGCGGAGTCCACCAACGGCGGCATGTCCCCAGGACAAGTCATCGACGTCTCATCTCACACCGGCGATGCATAGACCGGCGCGGCGGGGGCTTTGTTAAAATTATGCGTACTTAGGCTTTGATTTTAATGCTGGTCTTTTGTTAGAGCAATGTTTAGGTCAACTGACTCTGTTTAATTACTAAAATTGCTCGATTCAGTAAGTGTGGTCTGTGTGCTGTACGCTCTTTCGTGTGCCCAAATTAGCAAGCGATGTTAAATTATGCAATGACGTGGATGAGGACAGTACCTAGGGAAATTTCCACCAAAATTTGAATTATCAAACTCATCCCATGCGTGTAAAGCAGAAGAATCATTTGCAATGCACACAATCATTCAAAGTGAATGGTGTCTGGCGGCACCGCGCGCAAAGTTTCCCTCCACATTTCGAAATTTTTGGCCTACCCCCGAAATATCTACCCCTGCCCCCTTCGCCACCCCCTTTTCTCCCCGACCACAAGTCACATTTCCCCTGTTTCCTCCATCCTTCCTTCCGAAGTTATAGCCGCTTCCTCGCTTGCTTCCTCTCTCTCATCGTCTCGCATCCTACCGCCGGGGTCGCCATGGTCTTCTTCAATGATCTCTCCAGCGGTTCCTCCTCCTCCTCCGACTCCTTCACCACACGGGTATCCCTTTCTTCTCTCTCTCGAGTTATGACTTGGAATGAAGGATTTTAATCCGGCGGTCGATTTGAGTCATTTCTTCCTCTTATAGCTCCCTAGGACCATCAGTTGCAACGAATGGAGTGGGGTGGCTGAAGATCTGCCTGCTTGTTGTCACCATCAATCTCCATGCGTGAAGCTAGTTGCGTTTGAATCTGTGGACAGTGGGAGGAAGTTTCTGGCATGTGCAGAGAAGGTTAGCCCCACTTTCGTTGTTACAAATCCTCTGTTACATGTGATTCAGACACTGTCACTGTGCTATGTTATTCTGGATGTTAAGACAGTGTCACAGTTTGTACCTAGTATCTAAAAATGTTGCCATCTCATTAGCGGTGCCACTAGAAAATTATTTGGCACCGCTTCAGCAGTTTGTACAGCCAACTTTGGTCCACACATCCGAGCAGCCAAGCAGTAAAATACTAAATCTTTGTGGCACGAAGGAACTGGGCATCGGAGCAACTAGGTGCTCCGGAGTCCGGGTCCCTAATTTTTTTCCGCTGCATCGGCTCGCTAGTGCAGGGCACCGGTGCCAAATGTAGCAACCGTTGTCTTTACACCGGTTTTGGCATACATAGTGGACGGCCTTAGTGCCATTAGTTCTATGTTACTAAATTTGTGCATGTACACACCTGATAGTATCAATTTGCTCTCATCCAAACACTGTCGCTATGTTGTTGCAGTTATATTTAGCTTCCTCATAAAATGTTCAATTTGTTATTTATAGTACATGACTAAGAACTTGTAGCGTTGTTGTAGTTAATTATAGCTTCTGATGTTTCGGAATTTGGTTGTTGTCTAAGTAGCAATTAATTCATTTGCACATTGATCTTTTGAGAAGATATGTCATAATTAACCTGATTCTTCAGTTTTTCAAAATATGTATTTGGTGATTTTCTATGTTGCCAGAAACCCATTTCCCCTACAATTGTTACTGATCTAGTTTTAAATATTATAGGATGAACGGAAGTGTTCTTACCTAGAGTGGGTTGATCAAGAGTGGCCACAGTCTTTGAAGATGTGCCTAGCAAAGCTCTAGAGCATGTATGAGGAAGAGAACAGAGGTAGGCTTAGAGAAAGTTATGTCTACGCTGAAGAATATTTGAAGATGCAGGATAAAAAGAGGAAGATGGAGAATGGGCTCAGATTTTTTTAATTAGACTTTGCTAAGATGGTGTTGGCGAAGGAGGAGGCACTTTCCCAGTTGGCCAGTGCAAAACAGGTTCTTACTAAACTGAAAGCAGAGGTGGATAAGACGAGCCTAGATGACCTCGATTAGGGAAATGAATATATTGTTCTAATATTGTTCTTATGAAGGTGAAATAGCTATATGTTGTACTGTGCTGTTTTCATGTAGCTATCATACTGTGATGTTAAAATATATTTATGTGCCTGATATGAAATTGGCAAACAGCTATTCGATATGAAATGTGAATTTGCGTAATACTGTAATTATTAATTGTAAACTAATAAACCTGCTAAATGGGTCATGGAACTTTGCAAACGGAGTAAAAGCACTTGTGATGGATAGCTCAATGTCATACAGTTTTCTTCATCAAATCGTGTGTGATGTAGTTGAATAAAAGCAAACGGTTAACCGAGGCAGAGCGTGTGTGATAGTTACACCTATCACACACGAGGCTATACATAAAACTGTGTGGGATGTATATACGAACGGAAACGTTTTCCCTGGATTGACTGTGTGGGATGTACATACAAACGGAAACATTTTCCCTCGATTGACTGTGTGGGATGTACATAAGAACGGAAAGTATTCCTTGGATTGACTGTGTGGAATGTACATAACAAACGAAAATGTTTGTTTGGGACTGACTGTGTGGGATGTACTTACGACCGGAACCGATTGGGCCTGTATAACCGTATTTGATCGCTCGCCCATCGCACACGACCTCATTTTGCTGAGCGTGTGTGACCGCAGGGCCTATCCCCGATGGTTTCTGGGTCGTGTGGGAAGGACCCCCCTATCGCACACACTCACTTGGCGACGGTTCAAAACGCCATCGTGGAAAGGGGTTAAAAACCATTTGTATAGCACCTCGCTGTACCAGTGACGATGAACTAGATGCATAGGATTTTTTTTTGGTGAAATTCCAATTTCAATCGATTCCAGTTCCAAGATCCAATATCATCGCATAGCCTATACCATGTCAATGCTTTTCCCTTCAAAGATAAAGGGAAAACCTTCTTCTTAGCTTCATCTCCGGATAAACCTGCAAGCTTAAATAATCCACAAATTTCATCCACATATATCAAGTGCATATCAGGATGTTTAGTTCCATCTCCTGCATAAGGATTAGCTAGCAGTTGTTCTATCATACCCGAAGGAATTTCATAACCAATATTTTCAGTAGGTGCAGTAGGTTAAGGGGCAACTAATTGTGCTTCCGGTCGAGGTGAAGATACCCCGAACAAAACCCTTAAAGGATGGTTCTCCATAGTAAGAAGTGACAATAAATTTCAGCATGTAGTAATAATTTTTCCTTACCAATCTCCACTTACCAAGAGCGCTTCAGTCCCTGGAAATGGTGCCAGAAAAGAGTCTTGATGACCCACAAGTATAGGGTATCAATCATAGTCCTTTCGATAAGTAAGAGTGTCAAACCCAACGAGGAGCAGAAGGAAATGACAAGTGGTTTTCAGCAAGGTATTTTCTGCAAGCACTGAAATAGTCGGTAACAAGTAGTTTGATAGCAAGATAATTTGTAACGAGCAAGTAACGGTAACGGTAAGCAAAGTGCAGCAAGGTAGCCCAATCCTTTTGTGGAAAAGGACAGGCCAAAATGGTCTCTTATGATAAGCAAAGCGTTCTTGAGGGTACACGGGAATTCCACCATATCACTTTGATCATGTTGGTTTGATTCGTGTTCGCTACTTTGATAATTTGATATGTGGGTGGACCGGTGCTTAGGTGTTGTTCTTACTTGAACAAACCTCCTACTTATGATTAAACCCCTCGCAAGCATCCGCAACTATGAGAAAATTATTAAGATAAAATCTAACCATAGCATTAAACTTTTGGATCCAAATCGGTCCCCTACGAAGTAGCGCATAAACTAGGGTTTAAGCTTCTGTCACTCTAGCAACCCATCATCTAATAACTACTCCACAATGCATTCCCTTAGGCCCAAATATGGTGAAGTGCCATGTAGTCGATGTTCACATGACACCACTAAGGGAATCACAACATACATATCATCAAAATATCGAACACATATCAAGTTCACATGATTACTTGCAAGATGACTTCTCCCGTGACCTCAAGAACAAAAGTAACTACTCACAAATGATAATCATGCTCAAGATCAGAGGGGTGTTAAATAGCATAATGGATCTGAACATATAATCTTCCACCAAATAAACCATATAGTAATCAACTACAAGATGTAATCAACACTACTAGTCAGCCACAGGTACCAATCTGAGGTTCCGGTACAAAGATTGAACACAATAGATGAACTAGGGTTTGAGATGAGATGGTGCTATTGAAGATGTTGATGGAGATTGCCCTCCCAAAGATGCGAGGGTTGTTGGTGATGATGATGACGATGATTTCCCCCTCCGGGAGGGAAGTTCCCCTGGCGGAATTGCTCCGCCAGAGGGCAAAAGTGCTCCTGCCCAAGTTCCACCTCGAGACGGCGGCGCTTCGTCCTGAAAGTCCCCCCTTGATTTTTTCTAGGTCAAAATGACCTATATACCAGAAGATGGGCACCGGAGGTGGGCCGAGCAGGGCACAACCCACCAGGGCGCGCCTGGGGGCCTAGGCGCGCCCTGGTGTCTTATGCTCACCAGGGTGGCCCCCTCCGATAGTTATTTGCTCCAGTATTTTTTATATATTCCAAAATAATTCTCCGTCAATTTTCAGCTCATTTGGAGATGTGCAGAATAGATAACTCTGACGTAGCTTTTTCTGGTCCAGAATTCCAGCTGCCGGTATTCTCCCTCTTTGTGTAAACCTTGCATATTATGGGAGAAAAGGCATTAGAATTACTCCAAAAAGCATTATTATGCATAAAAACATTATAAATAACAGTAGGAAAACATGATGCAAATGGACATATCACTATACTATGCACATCTTTTAGCAAGCCCAGGGTACCTGTATCTCATGTCGCTGACTATTTCCAAGGTAGAAGAGAGCTACAAATTATAATTATAACTTGATGTTCGATAAAAAAAACCTATTGTACCTGTTATTTTGCCGGCACCTGCTCTCTTTGATTACCAGGGTAAAGGAAGGTATTACATCTATGAGAGAGAGAGAGAGAGAGGCACGTGAGGACAATGCAGCAGTAGAAGCTGCTCGTCTGGCTAAGGAGGCCGCACCTAGAATCTCCACGAGCTATTACTTTGAATATTACCCAAGTCAGGTGTTAGGGCATATTTCTCCCTAAGTGGTTTTGGTGATTGATGACAATGTGTTTGCGAACTAATCATGTGCATTGAGCATTTCAGACTTTCAAGCATATGGCACAAGACAATTCGTGCCCCTCGGAGTTTCAAGTAAAGACGGTTTTCTTTCCTGCATTTCTTTTTGGTGGACTTGAGTCGTAGGGAAAACCGTACTATCAAGAGGGGGTCCGCTTCGGAAAGGTTTGGGTGGAATCAACACGTACACACTCATATTGCACCCATTGCCACTTTCCGCCTATTGGAGTTGTCCATCGTTTTTGCCGAAGAAGGGGTGGAGAGCTGCAAGCGGTAGTACCACGGGCAGCAGTGGTAGTACCGCTGGGACTGCCGCTCTCTGCTCGGGCCTCGATTTTTCGTGTCGGGTTCCCAGCAGAGAGTGCGGAAGAAGGAGCAACAGTAGGCGCGATAGTACCGCCTGTACGCGGTAGTACCGCCCCTACTACCGCTGCCACTACCGCATGGTGTTTTGCTCTTCACTTTGTCTCTGCCACTCACTAGTGGCAGTAGGGACGGTTGTTCCGGCTACAAGCGGTAGTACCGCCTGTCTTGGGCAGTAGTACCGCTCTAGCCATTCTACCTTCGCCCCCGCTGCCTACTCACTGTGGTGGGGCAACCCCAGTGGTAGTACCGCTCTGGCGGCACTGCTGGCCCCAGTCCCTATGCCATTGCCCTTACTTCTGGTGACTACCGCTTGGGCGGTAGTACCGCTCCCGGAGCGGTAGTACCGCTTGTGTGCGGGCTGTGAGCTACATAACGGTTGGATTCTTTCCCCACTATAAAAGGGGGTCTTCTTCCTCAAGAATACCCACCTCTTCCTCCCCAAAACTCCATTGTTGCTCCAAAGCTCATTTTCGCCCGATCTCTCTCCCTAGCCAATCAAACTTGTTGATTTTCTAGGGATTGGTTGAGAAGGCCCCGATCTACACTTCCACCAAGAGAAATTTGATTCCCCCTCTAATCCTTTGCGGATCTTGTTACTCTTGGGTGTTTGAGCACACTAGACGGTTGAGGTCACCTCGGAGCCACATTCCATTGTGGTGAAGCTCCGTGGTGTTGTTGGGAGCCTCCAATTAAGTTGTGGAGATTGCCCTAACCTTGTTTGTAAAGGTTCGGTAGCCGCCTTGAAGGGCACCACTAGTGGAATCACGGCATCTCGTATTGTGTGAGGGCGTGAGGAGAATACGGTGGCCCTATTGGCTTCTTGGGGAGCATTGTGCCTCCACACCGCTCCAACGGAGACGTACTTACCCTCAAAGGGAAGGAACTTTGGTAACACATCCTCGTCTCCATCGGCTCCACTAGTAGTTATTTCTTACCTTTACTTTGTGCAAGTTTTACTTGTGTTGTATATCTTGCTTGCTCTTGTTGTTGTTATTGTTAGCATCATATAGGTTGCTCACCTAGTTGCATATCTAGCCAACCTATTTGTTGTTAACCCTAATTTGTTAAGAAAAGTTAAAAATTGGTTAGTTGCCTATTCACCCCCTCTAGTCAACCATATCAATCCTTTCAATTGGTATCAGAGCCTCATCTCTTTATTAAGAGTTTCATCACCTGAAGAGTATGGTTGATGACGGTGGTAATGGGGATGAAGTGCCCGAGGCCGTGGAGTTGAATTCGATCACTCGGGATGACTTAAATGAAGCCATGGCTTGACTTAAGATGTCGATGATGACCAAGGTCAAATCTATGTTTAAAGAGTTGCTCGAGGGGTTGAAAGCCACTCCCGATCCGTTGCTCGTGGTTAATCCCATCGCATCAGAGTCGGAGGCCAATTCTGGCAAGGAAGCGGCTAAAGCTACTCAAACTTGTTCCCGTCATGACAAGAATGGTACGTTAACCTTTGCCTCGGTTCCCCCTCCCCCGGACTATGGAGACCGGTCCCTACACCGCGCATTAATCATCTTGGTCCTCCTAAGCTTGTTAAGGGTGATTTTGCTAATTGAGTTTTTCGCATCAAGTCTCATTTGAATCACAGCTCGACAAACCTTTGGAGAATCATTGAGCAAGGCTTCTACCCGCATGATCCAAACAACCTCACCCCAAGAGAAGAAGTGGATAATCAATACAATCACTTCGCCTTGTTCATCCTTCAAGATGCGGTTCCTCCCGAAGATCTATCTCACTTGCGTCCCTTCACTCGTGCAAAGGATTGTTGGTAACACATCATATCTTTGTACAAGGGGAGCTCAAGCATCCAACGGTCCAACTTTGAAGTGGTCCTTGATGAGGCCGATGAATTCGTGATGCTAGAAGATGAGGATCCGCGTGATCTCTACCGGAGGGTGACAACTCTTACGGTTGCTCTCCAAGACCATGGGATCAAGGATACGGATGACAATTGGATCAAGCGCAAGTTTCTCAAGGCCATCATGCCTTTCAACAAGGCCATGTCCTCCGTGATTCATCAAACGCCGGATTTCCACACCTTAACCTCAAGTGAAGTGTTGGATGAGTTTATTGCCATGAACATCATGAACAAGACCGCCGACAATGCTCTTGCTCATGTCCGGTTAAAGAAAAGCTCACCCGCTCTTGCTTTGAAGGCCAAGGCCATTTCGGAAGAAGAGGATGAGGAAGAAGAGGAGAGTTGCCCCGAGGACACCAAATATGCCTACCATGAGCACATGGCTCTTGCGTCAAGGTAATTTCGGGGCAACAAGAGGAACTCAAGACCCAATGTCACCAAGAACAACTCAAGTGGCTCAAAGAACAAGCAACATGTGAGCACTTGCTACAATTGTGGTAATGTGAGTCACTTTGTGGCGGAGTGCCCTTATGATAAGAGGGAAGACAATGGTGCCAAACTCAGTCGCAAAGACAAAGCCAAGTCTTTCCCAAGCAAGAACAACTTCACCAAGAAGATACCTCCAAAAGTCATGGTGGCACATGAAGAGTACGCCTCTGATGATGATGATGAAGATACAAGTGGTGAAGGAATGGCAACGGAAATCATGGCCATTGCCACATCTTCCCCCTCCAAGGTGTCTCTCTTCGGCGCCCCCAGCGAGAACACCATTGCCAAGTGTCTCATGGCCAAAGGTATCAACAAGGTAACCTCAAACATCAAAACCACCATCACTACTACTCCTTCATTGTTAGATTGTGTTGATGATAGTGAAATGGTGAAGGTTGATGAGAATGAGTTTACCAAGTTCGTTCATAAGCTCAAGGGTGAATCCAAGAAGCACTTTGTTGCTCTCTTGGAACAACTTGGTGAGGCCAATTATATCATTGAGTCCCATGAGGATACTATCTCCAAGTTGGAGGGGCATAGTCGTGACTATGCCGATGAGATTGCGAATATTTCCATTGCTCTAGAGGAAGAGCGAGGTCTTAGTTTGACTCTTGAGGAGTCACACAACATTGATCATGCTAAATTGCAAAAAGGTCTTGATCATGCTATTGTTCTTTCTCGCGTGCTTAAATCCGAGAAAGTTACACTTGGGGTTGGCCATGATAGACTCAAGGAAGAGTTTGATACACTTGACAAGGCTCAAAAGGTCTTGAAGGGTGTTCATGCCTCTCTCAAGGAGTCTCACGATCAACTCCAAGTTAAGCTTACCAAGGAGATTTCCACGTGTCCTCCTTTCGTTCTAATTGATAATGCCCATGCCACTAACCCTTGTTGTGAGCATGTGCATCTTGTGGCGGAAAATGCCAGGTTGAAAGAGCAACTTGAGAAGGGCCTCGTGACATGCATACAAGGCGAGAAGAACCTCAATGACCTCTTGAGTAATCAAAAGGAAGTTGTGGCAAAGGAAGTACTTGGGTTTTTACCCAAGTCAAAGAAGAAGAAGAAGAACAAGACCAAGCAATCTCTCCCGCTCAAGGAAAACTTTGTCAAGGCGGGTGAGGGTACTCATGAGAAGAAGAAGAACAAGGAATTCGGTGGTAATGCCAAGAAGGGCAAAACCGCCCCTACCAACAAAGTCGGCGACTTTAACCCCTCTTATGTTTTGTGCTGTGCTAGTGATGGGCTTGTTTATGCCAAATTTGTTGGTTCTTCTTATGAGTACATTGAATGGTCTATTTGGGTTCCTAAGACCCTTGTTACTAACATCAAAGGACCCATTCGAGAATGGGTACCTAAATCCAAGCATTGATCTCTTGTAGGATTTTGCTTCCGGTGGGGTATCATGGTTGCTTGATAGTGGAGCAACAAATCATATGACCGGGAGCAAGGACTTGGTGGTGGATGTGCATCCAATTCCATCTATGCCAACCCATGTCCAATTTGGTGATGCTTCAACGTCTAAGGTATTGGGACTTGGCAAGGTGATCTCAAGATTTATCTATTGAGAAGGTCATGCTTGTTGAGTCCCTTGCATACAATTTGCTTTCCGTTCGTCAACTTGCACTTATGGGCTTTGCAACATTCTTTGATCTTGATACCGTGGCCCTTTTATGGAGCAAGACTCTTAAAGTAGCTTTTGTTGGGCATGTCGAGAACGGTCTCTATGTGGTGAACTTTTCGGAGCGACCCACTAAGACCGCGACTTGCTTAATGGCTAAAGTTGATGTGTTGCTTTGGCATCGCCGACTAGCCCATGTCAATATGAGATCTTTGCAAAGTCTCCTCAAAGGGGATCATGTGCGTGGACTAACAAATGTGAGTTTTGCCAAAGACCATGCTTGCAGTGCTTGTATCGAAGGAAAGATTCATGAAATGGCTCACCGACCCATGACTGTCATCTACTCGAAGAGGCCCTTGGAGCTCCTTCACATGGATCTCTTTGGCCCTCCATCCTTTGATAGTCTTGGGGGAAGAAAGTATTGCTTGGTGATTGTGGATGATTACTCAAGATACACTTGGGTATACTTCTTCAAGAGGAAGAGTGAGACCCAACAAACCGTCATCGACTTTGCTAATGAAGCTCAACGTCAACATTAAGCAAAGATATTGATGATTAGAAGTGACAACGGCACCGAGTTCAACAACTACACCTTGGATGAGTTTCTTAGTGACGAGGGGATCAAGCACCAATATGCCGCACCGTGTACCCCTCAACAAAATGGTGTGGCGGGGAGGAAGAACCGGACGTTGATGGACGCGACAAGGACCATGATGGCGGAATTCAAATCTCCGTACAAATTTTGGGCCGAAGCCATCATCACTGCATGTCATGCATCCAATCGGCTCTACCTCCGCAAAGGCTTGAACAAGACTCCATATGAGATACTTACCGGCAACAAGCCCAACCTCAAGGACTTCCGGGTGTTCGGTTTGGAGCAAAGTGGTCTTTGTGATGTAGGTGATGAAATTCCTCCTCAAGCCATAAGAAGAATGGGGATTGGTTAAATAATCCCCATTGAGGAACCCCTTGTGGCCGAAGAAGAAGGACAATGCTCTACTCAAGTGGAGCCATCACCAACACTAGACCCACACGCTTCCAAAGAACAAAGTGAAGACCCTTAACCAAGTGAACAAGATCAAGGGCAAGATCAACCTCATGATGATGATGTTGCACCAAGTGATGCCCAAGATCAAGTTCATGATACCGAGCAAGCTCAAGATCAAGAGGCTTCTCAAGATCAAGGGCAAGCTCAAGACGGTGCTCAAGATGAACAAGATGATGATCCTCAAATGCCTATTGAGGAACTTTTGGAGCGCCGTGCTGCCAAGGTGGTTTCCAAGCTTGAGCGTCAACAACATGTCATGGAGAATGTGCTTGGAAGCTTGAGAAAAGGAGTAACTACTCATAAACAATTGTCAAACTTTTGTGAGCATCACGCGTTTGTTTCGTGTGTTGAACCCCAAAAGGTACATGAGGCACTCGATGATGAGGATTGGCTTGAAGCCATGCATGATGGACTCAACAACTTCGAGCGCAACCAAGTTTGGGAATTAGTGCCAAGGCTGATACGTCCATTTTTCATCATTCTTTTATGTTGATATTTATTGCATTATGGGCTGTTATTATACATTATGGTACCATACTTATGCCTTTTCTCTCTTATTTTACAAGGTTTACACAAAGAGGGAGAATGCCGGCAGCTAGAATTCTGGAATGGAAAGGATAAAATCTGAGAGACCTATTCTGCAAAACTCCAAAAGTCCTAAAAATTTACAGATAATTATTTTGGAATATATAAGAATTATTGGGCGAAGAAAATACCAGAGGGGACCCACCAGGTGGCCACAAGCCTGGGGGCGCGCCCTACCCCCTAGGCACGCCCCTAGGGCTTGTGGGCCCCCTGGCAGGTCTCCGATGTCCATCTTCTGCTATATGAAGAATTTTTACCTGGAAAAAATCAAAAGGAAGCTTTCCGGACGAAGTGCCACTGTCTCGAGGCGGAACTTGGGCAGAAGCAATCTAGGGCTCCGCGGAGCTATTCTGCCGGGGAAACTTCCCTCTGGGAGGGGGAAATCAAAGCCATTGTCATCACCAACGATCCTCTCATCGAGAGGGGGGCAATCTCCATCAACATCTTCACTAGCACCATCTCCTCTCAAACCCTAGTTCATCTCTTGTATTCAATCTTTATCTCAAAACCTCAGATTGGTACCTGTGGGTTGCTAGTAGTATTGATTACTCCTTGTAGTTGATGCTAGTTGGTTTATTTGGTGGAAGATCATATGTTCAGATCCTTAATGATATTCAATACCCCTCTGATCTTGAACATGAATATGCTTGGTGAGTAGTTACGTTTGTTCCTGAGGACATGGGAGAAGTCTTGTTATAAGTAATCATGTGAATTTGGTATTCGTTCGATATTTTGATGAGATGTATGTTGTCTTTCCTCTAGTGGTGTTATGTAAACGTCGACTACATGACACTTCACCATGATTTGGGCCTAGGGGAAGGCATTGGGAAGTAATAAGTAGATGATGGGCTGCTAGAGTGACGGAAGCTTAAACCCTAGTTTATGCGTTGCTTCGTAAGGGGCTGATTTGGATCCACATGTTTCATGCTATGGTTAGATTTATCTTAATTCTTCTTTCGTAGTTGCGGATGCTCGCGAGAGGGGTTAATCATAAGTGGGAGGCTTGTCCAAGTAAGGACAGCACCCAAGCACCGGTGCACCCACATATCAAATTATCAAAGTAACGAACGCGAATCATATGAGCATGATGAAAACTAACTTTACAATAATTCCCATGTGTCCTCGTGAGCGCTTTGCTTTATATAAGAGTTCGTCCAGGCTTATCCTTTGCTACAAAAAGGATTGGGCCACCTTTCTGCACCTTTGTTACACTTGTTATTTGTTACCCGTTACGAATTATCTTATCACAAAACTATCAGTTACCGATAATTACAGTGCTTGCAGAAAATACCTTGCTGAAAATCGCTTGTCATTTCCTTCTGATCCTCGTTGGTACCTGTGGGTGTTATGTGAACGTCGACTACATGACACTTCACCATGATTTGGGCCTAGGGGAAGGCATTGGGAAGTAATAAGTAGATGATGGGTTGCTAGAGTGACAGAAGCTTAGACCCTAGTTTATGCGGTGCTTCGTAAGGGGCTAATTTGGATCCACATGTTTCATGCTGTGATTAGATTTATCTTAATTCTTCTTTCGTAGTTGCGGATGCTTGCGAGAGGGGTTAATCATAAGTGGGAGGCTTGTCCAATTAAGGACAGCACCCAAGCACTGGTCCACCCACATATCAAATTATCAAAGTAATGAACACAAATCATATGAGCGTGATGAAAATTAACTTGACAATAATTCCCATGTGTCCTTGGGAGTGCTTTGCTTTATATAAGAGTTCATCCAGGCTTATCCTTTGCTACAAAAAGGATTGGGCCACCTTGCTGCACCTTTGTTACACTTGTTACTTGTTACTTGTTACCCGTTACGAATTATCTTATCACAAAACTATCTGTTACCGATAATTTCAGTGCGTGCAGAAAATACCTTGCTGAAAACTGCTTGTCATTTCCTTCTGCTCCACGTTGGGTTCGACACTCTTACTTATCGAAAGGACTATGATAGATCCCCTATACTTTTGGGTCATCAAGACTCTTTTCTGGCGCCGTTGCCGGGGAGTGAAGCGCCTTTGGTAAGTGGAAGTTGGTAAGGAAACATTTATATTACGTGCTGAAATTAACTGTCACTTGTCACTATGGAGAATCATCCTTTGAGGGGTTTGTTCGAGGTATCTTCACCTCGACCAGAAGAGCAAAGAGTTTCCCCTCAACCTACTACACCTAATGAAAATATTTACTATGAAATTCCTTCGGGTATGATAGTGAAACTGCTAGCTAATCCTTATGTAGGAGATGGAACACTACATCCTGATTTGCATCTAATCTATGTGGATGAAGTTTGTGGATTATTTAAGCTTGCAGCTTTGCCCGAGGATGAAGTCCAGAAGAAGGTCTTCCCTTTATCTTTTAAGGGAAAGGCATTGACATGGTATAGGGTATGTGATGATATTGGAACTTGGAATTACAACCGATTGAAATTGGAATTTCATCAGAAGTTTTATCCTATGCATCTGGTTCATCGTGATCGGAATTATATATATAATTTTTGGCCTCATGAAGGAGAAAGTATCGCTCAAGCTTGGGGGAGTCTTAAATCAATGTTATATTCATGCCTCAATCATGAGCTCTCAAGAGAAATTATTATTCAGAATTTTTATGCTCGACTTTCTCGTAATGATCAATCCATGCTCGATACTTCTTGTACTAGTTCTTTTATGAAGAAGACTATAGAAGTCAAATGGAATCTCTAGGAAAGAATTAAATGCAACTCTGAAGATTGGGAGCTCGGTGAAGGTAAGGAGTCAGGTATAAACCTTAAGTTTGATTGTGTTAAATCTTTTATGGATACCGATGCTTTTCGTGAATTTAGCACTAAGTATGGACTTGACTCTGAGATAGTAGCTTATTTCTGTGAATCATTTAGTACTCATGTTGATCTCCCTAAGGAGAAGTGGTTTAAATATCATCCTCCCATTGAAGTGAAAATAGTACAACCCATTGAAGCTGAAGAAGAAACCATTACTTATAATGTTGATCCTGTTATTCCTACTGCTTATATTGAGAAACCACCTTTTCCTATTAGGATAAAGGAACATGCTAAAACTTCAGCTGTAGTTCGTAATAGTTATACTAGAACACCTACACCCCCTGAAAAAATTAAAGTTGAACCTAGTATTGCTATGGTTAAAGATCTCTTGGTCGATAATATTGATGGGCATGTTATTTATTTCTGTGATGAAGCTGCTAGAATTGCTAAACCCGATGAAAAAGATAAACATAGACCTATTGTTGGCATGCCTGTTGTCTCTGTTAAAATAGGAGATCATTGTTATCATGGCTTATGTGATTTGGGTGCTAGTGTGAGTGCAATCCCCTTTACTTTATACCAAGAAATTATGAATGATATTGCACCTGCTGAAATAGAAGATATTGATGTTACTATTAAGCTTGCTAATAGAGATACTATCTCACCAATTGGGATTGTTAGAGATGTTGAAGTCTTGTGTGGGAAAATAAAATACCCTACTGATTTTCTAGTTCTTGGTTCCCCACAAGATGATTTTTGTCCCATTATATTTGGTAGACCTTTCTTGAACACTGTTAATGCTAAAATAGATTGTGAGAAAGAAACTGTTAGTGTAAGTTTCGGGGATGTGTCTCATGAGTTTAATTTCTCCAAATTTCTTAGACAACCCCATGATAAATAATTCCCTAGTAAAGATGAAATTATTCGTCTTGCTTCTATTGTCGTGCCTCCAACTAATCCTTTAGAACAATATTTGCTAGACCATGAAAATGACATGTTCATGAATGAAAGAAATGAAAATAGATGAGATATTCTTTAAACAAATGCCTGTTTTGAAACACAATTTACCTATTGAGACTCTTGGAGATCCTCTACCACCCAAGAGTGATCCTGTGTTTGAGCTTAAACAATTACCCGATACTTTGAAATATGCTTATCTCGATGAGAAGATATGTCCTGTTATTATTAGTGCTAACCTTGTAGAGCATGAGGAAAAGAAATTATTGAAAACTCTGAAGAAGCACCGTGCAGCTATTGGATATACTCTTGATGATCTTAAGGGCATTAGTCCCACTCTATGTCAGCACAAAATTAATATGGAACCTGATGCTAAACCAGTCATTGATCACCAGCGATGGTTGAATCCTAAGATGAAAGAAATGGTAAGAAATGAAATATTAAAGCTTCTGGAAGCAGGTATAATCTATCCTATTGCTGATAGTAGATGGGTAAGTCCCATTCATTGTGTCCCTAAGAAGGGAGGTATTACTGTTGTCCCTAATGATAAGAATGAATTGATTCCGCAAAGAATTGTTACAGGTTATAGAATGGTTATTGATTTTAGAAAATTAAATAAAGCTACTAGGAAAGATCATTATCCTCTGTCATTCATTGATCAAATGCTAGAAAGACTATCAAAACATACACATTTCTGCTTTCTAGATGGTTATTCTAGGTTTTCTCAAATACCTGTGTCACAAGAGGATCAAGAAAAAACTACTTTTACATGCCCTTTTGTTACCTTTGCTTATAGACGTATGCCTTTTGGTTTATGCTATGCACCTGCTACTTTTCAAAGATGCATGACTGCTATATTCTCTGACTTTTGTGAAAAGATTGTTGAGGTTTTCATGGATGATTTTTCAGTTTACGGAACTTCTTTTGATGATTGCTTAAGCAACCTTGATCGAGTTTTGCAGAGATGTGAAGAAACTAATCTTGTCTTGAATTGGGAGAAGGGCCACTTTATGGTTAATGAAGGTATTGTCTTGGGGCATAAAATCTCTGAAAGAGGTATTGAAGTTGATAAAGCTAAAGTTGATGTTATTGAAAAAATGTCGTGTGCTAAAGATATCAAAGGTATAAGAAGTTTCCTTGGTCATGCTGGTATCTATAGGAGATTTATTAAAGACTTCTCTAAAATTCTAGGCCTCTTACTAATCTCTTGCCAAAAGATGTTCCATTTGTTTTTTATGATGATTGTGTAGAAGCATTTGAAATACTTAAGAAAGCCTTAATCTCTGCACCTATTATTCAACCACCTGATTGGAACCTACCCTTTGAAATTATGTGTGATGCTAGTGATTATGCTATTGGTGCTGTCCTAGGACAAAGAGTTGATAAGAAATTGAATGTTATCAATTATGCTAGTAAAACTCTAGACAGTGCTCAAACAAATTATGCTACTACTGAAAAAGAATTTTTAGCAATTGTATTTGCTTGTGACAAGTTCAGATCTTATATTGTTGATTCTAAGGTAACTGTTCACACTGATCATGCTGCTAACAAATATCTTATAGAAAAAAAAGATGCTAAACCTAGACTTATTAGGTGGGTTCTCTTGCTACAAGAGTTTGATTTACATATTATTGATAGAAAAGGAGCTAATAACCCCATAGCAGACAACTTGTCTAAGTTAGAAAATATTCTTGATGACCCACTACCTATTGATGATAGCTTTCCTGATGAACAATTAGCTGTCATAAATGCTTCTCATAGTACTCCATGGTATGCAGACTACGCTAATTATATTGTTGCTAAATTTTTGCCACCTAGTTTCACATACCAACAAATGAAAAAGTTTTTCTATGATTTAAGACATTACTTCTGGGATGACCCACACCTATATAAAGATGGAGTAGATGGTGTTATTAGACATTGTGTACCTGAGCATGAACAGGAACAGATCCTACGCAAGTGTCACTCTGAGGCCTAATGGGGACACCATGCTGGAGATAGAACTGCACACAAGGTATTACAGTCTGGTTTTTATTGGCCTACTCTCTTCAAAGATGCTCGTAAGTTTGTCTTGTCTTGTGATGAATGTCAAAGAATTGGTAATATTAGTAGATGTCAGGAAATGCCTATGAATTATTCACTTGTTATTGAACCATTTGATGTTTGGGGATTTGATTATATGGGACCTTTTCCTTCCTCCAATGGGTATACACATATTTTGGTTGCTGTTGATTATGTTACTAAGTGGTTAGAAGCTATTCCAACTAGTAGTGTTGATCATAACACCTCCATTAAAATGCTTAAAGAAGTTATTTTTCCAAGGTTTGGAGTCCCTAGATATTTATTGACTGATGGTGGTTCACACTTTATTCATGGTGCTTTCCGTAAATTGCTTGCGAAGTATGATGTTAACCATAGAATTGCATCTCCTTATCATCCTCAGTCTAGTGGTCAAGTAGAATTGAGTAATAGAGAAATAAATTGATCTTGCAAAAGACTGTTAATAGATCTAGAAAGAATTGGTCTAAGAAATTTAATGATGCATTATGGGCTTATAGAACTGCTTATAAGAATCCTATGGGTATGTCTCCATATAAAATGGTTCATGGAAAAGCCTGTCACTTACCTCTCGAACTAGAACATAAATCTTATTGGGAATTAAAGAGCTCAACTATGATTTCAAACTTGCCGGTGAGAAGAGGTTATTTGACATTAGCACACTTGATGAATGGAGAACCCAAGCCTATGAGAATGCCAAATTGTTTAAAGAAAAAGTTAAAAGATGGCATGACAAAAGGATACAAAAGCGTGAATTCAATGTAGGTGACTATGTCTTGCTATACAATTCTCGTTTAAGATTTTTTGCAGGAAAACTTCTCTCTAAATGGGAAGGGCCTTACATTGTCGAGGAAGTTTATCGTTCCGGTGCCATCAAGATCAACAACGCCGAGGGCAATAACCCGAAGGTGGTAAATGGGCAAAGAATCAAATATTATATCTCAGGTACTCCCATAAATGTAGAAACCAATATTATTAATACCATAACACCGAAGGAGTACATAAGGGAGACCTACCAGAATGCTCCAGACCCCAGAAAAGGAATAGGTATGTGATACAGTAAGTAAACCGACTCTAAAAAACTTTTCCAAAGGCAATTTTACTCTGTTTTGGAATATTTGAAAAATTAGAAAAATAAAAAGTAGTCTAAAAAGTGCACGAGGAGGCGACAAGCCTTGGGGGCGCGCCCTACCTCCTGGGCGCGCCTCCCAGGCTTGTGGTCACCTCGTGTGCCCTCCGGACTCTGTTTTCTTGCAGTATACTTCTTTTGGTCGGTAAAAATTCATTATATAATCTCCCGAAGGTTTTGACCATCGTACCACGGCAATATCCTCTGTTCTTGTTTCGAGCTATTTTTTTGCCAGAGTTTTCAAGGTCAGGTATCATGTCTTCTTCCTCCTCCAACAATGTGGAAGACAATAATTGGTTGATGCAGATGGAACTCAGGAGGGATGATGCCGAGGAAGTTACGATGGAGGAGGATGGAGGAGATTCGCTTGAGGTTCAGTCTCCTGCCTCGGAGAGAGGTACTCTAGCCGGCATCTCGACTATTCCAAATCCCCATCAAGCAATAGGGCCTACAAGCAACCATGAAGGCCAAGAGATACAAGAAGGGCTTCCACCTAGGAGGCCCTTACACAGGTTACATCGTAACAACTTCCATAATTTGGTTCAAAACTATGGAGTGGATAATACTCCTCATGCACATATTCCCGCCAATTAGGATATATCCCGTCCAAGGGAAAGTGATGCAGGGAAAGGTTCTTGGTGGCGTGAAAATAAGCATCTTTTGGAGGAAATTCAGAAGAATGCAAATATGCTCCAACGTGTACTCCAAGAATTGTAGGTCCTAAAGGGTGCCTTGATAAAACTGACAGATACATCATCAACTCCATCATCACCATCTCCGAAGAAAGAGACTTGAGTATATGGGTATGGGCACTCCCCTTGGCTATTGCCAAGCTTGGGGGAGGTGCCCCGGTATCGTATCACCATCACATTTTTACCTTTATCGTTTTTCTTAGTTCGATCCTTTTGTTTATATCTTGGTTTAGTAGAATAAAGTTTTTCTTTAGTATGATCTAGTTTTGAGTTTTGCTTTGTGTTCCCTCTATGTAATCGAGTCCGAGAGTTATATAATAAATAGTAGTTTTGAGTTGAGGGCTTTGCTTTCTTGCTATGATCTTGAGAAAAAGAAAAAAATAGAGATGAAAGAAATAAAAAGATTATATAATAATCTTATGGGAAGTGATGACTTCACATATAAGAAGTATGTTGTATAAAATTTGTTGGGAGTTGACAAACATAGTTTTGGTCATTGATGCAATTAATAGGAAGTAATAAAGAAAGAGAGGTCTCACATATAAATATACTATCTTGGACATCCTTTGTAATTGTGAGCACTCATTTTAAAATATTATATGCTAAAACGTTGATGTTGGACAAGGAAGACAACATAATAGGTTATGTTTCCTTATATCCGAATAGAAGTTATATTGTCATGGATCCTCCAACATGTTGAGCTTGCTTCTCATCCTATGCCAGCCAAATCTTCTGCACCAAGTAGAGATACTACTTGTGCATCCAAAATCCCTTAACCCAGTTTTGCCATGAGAGTCCACCATACCTACCTATGGATTGAGTAAGATCCTTCAAGTAAGTTGTCATCGGTGCAAGCAATAAAAATTGCTCTCTAAATATGTATGATCTTTTAATGTGAGGAAAATAAGCTTTATACGAACTTGTGATATGGAAGAAATAAAAGCGATGGACCGCATAATAAAGTTCTTTATCACAAGCGGCAATATAATGTGACGTTCTTTTGCATTAAGATTTTGTGCATCCAACCATAAAAGCGCATGACAACCTCTGCTTCCCTCTGCGAAGGGCCTATCTTTTATTTTACTTCCTACCCTTATACAAGAGTCATGGTGATCATCACCTCTCCTTTTTATACTTTTTCTTTTTGGCAAGCACTATATGTTGGGGAAGATCCAGATATATATATCCGCTCAGATGTAGGCATTCATAAACTATTATCATTGACATTACCCGTGAGGTAAAAGGTTGGGAGGCGAAGTTATAAGCCCCTATCTTTCTCTGTGTCCGATTGAGGCTTTGATCTCATAAGTATCGCGTGAGTGTTAGCAATTATGAAAGACTAAAAGATGGTTGAGTATGTGGACTTGCTATATAAAAGCTCTTACATTGACTCTTTCTGATGTTATGATAAATTACAATTGTTTCAATGACCAAGATCATAGTTTGTTGGTTTCCAATAAAGTTTTCAATTCATACTTTACCTTGTGAACGAATTGTTACTTTAGCATAAGAAATTATATGACAATATATGTTGTTGTTCTAAAGATGATCATGATGCCCTCAAGTCCGTATTTTATTTTATCGACACCTCTATCTCTAAACATGTGGATATGATTATCGATTTTGGCTTCCGCTTGAGGACAGACAAGGTCTAAGCTTGGGGGAGTTGATACGTCCATTTTGCATCATGCTTTTATGTTGATATCTATTGCATTATGGGCTGTTATTATACATTATGGTACCATACTTATGCCTTTTCTCTCTTATTTTACAAGGTTTACACAAAGAGGGAGAATGCCGGCAGCTGGAATTCTGGAACGGAAAGGAGCAAATCTGAGAGACCTATTCTGCACAACTCCAAAAGTCCTGAAAAATTATGGAGAATTATTTTGAAATATATAAGAATTATTGGGCTAAGAAAATACCAGAGGGGACCCACCAGGTGGCCACAAGCCTGGGGGCGCGCCCCTAGGGCTTGTGGGCCCCCTGGCAGGTCTCCGGTGTCCATCTTCTGCTATATGAAGGGTTTTTACCTGGAAAAAATCAGAAGGAAGCTTTTGGGAAGAAGCGCCGCCGTCTCGAGGCGGAACCAGGGAAGAAGCAATCTAGGGCTCCGGCGGAGCTATGCTGCTGGGGAAACTTTCCTTCGGGAGGGGGAAATCGATGCCATCGTCATCACCAACAATCCTCTCATCAGGAGGGGGGCAATCTCCATCAACATCTTCACCAGCACCATCTCCTCTCAAACCCTAGTTCATCTCTTGTATTCAATATTTGTCTCAAAACCTCAGATTGGTACCTGTGGGTTGCTAGTAGTATTGATTACTCCTTGTAGTTGATGCTAGTTGGTTTATTTGGTGGAAAATCATATGTTCGGATCCTTAATGATATTTAATACCCCTCTGATCTTGAACATGAATATGCTTTGTGAGTAGTTATGTTTGTTCCTGAGGACATGGGAGAAGTCTTGTTATAAGTAATCATGTGAATTTGGTATTCGTTCGATATTTTGATGAGATGTATGTTGTCTTTCCTCTAGTGGTGTTATGTGAATGTTGACTACATGACACTTCACCATGATTTGGGCCTAGGGGAAGGCATTGGGAAGTAATAAGTAGATGATGGGTTGCTAGAGTGACAGAAGCTTAGACCCTAGTTTATGCGGTGCTTCGTAAGGGGCTGATTTGGATCCACATGTTTCATGCTATGATTAGATTTATCTTAATTCTTCTTTCGTAGTTGCGGATGCTTGCGAGAGGGGTTAATCATAAGTGGGAGACTTGTCCAATTAAGGACAGCACCCAATCACTGGTCCACCCACATATCAAATTATCAAAGTAACGAACGCGAATCATATGATCGTGATGAAAACTAACTTGACAATAATTCCCATGTGTCCTTGGGAGCGCTTTGCTTTATATAAGAGTTCGTCCAGGCTTATCCTTTGCTACAAAAAGGATTGGGCCACCTTGCTGCACCTTTGTTACACTTGTTACTTGTTACCCGTTACGAATTATCTTATCACAAAACTATCTGTTACCGATAATTTCAGTGCGTGCAGAAAATACCTTGCTGAAAACTGCTTGTTATTTCCTTCTGCTCCACATTGGGTTCGACACTCTTACTTATCAAAATGACTATGATAGATCCCCTATACTTGTGGGTCATCAAAGATCAACGGAGGAACACAATGTCATTGGAACCAAATGGATCTTCAAGAACAAGCAAGATGCGAATGGTGTGGTTGTTCGAAAGAAGGCAAGATTGGTGGCACAAGGCTACTCCCAAGTCGAGGGCATCGACTATGGTGAAACCTTATCCCCCATTGCTCGTCTTGAATCTATTTGCATGTTGCTTGCATATGCATCTCATCATGATTTTAAGTTGCAATAAATGGATGTGAAAAGTGCATTTCTTAATGGTCCTTTGAATGAGTTGGTATATGTTAAACAACCTCCGGGATTCGAGGATTCCAAGCTCCCCAATCATATATACAAACTCAAGAAGGCGCTCTATGGCCTTAAACAAGCCCCACGTGCATGGTATGAGCACCTTACCGAGTTGTCGCAAGATCGTGGGTTTGAAATTGGGAAAATTGATCCCACTCTTTTTACTAAGAGCGTCAAAGGGGATTTGTTCATATGCCAACTATATGTTGATGATATTATTTTTGGTTCTCCTAACAAATCTTTCAATGATGAGTTTGCCGCACTAATGACCGAGAAGTTTGAGATGTCTATGATGGGAGAGTTGAAGTTCTTTCTTGGGTTCGAAGTCAAGCAAAGGAGAGAAGGAACGTTCATCAACCAAGCCAAGTATACCCAATACATGCTCAAGAGATTCAAGCTAGATGATGTCAAGCCAGTCAAGTTTCCCATGCCCACCAAATGCAAGCATGACAATGATCCCAATGGTAAAGCGGTGGATCAAAAGGTATATCGCTCCATGATTGGATCCTTGCTTTACCTTTGTGCATCTAGACCGAATATCATATTGAGTGTGGGAATTTGTGCATGTTTTCAAGCCGCGCCTAAGGAAAGCCACTATGTGGCGGTCAAGCGAATCTTTCAATATTTGGCTCATACCCCAAACTTTGGCCTATGGTACCCCAAAGGAGCAAGTTTCGATCTCATGGGTTATTCGGACTCGGTTTGGGCGGGAGATTATGTGGAGAGGAAGTCAACTTCCGGAGGGTGCCAATTCCTTGGTCGCTCTTTGGTGAGTTGGTCCTCGAAGAAGCAAAATTGTGTGTCTCTCTCCTCCACCGAGGCCGAGTATGTAGCCGCCGCAAGTTGTTGTGCACAATTGCTATGGATGAGGCAAACTTTAAAGGATTACGGTGTCACTTGTGACAAAGTGCCTCTTCTATGTGACAATGAAAGTGCTATCAAGATTTCTCACAATCCGGTGCAACATAGCAAGACGAAGCACATTGAGATTCGTCATCATTTCATTCGGGGCCACATCAAGCATGGAGATATTAAGATCATCTACATCAACACTCAAGAGCAACTATATCCGGGAGTTAGACCGCAAGGGTTAGGGTTTTGCGCCGCCAAGGGCGAAACCATGGCAATGGCTTGATCTCGCCATAGTTCTCCATGAGTCTACGTGAGATCTGTACCTCCGAGTTCGGGGGGAAGTCTAAGTCGTCTAAGTTTGGTCTTGGGAGGAGTGAGGAGTCCTCGCGTTCCGTCTTCGTCAAGGACAAGGGTGCACGTGGGTCTCTTAAAAACCCATCTATGCCGCAACGCCGATCGGACCAGTTCGCCGCCTACAACAACCCGCTCTTCGCCTCTGCTAATCAGCCGCCGTCACTCATGCGGACGTCGTCGGTACCGCCCGCTTGTGATGGGGGTGAAAAAGGAGGATCCGGTGAGGTTCCCACCCACCTGAAGTCGTCGAGGGGTGGCGCAATTGTTGCTGCGCCGGTAGGGGAGGAGCGGCACATTGTTAATCAGTTTAGGGGGGAAAACACAAGCAACTGGCATGAGAGGGATGGCATGGACATGGAAGGGCCGGATGTTAGGGTCGATGGGGAGGTGGATTTCGATGATGACATCGTGGCGGAGGAGGAACCTATGGCAGAGCCGGTGGTGGTGCCGCCGCGCTGGAGGTTACTGGGACGGTATGTCAACGGTTGGCACCCCAACGTGGATGATATGACTGATCACTTCAATGATGTGTGGAAGATGAGGTCAAGCCTGAACATTGCCAGAATAAAAAACAATTGGTATGTGGTGACATTCTTCTCGGAGGGAGACTATAAGTTTGTTGCACGCGGAGGCCCTTGGATCTACAAAGGTAATGCGCTCATTGTTGGACCTTTCAATGGTGTTTCTCAGCCTTCGGAGTCTGCTCTCAACTCTGTACCTGTTTGGGTTTGTGTATTTAACGTCCCATGGGATAAGCAGACAATAGCATATGGTGAATTTCTTGGAGGCTTGTTGGGTACATTAATGGAGGTTGATGCTGAGGTAGATGGTAGCAGGGTCCGTGAGTTCCTGCGTGTACGGGTTGACCTTCCGCTTGATCGTCGTCTGCAAACAAAGATAACCATAGGCAAACTTCCAGCTAAGCAAGTTGTGTATCCGCTGAGATACGAGAGGGTGCCGCATAACTATTTTTGGTCTGGATTTATTGGCCATGATGATAATCAATGTGAAAAGAAGCGTGTAGGAGTGCCCTCACGAGCATATGATGATGGTTTACGCTGTTCGCCGTACCGCAAATTTGATAACAGGTCTGCGTTCGGTCCTCCGATGACACAACCAGCGGCACGGCGAGGTCTGGATTTCAATGGCCGTAGTGCCTTCTCGGACTCGCTCGGCGGCCAAAAGATGGTCGTACAACAAGGAGGAACCAGAGACAGTCCACCAACTATGTCCCACAGCGGGTAGATGCGATGGATGGTTTTGAGTATGGTGTACGCCCAGGAGAAGCAGTGGTAGATGCCAAGCTGTCTGAACGAGTGTCAGCCATGCAAATGCAATTATCGAGTCATTCAGAGGGGGACAGCAGCACGAGTACCTCGAGTTTTGAACCTGAGGCACTACCCCAAACGCACTTTTTCCTGACGGTTTATGTAATTCCTGATGGTTGCAAGGTCTCCTTCAGGAACATACCTCGTTCCTGACGTGGATGTTGCCCCGATGCAAATGAATCAAGTCAATCCTGAAAGGGGCCGGTGATTACCTTCACGAATACGAGAAACCTTCAGGAATGTGGACATATACTCGTGAAGGGAGGCAATCCATGTGGGGAATAACTCCTTGCGCACGTACGTGACGGTGCACCGCCTTCAGGAACGTGCAGCGGAAAGAAAGGCGCGCGATTTTTGGCTAGGACCGAACAACGCGCGTGATTTTTCCGCTCGGTAGAAGATTTCGCGCCGGTTGTGCAACTCATGGCTGACGTGGACGGGCCCAATGTCAGGAACGACCGGTCAAAATCCCTAAAACAACTCTGCTGGCCCCCGAATCCTCCAACCACCCCCTTGCATCACGCCGCCCTCCTCCCAATCCCCCATGGCTGCCGCCGCACCCCACCGCTGGCGGATGACCCCACACCGCTGCTCCCCCACTCCTCCAGCGCTGTCTACCTCCTCGTCGAAGGCCGCCTCGTCACCGTCCGGCCAATCGCCTCCCTCACCGGCCAACGCTGCCCCGTCGATGTCCAGCCACTCGCCTCCCTCACCGGCCAGCCTCCCCTTGCGCGCCCTCCAACCATTCCAGCGGCGCCTTCATCCCCGACGACCGGCGCCCCTCGCAGATTTGCAGTACAGCGCCGCTTCGATCCCCATCGACCGGCGCTTCCAGCGCCGCCCCTTCGACGTCCAACAGTCTCCCTCGTCGTCGAGCCTCTCCAGCGCCTCCGGATCGACCGGCACGTCCTCGTCCTCCAGATCCGACTCACCTCCTCGCCCTCTGTTTCCCTTCCAGTCCAGCGCCTCCAAATCAACCAAAAAAGGTAACAGCTTGTAGACCTTTCATGTTTAGTAATAGCAGAGTTCACTAGTAACAGCATGCAGGGGTCATTGTTTAGTATTTGACACTTTTCTTGAGGTAAAAGATGCTATTTTTTGTTGTTCTTTTGAAAAGATTGGCTGCAGCATCACTGGAGACTGTGATTAGTATATGATTCAGTTTTAAATAAATTGTTTCATGGTCCCAGTGCAAAGGAATTGATATTTTAGTTCCCATATGTCTATGTACAGAAGGCCAAATCAGGACGGTGTAGTTCTACGAAGACCAAGTTTGAGGAGTGATAGTGTTGCACCGCAGCCCTCTCCATTGACAGGTCCAATGTCCACTCTTCCACATCTCTATGCTTGTTTATGTAATTTCTTCATTGCCATGTTAGATCATTAACTGTTATACATTCCAAATTGTGCAATAACAGCATTATTGAATGACGGAGCGTGAGTGGATGTATAGTGGTTGGACTCACAGTAAATCAACTGATGAGTGGTATAATAAGACAAAAGAATTCATAGATTTTGCCTAGGGTCGTTCTTTTGTGTTCATGGGTGGTCGAGTGGCTGAGCGAATGCCCATCTCGGTGCGCCTCCCCACCCTTACTATCGCTTGTGATCCTGATGCACTTGGTATACAACCTCATGCATTGTCTGACCATCATATGCATGAAGTTGATTCTGTCCTTGGGAAAAGGTTTGCTGCGCATAGCGTTGATGAGGGAGCTGTGCATTCTCAGAGGCTGTTGGTGTTGCATAAAAAGTCAGGTTCAGGTAACAAGCAGAAGAGGGGCAAGATGCTGTCACACTAGGGAAGACTAGCGCCGATGGAGAGGGAGTATGCTCAAGACCGAATGGAGGGAGTGGAGGCAACCGGCCATGGGGCCGCCGGTGTACTGACGGGGCCATCGAAGCCCCGTCAGGAGTAATGAATTGATTAAGCTGGAACTGTCGGGGGGGGAACCCCTCGACAGTTCATGTACTAGCGTCGCTGGTTAGGATGCATTCCTCGAGTTTGGTTTTCTTGTGTGAGACTAGGCAAAAAAAACTGTATCGGCTGCGTAATAGATTAGGCCTTTCTGGTTTTGAAGGTGTCAGTGGCAATGGTCGTAGCGGAGGGCTTGCGCTGTTTTGGCACGAGTCTAATGGTCGTTGACGTTCAAGAAGCTAATGAAAGATTTCTTGATGTGTACGTCAGTTTGTCTATGGATGAACTCCCTTGGAGGGCTACCTTTGTGTACGGTGAACCGAGAGTGGAGAACAGGCACTTCATGTGGGATATGCTTAGGCGTTTGCATGGTCAGTGTACCCTCCCGTGGTTATTAATTGGAGACTTCAACGAAGCTATGTGGGATTTTTAACATCAATCTGAAAGACCACGCCCTCTTGGGCAAATGCTAAATTTTTGGGATGCTTTAGAGGCTTGTGGTCTGACTGATTTGGGCTTTGCAGGTCACCCGTTCACATATGATAATAGAAGGAGCGGTCGAGCTAATGTGCAGGTTCGTTTGGATAAGGCGGTCGCAAACAATGATTGGCGGGATATGTTCTTCCAAGCCTTAGTAAAGCACTTGGTGTCACCAGCGTCAGACCATTTTCCATTGTTGCTCTGCTGCTCGTTGGAACAAGACCGTCGTTCCAGTAGCTGCCGCAGGTATGAACTCATGTGGGAAAGATCCCCGGCCTTGGAGGAAATAATTGCCAACTCTTGGTCCAGCAGGGGTGCTACACTACAAAAAAATACACTTCCGTGATGATATGTGTTTGTCACAGTAGATCGCGTTTTCTGTCATGCATGTACATTCATGACGATTTTATGACAGAATCAAGATAGTCATACCTGTGCTGTCGTAGAAGTGTTCCATGACAATACCAAAATTATCATCACGGAAGTGTCCACTTCCATGACGATAAATGACGCGTCATGGAAGTGTTTTCGTCAAGGGTGACTGACACGTGGCATCCACCGTAACGGGTCGCCGTTAAGCTATCGGGTTCCGGTTTGGATCCGATAACCCGTTAACAGCCCTGACCAATGGGGATTTTCCACGTGTAAAATTCTGATACGCCGGAGGATCCACGTGTCAGCTCAACCTCGGGACAGATGTCATCCAGCCAATGGACAGGACACGCCTATGATAAGTCGACACGTGGCTCGGCCCAACAGAGGCCCATTCAGGTGAAAAGGCCGGCATGTTTGACTTGGTCAAAAGGTAGCGGGCTGGCCCACGGAAAGCCTATTAACAGCATGTTCGCATATAGTCCATTTACAGCCCGCTAACTCACGGCCCGTTATGGCCTATCCGAATTGGGCCCAGTAGCGTCATCTGGGCCGTCCAATATGATTCCAGCCTGTTGTAACTTCTGGCCCATGTATGGCCCGTGACGTCTTTCGGCACACATGAGGCCCTTCGTAAATCTGGGCCCATTAAAGGCCCGTGGTGAAACTGGTCTACAATGAACAGTGTATCTCTTTACACCTATTAATGGCCCATTATTCCGTTGGACCGTTTCCAGCCAGTGTTACCTTTCGGCCTTCTAAGGGCCCATTGATTCTTGGGCTCATTTCCAGCATTCGATTACTTACGGTCCGTTACTGGCCTGTTCTGCTTGTGGGCCAAATTTAGCCCGTGGTTACAGTCGGCCCGTTTGTGGCCCGTTAACCCGTTGGGCTGTTTCCATAGCGTCATCAAATACGGCCCATTAACGACCCGTGATACTTGTCGATAGAATTAAGCCCGTTATACATTTCGGCCGATTAACGGCCCGTTATGGTCAGGCCATAAACACACAATTACCTCTCTAGCCCGTTTACAACCCATTTTGCGGATCGTTATAGTACGGCCCATGTTTGGCCAATCGATCATGCAGCCCGTAGAAGGCTCATTGATTATACGGCCCGTAGGAGGCCCATGGTCACTACAGCAGGTAGCAGGACCATGGTTACAATGCTCCGTATGTTGCCCATGGATATTGTGGCCTAGTTATAAAAAATAGGTTATTGTGGCCACTAGAAAAACGCGGAAAAAGACGCAGTGACTACAAGCAAACAACTAAACAAGACAATAAGGAAATAAATAAGCAAGCAACTAACGCTAGGCTATTACGGCTATTACACATATTACATCCACTGGGCATCAAAGTTTGCCACCAGTGCAAATATAGGGAACAAAGCAGCATATCACATACACTAGTTGTCAAAGTTGGCGACCAGTGCAAATAAACGCCGCAGCAAAACAAGTCCAGAACTGAAACCACTTCAGAAGAGCTCAAGAAACAATATCCTAGGTACCCAACCTGCTGGCAAGATGCTTAGCAAGCTTATTAACTTTCTCTTGTTTGGCGCTTAAATCATCCAGCGCTTGCTGTTGCACCAGAAAGTATGCATCTGAATTCTGCAGGGACTTCCTCAGTCCTTCGGCTTCCTATCGCAGCACATCTGATCGATGTATTTCAACTTGAAGTTGAGACTCAAGAAGCCGAACTGATTCAGGCAGAGAGTTCAAAGAGCTTGTGCCAGCAGTAGTGGCCAGTAACTCGAACACTACATCAAGACAGGACTTTGGGGTTGTCTCACTGTCTTCAAGATAGTTTTTATCAGTTTTCTTGGAGACCAACAGGGCTGTCTCACTATCTTGAACCTTATCTGCATTACTTCCTTTACCATTGCATAACGGGGTACTCTTCTCCAATATTTTGTCCGCATTCTAAAAGAGAAACAAGCAGACACATCACAGGTTTACCATGTTATATATGAAACTCATTTTGGTAAACCAGTTTAGCAGTAAGGTGGATAGGATAATAGCATGAAACAAACATATATCTATGTACTATGGTCACTGTATGGTCTATATCATTCTAGTGTATGTTGTCAAATCAAGATAGA
Source organism: Thinopyrum elongatum (assembly GCA_011799875.1). NCBI lineage: Eukaryota > Viridiplantae > Streptophyta > Magnoliopsida > Poales > Poaceae > Thinopyrum > Thinopyrum elongatum. Next base: position 215,112,198 of record CM022301.1, on the reverse strand, counting down.
GATAGTTCAAATCATATCTGTTTAAGACGAAGCAGCATAGACAGAATATAAGTGCGGGAAACCACACAGCATGACATTAGAACATAACTATTTATTCAATTGAAACTGAAATCAACATAGAGCAAGTTACAACAGCAAAGCAGTTAAAGAAACAGGTTTAAAACATACCTGTTGCGCCATTGGAGTTTCAATTGCATCCTTCAAATTTGAAATTAGTTGGTATAAGTAAATACAGTAATGCAAGAGCAAAGGAGTATGAACCATAGCTACGGAACCTGACCTGAGAACAATTCTTCTTCTGCTTTAAGCGTTGAGTTGGGGTTCGGAGTGGTGGTCCTCGTGCTTTGGCACTGCAGTTGCCTTACTAACTGCTCGTGTTTGGGTGCTCTGTGGTGGAGACAGTGCTGTGTCAACTAGAACTGGGTTACTATCTGCTGGGGTTGGGGTTAGAAGAGGTGTAGCTGGTTGTCTGTTGAACTGGGTAGGGGTACAATCTGCAAGAGTCTGGGTTATGTGTGGTGGGGCTGGTTCCTCGGCAAGTACAACCGTAGTTCTATCTGCATCGACGGGTAGCACTATCTTTTCTGAAGACCGTGTTTTTACTCCCTTAGATACTGCCATCACCCCCTCCAATTCAAATGGCTGATAAACAAGAAAAGTAATTGAATGTACAGACATTGTATGATAGACAGGTGCAATGGATAGTGGGGAATAAAAGAGGGCATGAAATAATTCACATTTATGTTGTCTAATCAAACAGCATAGCATGACACAATTTCAAATATATGATGGCTAACTAAACAGGATAGCATGACACAATTTCACATATATGATGGCTAACTAAACAAGATAGAATGGCATAATTCAAAATATGATGACTATGTAAACGGGATAACATGATATAACTATATGATGTGTCTATTAAAGTGGTTGGCATGCTATAATTCACATACATGCCGTCTATGAAAACCAGATGGCATGATATAATTCACGGATAGAATGACAAAATTCAAAATAGGATGACTATGTAAACAGGATGAGATGATATAACTAATATGATGTCTTTATTAAATGGAATGGCATGGCGTAATTCAGATACATGCTGTCTATGTAAACATGATGGCATGATATAATTCAAATATTGTATATGATTTATGTACTAAGCAAGTAAGCAGATGGCAATCGCATATATGATGTCTAAACTAAGCAGATGGCATTCAATATTTTGTATATGATGTAAAAACTAAGCAATGCAAAACAACATACGCATGATATGAGTAATATAACCCTGCCAAGTTTGAGCATACACCTCAGGGGGAAAATAGGACTGGTCATCTGTCTCTGAATCCTCCTCTGAGGAGCTATCTGTAACCCGCAAGATATCTGCTTCAGCAGGTAGCATTGTCTGCTCTGAAGACCTTGTTTCCACTCCAGATTTTTCCATCACCAATTCAAATGGCTGATGCACAGGAAAAGTAGTTGAATATAAGAACATTGTCGACAAATGGAATACGTGATACAAAAAAGGATGGCATGATATAATTCACATATATGATGCTTGGCTAAACAACATGGCATTGCATAATTCACATACATAATGCCTTGCAACAAGATAGCATTGCATAATTCACATATATAATGCCTTGCAACAAGATGACATTGCATAATTCACATATATATATATATATATATATATATATATATATATATATATATATATATATATATATAGGTAATTAGACACTAAACAGGTGGCATTCACACAAAGAATGTCTACACTAAGCAAATGGCATAGCAAGGCAAGACACCATATGCACGATATGAGCAAGATAACCATGCCAAGTTAAGAGCATACACCTCAGGGGGGGGGGGAATAGGACTGGTCATCTGTCTCTGAATCCTCCTCTGAGGAGCTATCCGTAACCAGCAAGATATGCGCTTCGTGAGATAGCATTGTGTGCTCTGAAGACCTTGTTTTCACTCCAGATTTTTCCATCACCGTGTCAAATGGCTGATGCACAGGAAGAGTAGTTGAATGTACTTACATTGTTGACAAATGTACTACGTAATGAAAAAAAGGATGGCTTGATATAATTCACATATAAGATGACTGGCTAAGCAGGATGGCATTGCAAAATTCACATATATGATAACAGGCTAAACAAGATGGTATTGCATAATTCACATATATGATATAGAAAGTAAACAGATGGCATTCACACAAAGCATGTCTAAACTAAGTAGATGACATTTTTAATGTATAAAGTAAGCAATGCAAGGCGCCATATGCATGATATGACCAACATCAGCATGGCAAGTTAGAGCAAAGACCTCAGGGGGTAAATAGGAGTGGTCTGCTCCCACTGAATCCCCCTCTGAATAGTTATCATCCTCTTGATTACAATCTGGAATGGGGGAGGGGGGCTGCCTTTGCACCCACCATGGAGCGACGTCTGCATGAAATTTTATTGCCACGCAAGGCTCGTCTCTTTTGCTCTACATGTTCAGTACCATTATGTACAATAACTGACATGCATAGGAATAAAACATAGTGAGATTATGTAAGGAGTGCATGCAGAAATCTAGAGTGATGGTAGCAACCTATGGACAGACCCGAAACCAGTGATAGCAGGCAGATAATAGCTGCAGATTAAAAATACAGATAATGGCTCCTTTACTGTTTGTTTCCCACCCAACATGAAAGTCATAGTAGACACCCGAGATTAACCAGGTAGTAAACAGATAATATTCGTTGCTGCGCCGATATGTACCCCACAACCATTTAAAAACTTAAGTTTGAGCATTAGTTTGGAGCTGACTCGGAGTCTAACAGGTGAAGAGGACAATAAAGTAGCAGGTAATATTAAGCGATGCATAACGTAAGCAGACACGAAAGGGTGCGACCTCTCTTGCGGACCCGTGTAGTCCTCAAGGTCATCTGCTCAGTTGATGATGGTAATGCAGTTGTGGTGGCTACCGGCGGCATGGAAGAAGATCTGAGGCGGCGAAAGACAGTCTGGAGGGCGGATCCCTGTTGTGCTGGACCCTTCCGTCGTTGGAGCAGCTGAGCTAGGGTGGATGACGGCGCGGCAGGAGCGAAACAAACCACACAAGGTTTTCTTCGAAACATATCTGTAACAGAAGTTATTCTGTAAGGGCTCGTTTGAATTGGAGGATTCTAACAATGCAGGGATAGGAAATACACAGGAATAGGACAGGAATGCACGTGCAAAACAGAGCATTTGCAAATACAGGATTTCTGTCAATCTGGGTGTTTGGTTCACAGAAATGCAAAGAAGCATGGTCAAATTAAGTCAAACCACAAGAAAATGTAAAGTTATAATGCTATTATGCTACTATCACTTAGTCTTGTTCTTCATGAATAAGAATTTAAAAAGGAGGGCCAAGTGGATATTAAAATTCCTACGGTTTTTCTTTGAAACAGATACTAAAGGAACAAACAATACTTTGGACCCAGGCCACTGCCCTACTAGCTAAACTCCCAGGCCCATCTACATATGCACAGCTCCAACGTGCAGAAATAAATAATGATGGCTTTCGAGAGAGTCCATCATGGATAGCTAACTTGCCTAGTACCCACTGCTTGTCATATAGGAGAAACTAATCGTATTCCTCATTACTACGTGTGCTATGTGGACAATATATATAACCTGTAAAGTAAAAAAACAATGCAACAAGTGTACAACCTCTATGGCGAAGCCATGTCGATCCTAGCATCATTGGGTTGGTAGCTGAGGATGCTGGGGCTGATGTGGCTGTCGGAGGAGGGGAAGAAGATCTTAGGCGTCTGGAGGTGGAGTCAAGGGTACTGCTCCACTGTGATGGAGGGTTTTGTCATTGGAGCAGCTCCGGTGAGGTGTACGATGGCGAGGCTGAAGCAGGACAAGAGAGACAATGTTAACCTGAAGTGGTATTCTAATAGCATCTGCAATAGATGATGTAAATAAAACACATCACCAAAAAGTGCTAGATGTAAAATACATTAGCCGCTCATCTCTAAACTTAACTGCCGAAACTAAATTTAACTGTCGAAACTGAATTTTGCTGTCGAAAGTGAACGCACTAGTAGCAGAAAAGCAGTGCACTAATAGTTTTGGCCACTCGAGCACTAGTGGCAGAGGAGCAGTGATCTAAATCGGTAGCCGCTCCAGCAGGGAATGTACTACCAAAGAGCAGCCGGGGCAGCTGGTCCTGCAGCAGCAACAGCGCCCGGAGCAGCAGCGCGTGTGAGAGGCGGGGCAGCTGGTCGTGTAGCAGCATCTCGGGTAGCAGCAGCAGGGACTGGAGCGAGAGCCGGAGCTGCTGCTCGTGCAGTAGCAGCGCGAGCAAGAGTAGAGCAGCAGCGCAAGCAAGAGCCAGAGCAGCAGCGGGAGCTAGAGCAAGAGCAGACGAGGCAGGGGACCGAGAGCAAGAGCAGAGCAGCAGCGCGAGCGAGTGCCGAAGCAGCAGCAGCAACACGGCCAGCGAGAGCTGGAGCAGCAGCAGCTCCTACTAATGTGGACGTCGCCGCTGAGGGATCGACGGCATGGAGGAAGTGGCCGGCGATGCCGCCGTAGATGGAGCCGCGCCATGGCGGCTCCGGACTGAGCATCAGCAGCACTGTGAGATCGAATCAAGAAGAAAATGCAGCAATTACTGTAGAACCTCTTTGGTGGTGCCGATTAGGCCTGAGCTTCATCCCAGGAATCGGTGATGGTGCTGCTCTTCCGGTGGTGCAAGTGAAGACGGCGCTATGGGAATGTAGGTGGCGCGATAGACGAGGCGAGCATCGGGGCAGCTCCTTGGAGGCGGAGGACGGGGTGGCTGAACCGGTGGGACGACGAGATCGAAGACGGATCCTCATCCGGTGCGGTGGATGAGGGACGTCGAGCTGTTGCGGTGGACGATGTCGTCGGGGAAGAGGCTCCGGCTGGGTGGCGGACGAAGGAGGGTGTGGGAGGGGGGAACCATGGCTTAGGACGCGCTTGTCCGAAATGTGGGGTAAGTTATGAAAGTAGCCCCACCGATTTGAACTAGGTGATTCTTTCGGTTCAGGGGTATCACGGGAATTTCGCGTCTCGGGATTTCGCAGGAGGTGGGAGTTTTCGCGCGTGTTGTAATTTTGGGATAGCAAGGCGCGGGTTGAGATGGAGGGAATTTTAGGAGCACAACGAGACAAAGAGATATCTTAAAATTCGGGATAACAAGGCGCGGGTTGGAATTTCTGGACAAGCCTAACGTGTATACTATATCAAATCAATTCGCACTTCCCTCGATGAAAAAACCAAAAAGAAATCAATTCGCGCCACACAAGAGAATCTAGTCCCGTGTACTGTACCAAATCAATTCGCACTACAAATGCCATTCAAAACTTCGAATCCATGTTATGTTCAATTAAAATATTTCGCTACGTGTATAATGCATGCAACCTGCTACTCAAATGAACATTTTAGTGCATTTCAAACGTATATACTACGCTTCAATATGAACTAAATTTGAATTCGTTTCTCTATTTGAATAAGATCTACAATCATGATTGTTGTCAAGTTAAACCATTTGAACTCATTTATCTATTTTTATAAGATCTACAATCATCATTATTGTCAAGTTAAACCATCGTTTGTATATTATCTTCACAGCACACCACATGATTACTGTCGAGTTAGATATCAACTATGTGTACTATATGAACTCGAACTCGATTTTTTTAATCCACTTTATGTTGATTTGAAATCACAGTACATTTCAAGCTCTAGCTAGATCTTCATAATCTAAACCATGTCTCATACGTATAATGTGTTTATCACATAATGTATGGTGCCCCGCCCCCTACGCCTACAAGTATTTAGCTGTGAATTGCAAATGCCACACATTATCAACAAATTCAAATAAAATGTGACATGGTCGATATGTAGTATGGTTTAGATTGTTCGATATTTAGTTGTGAGATGCAAACGCCACATATTATCAAAAAATCAAATAAAATGTGAGATTGTTCGATAAATGGTATGGTTTAGATTGTTCGATATATAGTTGTGAGTTGCAAATGCCACGCATTATCACATTATAGTATAACATGTCCAAAACCACACCACGCGTATCACCGCTATATTCATGCATGCATAGGTTTATGTAACACCCTGGTTTTCGCTCCCTGTTTTTTTTCCTTTGCGGGATTTGACTCCCGTCTTTTTTCTCGGTGTTATCGGATTTCTCTAGCTCTTGGGTATTTGAAGATGGTCATTTAACCTTGCCTTCCCTATCCAACCAGAGATTCTCTCCAGTCCAACCTTGCCACCCAAGATATATTCTAAAGGTTTTGCCACCGAAACCCTACCTTCCGAGTCACCGGAAGGGAAACCCTAACTCTTGCAGTTACAAAGGAACCCCAATTTCCTTTGATCTGCTGCCTCCCAAACTTTTCCCAGTGATCATCCTATCCTTATAAACCCTGGATATGCAAAAACATTGCCAAGTCATTTGCAATATTTTTCATTTATAATTAATTCCTTTTTCTGCCAGTTAAAGGAATTAAATCCAGGAAAATATCTATCCATCTCCAAAGTTCATGAAAACTTGTGGAGATATTCTTTGTGATCATATTGAGCTCCCATAAAAATATTGGCCATAATTAAATAAGGGAAATTGTGTTTTCCTATTTAAAGCCAATATTGCATTTTGGGCAGTTTCTAAAGGAACTACCATTTTGGTAGCCAGGAAGAATCCCAAATAAATTGTGGAGCTTCTCCTATCCATATATTCACCATTTCCATCAAAAACCCAAGTTCCATAGTTCAAATTTTGAGCACAACATCAATTTGCAAATTCTCTCCAGTTGGGCAAATTGCAAAGGAAGTGCTTGAACCCTTGATCTATTTGAGCTGAATTTTTCATTGTGGTAAACATTGACAAATCACTCATGGAAATCAAAAACCAGCTCAATCCCTCTATCCATTCTTCCCCAGCAATTTTCCTAAGTTTCTGTCCATTTGGAAGCTCTGTGAAGCAAGTACCATTTTGGTGTACCCAAATGGTATGAAACTTTTACAGTGGCTTCATATGATCAAATCACTCACCTCCTCCAAATTTCATCCCAATGCAAGCTAGTATGTGAGTGCCGCATCAAAGTTTGCATTTCTGACCAGTGAGGTTCATTCTACAGCAAGTGTCCTCAATTCTTATCCAAATGGCCCCAAAATTTACCAGGGTAGTCACCTTGGTAGATCACTGCACCATGCCAAGAACCAGCTCATTTCATTCAGTGATCCCTCCAAAAATCTCTACAAACACCTTGCTGTTAAAAACTTCCTCTGCAAGTTTCTCCCAACCCAGAGCCCCCCAGATGATTCTAGCCACTACCCTCGCTTATTTGAGCAGTGAGGCACATGTTTGACAAGGTTGGACCAGCAGGCGTGTGCCAGAACAACCAGAGCGCGTGGTGACGGTGTGAGCTGCACGCAGAAACTGTGCACCGCGTGCCCACCACATCGGACAGGACGGCTCGAGCCACGACAGCATGTCCTCTTGTGCCGACTACGTCGCCGCCGTCCGCGTGTCCCCTCTCTAGGCCCTTCCCCCTCCAATTTCTTCCTCGCCGCGCCGCGACGAGCTCCGCTACTGTTCCGCTCGTGACACCGTCGTCGTTTCCTCTCTGTCTCTTCCACCTCGAGCTCTCTCGAAGCTCCTACGAGCTCCTCCACTCTCCCGGAGTCCTTGCCGACATCGCCTCCTCCTTCCGCGTGTCGCCGGAGCTCCAGTGCGCGGATAAGATCGCCAACGCGGTCGAGCTTATCCCGCGAGCCCGGCCGGCTATATATAGCCATCCCCGGAGCCCTTTGAGCTCACCATCATCGTCCCCTCACTCCCCTACCCACCCTAGCTACCTGCCCGAGCCCCGAAGCTCTTCCACGCTGCCGCATCGCCGCCGTCGGCCTCCTCCTAAATTGGAGTGAGCCGAGCCTCCTTCCTCCGTTCCACCACCTCCAGAGCACTCCCCTGACCTCCACAAGCCTCCCCATAGCCTCGGACACTCCTCTCCGCCACCATGCCGAGCTCTCCATCGACGTCGGTGATGCCGTCCGCCATGGCCGAGGCCCTGCTGGCCCAGCGGCTTCCCGGCGAGGGCAAAGCCCACTGGCGGGTGCGCCTCGCCGCACTGATCACTCCGGTGGCCAGAGGCTCGCCGGAGGTGGCCTGGGCTGCCCGGACAGGCGCCGGCGCCGGCGGCCTCCTGCTGCTCTGTTGCGTTCGTCGAGGGAAGACAAAGCAGAAAGGAGGAGGAGAGACAAGGTGGGGTGGGGGCCACCTGTAAGTGACCCAGAGACCGGCCCCACCTCACCACGTCATTTAAGTGGAGGGGTATTCTGTCGAATACGTTTTCCCCTCTCGAAAGCGCATTCTGCTTACTCTTTGGGCAAGAATATATTTTTCCCTTTGGAAAGCGTATTTTCAGAAAGGCGCTTTCGGTTCAGCCGCCAGGGGCCTGTCTGTGAATATATTATTTACAGAATAGTCACTGGCAGTCAAACCCTCATATCTTTTTGATCCTTACTCTGATTCAGGTGAAACCAACACCCACGTCTTCAGTTCGTCGAGCCCGTCCCGATGATATCATTTTCATAATGTTTCCACACTGCAAAAATGACCATTTTGCCCTTGCCCTTCTATCAGCACTCTAAGAGAGTATCCTTTCCGGCAATCCTTTCCGCGGACTCGCCACACTTCTTCCCGGAGTACTCTTCGACCCCAGGCAAGCCGACCATCTGATATATGCCCTAAAGCATTGCTCTGTGTTATTCTTGCATGTTTAATTAATGATTATGTCTGTGATAGAAATAATTAAACTTCTGTTAGACTGCACTTTCTATTTACATTACTTGCATGAGATTGCTATGTGGTAATTCAACGTAACTCACTTAAATGCATAGTTGGTACCATCTCAAGTTATTGTGATATACAACCATTCTTGCTAAATCACTGCAAAAACTAAACATAGTCGGTTGATCCAGAGTCACCTGTCCGGACTTATCCGTGCAACCACATTTGCCGGTATGGGACGACCTTGACTTTGTCTGATCGCGTGATCTTTTATCGGTACCACCAACTAGGGAAGGTTATGCGTGCGTGCTACCCTGGCCCGGTAGGCAGCGATAACCTTGTGAGCCCAGTTGAGTTATTTGCCGGCGTCCCCATTTGGGACAGTTTAGTTGGGCACAACGATGGTAGGTTTCATGAGGTGACATAGGGGCCACCCAGGACATGACCCTGGGAGGGTATGATTGTCGGTGGTATGATGGGAGAGTCACGGGTTAGGCAGGTTTCGTTGGAGCAACCCTGGTCCACCCGAATGGGATCACGAGGTCAGGTGCTCCATGGTGAGGGTAAAGTGCGCAACCTCTACAGAGTGTAAAATCTATTCGAATAGCCGCATCCACGGTATTGGACAGTCCGTCCAGACCTCACTAGGTGGTCAACCGGAACAGTAATAATAATGATGGAAGAACTCATCTTATGATCGGAAGTACTCAGTGGATCGTGAGTATTCTGAGGGTTGTAAGGCAACCCGGAAGCGAGTAAGCTTGTCAGACTTGCAGTGGAGATGCATAGACATCGGATGATGTCAGGGATATGATTTGTTGGCCATGGGATGGCTATTAAAGAGATGGTCGGATGATCGAAAGACTTGGATTGGATTTGGTTCAACGTCGAATTGAATCATGAGAATGTTCGGAGTATGGATCACTTACTTTATATGCTTTATTGTATTTCCTTTATTAGTTATCTTGCTGGATAAACCTGTTATTCCATGATAATTAATGTTGCTCTAATAACAAATGCATGCTTGAATGCCATGGATTGCTTTGCTTGGTGTATATGTTAGTTTGGTTTGCTTGCGAGTGCATTCAAAAGTACTCAGCGGCCTTTAACATGGCCAGGTTCACATAAGGATCCGTCATCCGTTGTCGAGGAGCCGGAGCGTTCGCGGGCTAGAAGAGTAACCCAGTCAGATCCCTATGGATTGGAGCCGCACCAGGACCATGCTGCCATAGATAGAGCTTTTCCGCTGCCATCACTCTTGTAAGATATCATGTAAGACCTATATATCCATTAATAGGAATGCCTGTGTTCATGATACTTGTTGTAAACGCGCATGCCAGAGTGATTTCCTGGGCTGGTATGCGTGGCGACCGTCTGGCTATAGTGGTAATCAGGCGGGGTGCCACAACAGATGGTATCAGAGCAGCCAGGCTGACTGTAGGTTACCCTAGCTGGCCTTCACTTTCTTGTGCTCAGTAGAAAGCCCAGATGGATTTCAGCCATCTTTGCCAAACAGGCACGGCTACTCTTGATCATAAGGCAACCCCCATAGGTTTTGGCTCCATCGGACCCCAACTCTCGTGGCCTTTGCCTCCGGTACGAAATGCTCGCACCCGGCAATGACCCGTGAGCCCTGAACCCCTAGGTAAACCAGATATTCCTACCCTGCTTGCTAGCCATGGTATTTCTCTTCTTAATCCAGTTTCCTTTGGGAAACGCCTATAAATTCCATCTCTCCCCAACAACCCTAGGATCGTTGACTAAGCCACTTCGGCTATGGTCCTGCATCGAGAGTGTGATGTTCCCTAAGGAAGTAGTAGGAGCTTGACACCAGTGGTACCAGGAGCATTGTGTGGTTTCGCTTCTAAATCCTTAGAGGTGCATCGAGTGCGCCATACTAGTTATACTAGTGGATCTTCGGCCACGTGTGTAAGGTCCGCAAAATTTGAGCTTTATTTGTTTTTTGGTTTTCGCGGTTCTTGTTTCTTTTGTCGGTTCCGTTTCTTCGCTCCGACTAGATCCATCCGCAAGTGCCGTCAAGAAGATCAGCATGCAACTGGGATAATACCCAATAATCCCACTTCGGCAAGAGTCAAGCCAAGCCAACTGCCTGGTATTCAGAATAGCAACACTGGATCTGTCAAGGACGAAGGATGGGTCAGAAGCAGAATCTATGTGCAGCAGACAAGGCCAGAATCTACCTGAGAGAGTTTGCCTCAGAACAGATCACGCCTAAGGAGCAGTCAGATGAGCTACCAAGAATGAACACCACTAAGGAAAAATTATTCCGTCTGCAATACAAGGATTATTTTAGTCAGTGAGGTGAACCTTGAGTCTTTTCTCAACGAACTCAAGAATCATTTATTACCCACAGAAGAGATATTTCAAGAATATGAATGTGCCAAGAGCAGCAACAAAACTCTGGTGCGAAGATACAAATTTCAAAGCAAATCTTGAAGTTCATCGATGCAAATATTTCTGGGCACTGTGAACAAGGTTTGCAAGGAATATGGATAAGTTCGCGGTTACCCAGAATCAATGAGAACTTAATACGCTTGGAATCTCAGCTGAACCGAATGGAATTATCCGTCAACTGCTTATTATCGGCAACACTTGGTTTGAACGCAAAGGGTATTCCGAATTAATTAACAACATGAGGTCTGCACTAGTCTTGCCACCTTTATAGCAGCAATGATCAGACCAGCAGAAGGACAAGCAATGTGCGTGACCATCAGAATATCTTCATTCAAGGTATGGCCTATACCAAGTTTGGCTCCGCTATGGATAAAATTCCAGATACTTTGGAAGGAAGCCAGAATCGGCCATAGATCCGACTGCGTACACAGCGAAAGGCTTCTGGTATAAGGAACCCAGCCTTCCTCCACAAGCTATCGGGAAAAGCTTATGACGCAAGACTCCCAATCTTCCTCGGTACACCACTTGGTGAGAAAATCTTCTGGGATACGGCACCCCCATCTTCCACAGCGTGCTACCGCGGAAAGCTTCCGGCATAAGGTACCTGACCTTCTGTGGCAAGCCACATGAAGGAAAGCTTTTAAGGTACGATCCCCAGCCTTCTTCAGCACGCTACTTTGGCAAAAGCTTCGAGCATAAGGAATTCAGGCTTCTTCAACACACCATCGTGCCCATGACAACTTTGTTAAAAGCACGAACTAGTCTAGGCACACGTCCGCCGCAGAACTCAGTGGTTATGAAAGGGTTTATCCTACACCTGCATATGTTGTGAGCATGTAGTCCAGCGGATCAGTTCATGCGAACCACTCGTCGGGAATGACTGTGTTCAGAGAAACACTGGCCCCATGTTAAAAAGAAGAATATGAGCACAGCAATCGCTACGAGATATGCAAGAGTAAGTTGTGAGAACAAGCCGAGAAAACAATCAAGAAGCCGTGTGGGCATGTCATGACAAGCCCATCAAAGGAATCCTCAAGAACAAAGAAGTGGTGGACAAACAACCTCCGTGACGGTCAACAAGATATAGCTTCACGGACGGAGTGACATTACCAATCCTTGTCAAACTCTTGCATATATGGCCACAACAATGCAGCTAACATGTCATACTCATCATGAATATGAGCCATCAACCAGAATAAGAGGCTATACTCCGAAAGATACACCAGATGCTAGCCATACTATGTTCAGCTCACTGGTCATAGCAAGGACTACAGAGGCTATATATGACAGAGTCATCTCCACAAGCGACAGAGTTTGAAACAAGACATTCAGATAGAATGGCTCAAAGCGCATCAGCATCAACAGCTCATAATGTCATTGGAATAAGAGATTACTGTCTATGATTACTTTGTGATCATGCCTGACATCTCAGTTGGGGATATAGCAGCAATAGCTCGGTCATGTTGTTCCTTAAATTGTGGATCATCTAAAGACAAAGTCAGAATGCCGAAGACAGAAGGAAACATCAGTACAGAACCCGCAGCCAGACTGAGTATTCTAACACAGCAAAAGGAAAGTCACCCCTAGCCACTCGAGGCCATACGAGCACATGAGCCTGGTAACAGAAAAGGATGTCTTGCCCATGACAGTCAGAGTACGAAGCATCGCAATGAAACCGAAGCAGTCACTTACAGGCCAAGGAAACCGAGCTGTTTGTTGGTATTACCTGCTACCCCACCCAGCAACACCACTAGCCGAACGAAAGGTACACCTGACAGGAAAGAGAAGGATTCAAGGAAAGTTGTGTGCAGAGACAACACCTGGTCCATCAGAAGAGGCAGTTAAAAGGTCAGTGAACCCAACGAAGACAAGACAAATGAGGGATCCAAGTTGCACACAGGTAAGTCCCCCTTCACCGGGAGGTAATCCCGGAAATCTCGAGGACAAGATATTCTTAAGGGGGTAGGTTTGTAACACCCTGGTTTTCGCTCCCTGTTTTTTTCCTTTGCGGGATTTGACTCCCGTCTTTTTTCTCGGTGTTATCAGATTTCTCTAGCACTTCGGTATTTGAAGATGGTCATTTAACCTTGCCTTCCCTATCCAACCAAAGATTCTCTCCAGTCCAACCTTGCCACCCAAGATATATTCTCAAGGTTTTGCCACTGAAACCCTACCTTCCGAGTCACCGGAAGGGAAACCCTAACTCTTGCAGTTACAAAGGAACCCCAATTTCCTTTGATATGCTGCCTCCCAAACTTTTCCCAGTGATCATCCTATCCTTATAAACCCTAGATATGCAAAAACATTGCCAAGTCATTTGCAATATTTTTCATTTATAATTAATTCCTTTTTCTGCCAGTTAAAGGAATTAAATCCAGGAAAATATCTATCCATCTCCAAAGTTCATGAAAACTTGTGGAGATATTCTTTGTGATCATATTGAGCTCCCATCAAAATATTGGCCATAATTAAATAAGGGAAATTGCATTTTCCTATTTAAAGCCAATATTGCATTTTGGGCAGTTTCTAAAGGAACTACCATTTTGGTAGCCAGGAAGAATCCCAAATAAATTGTGGAGCTTCTCCTATCCATATGTTCACCATTTCCATCAAAAACCCAAGTTCCATAGTTCAAATTTTGAGCACAACATCAATTTGCAAATTCTGTCCAGTTGGGCAAATTGCAAAGGAAGTGCTTGAACCCTTGATCTATTTGAGCTGAAATTTTTCATGGTGGTAAAAATTGACAAATCACTAATGGAAACCAAAAACTAGCTCAATCCCTCTATCCATTCTTCCCCAGCAATTTTCCTAAGTTTCTGTCCATTTGGAAGCTCTGTTAAGCAAGTACCATTTTGGTGTACCCAAATGGTATGAAACATTTACAGTGGCTTCATATGTTCATATCACTCACCTCCTCCAAATTTCAGCCCAATGCAAGCTAGTATGTGAGTGCCACATCAATGTTTGCATTTCTGACCAATGAGGTCCATTCTATAGCAAGTGTCCTCAATTCTTATCCAAATGGCCCCAAAATTTACCAGGGGAGTCACCTTGGTAGATCATTGCTCCATGCCAAGAACCAGCTCATTTCATACAGTGATCCCTCTAGAAATCTCTACAAACACCTTGCTGTTAGAAACTTCCTCTGCAAGTTTCTCCCACCCAGAGCCCCCCAGATGACTCTAGCCACTACCCTCGCTTATTTGAGGAGTGAGGCACATGTTTGACAAGGTTGGATCGGCAGGCGTGTGCTAGAACAACCAGAGCGCGTGGTGACCGTGTGAGCTGCACGCAGAAACTGTGCACCCCGTGCCCACCGCGTCGGACAGGACGGCTCGAGCCGCGGCAGCATGTCCTCTTGTGCCGACAACATCGCCACCGTCCGCGTGTCCTCTCTCCATGCCCTTCCCCCTCCAGTTTCTTCCTCGCCGCGCCGCGACGAGCTCCGCCACTGTTCCGCCCGTGACGCCGTCGTCGTTTCCTCTCTGTCTCTTCCCCCTCGATCTCTCCCGAAGTTCCTACGAGCTCCTCCACTCTCCCGGAGTCCTTGCCGACATTGCCTCCTCCTTCCGCGTGTCGTCGGAGCTCCAATGCACGGATAAGATCGACAACGCGGCCGAGCTTATCTGGCAAGCCCGGCCGGCTATATATAGCCATCCCGAGAGCCCTTTGAGCTCACCATCAGCCTTCCCTCACTCCCATCCCACCCTAGCTACTTGCCTGAGCCCCGAAGCTCTTCCTCGCTGCCCCATCACTGCCACGGCTGCCATCGGCCTCCTCCTAAATTGGAGTGAGCCGAGCCTCCTCCCTCCGTTCCACCACCTCCAGAGCACTCCCCTGACCTCCACAAGCCTCCCCATAGCCTTGGACACTCCTCTTCACCACCATGCCGAGCTCTCCATTGACGACGGTGATGCTGTCCGCCATGGCCGAGGCCCTGCTGGCCCAGCGGCTTCCCGGCGAGGGCAAAGCCCACTAGCGGTTGCGCCTCGCCGCACTGATCACTCCGGTGGCCGGAGGCTCGCCGGAGGTGGCCTGGACCGCCCGGACAAGCGCCGGCGCCGGTGGCCTCCTGCTGCTTTGTTGCGTTCGTCGAGGGAAGAAGAAGAAGAAAGGAGGAGGAGAGAGAAGGTGGGGTGGGGGCCACCTGTAAGTGACCCAGAGACTGGCCCCGCCTTGCCACGTCGTTTAAGTGGAGGCGTATTCTGTCGAATATGTTTTCCCGTCTCGTAAGAGCATTCCGCTTACTCTTTGGGCAAGAATACATTTTTCCCTCTGGAAAGCGTATTTTCAGAAAGACGCTTTCGGTTCAGCCGCCAGGGGCCTGTCTGTGAATATATTATTTACAGAATAGTCCTTAGCAGTCAAACCCTCATATATTTTTTATCCTAACTCCGATTCAGGTGAAACCAACGCCCACGTCTTCAGTTCGTCGAGCCCGTCCCGATGATACCATTTTCATAATGTTTCCACACTGTGAAAATGACCATTTTGCCCTTGCCCTTCTATCAGCACTCCGAGAGAGGATCCTTTCCGGCAATCCTTTCCGCGGACTCGCCACACTTCTTCCCGGAGTACTCTTCGACCCCAGGCAAGCCGACCATCTGATATATGCCCTAAAGCAATGCTCTGTGTTATTCGTGCATGATTAATTAATGATTATGTCTGTGATAGAAATAATTAAACTTCTGTTAGACTGCACTTTCTGTTTACATTACTTGAATGAGGTTGCTATGTGGTAATTCAACATAAGTTACTTAAATGCATAGTTGTTGCCATCTCAAGTTATTGTGATATACAATCATGCTTGCTAAATAACTGCAAAAACTAAACCTAGTCGGTTGTACTAGAGTCACCTATCCGGACTTATCCATGCAACCACATTTGCCGGTATGGGGCGGCCTTGACTTTGTCTGATCGCGTGCTCTTTTATCGGTACCACCAACTAGGGAAGGTTATGCGTGCGTGCTACCCTGGCCCGGTGGGCGGCGATAACCTTGTGAGCCCAGTTGAGTTATTTGCTGGCGTCCTCGTTTGGGACAGTTTAGTTGGCCACGACGGTGGCAGGTGTCACGAGGTGACACAGGGGCCACCCAGGACATGACCCTGGGAGGGTATGATTGTCGGTGGTACGATGGGAGAGTCACGGGTTAGGCAGGTTTTGTTGGAGCAACCCTGGTCCACCCGAATGGGATCACGAGGTCAGGTGCTTCATGGTGTGGGTAAAGTGCGCAACCTCTGCAGAGTGTAAAATCTATTCGAATAGCCGCATCCACGGTATTGGACAGTCCGTCCAGACCTCACTAGGTGGTCAACCGGAACAGTAATAATAATGATGGAAGAACTCGTCTTATGATCGGAAGAACTCAGTGGATCGTGAGTATTCTGAGGGTTGTAAGGCAACCCGGAAGCGAGTAAGCTTGTCAGACTTGTAGTGGAGATGCATAGACATCAGATGATGTCAGGGATATGATATGTTGGCCATGGGATGGCTATTAAAGAGATGGTCGGATGACCGAAAGACTTGGATTGGATTTGGTTCAACATCGGATTGAATCATGAGAATGTTCGGAGTATGGATCACTTACTTGATATGCTTTACTTTACTGTATTTACTTTATTAGTTATCTTGCTGGATAAACCTGTTATTCCATGATAATTAATGTTGCTCTAATAACAAATGCATGCTTGAATGCCATGGATTGCTTTGCTTGGTGTATATGTTAGTTTGGTTTGCTTGCGAGTACATTCAAAAGTACTCAGCGGCCTTTAACATGGCCAGGTTCACATAAGGATCCATCGTCCGTTGTCGAGGAGCCGGAGCGTTCGCGGGCTAGAAGAGTAACCCAGTCAGATCCCTATGGATTGGAGCCGCACCAGGACCATGCTGCCATAGATAGAGCTTTTCCGCTGCCATCACTCTTGTAAGATATCATGTAAGACCTATATATCCATTAATAGGAATGCCTGTGTTCATGATACTTGTTGTAAACGCGCATGCCAGAGTGATTTCCTGGGCTGGTATGCGTGGCAACTGTCTGGCTACAGTGGTAATCAGGCGGGGCGCCATAGTTTATAACACTACGATCTCTTATTCAAATATATGAATCCACTTTCATATCGAATTACGATCTTTGTTACTCTCTTACACCCACACAATCCTCTAACCTTTGTAGCTAACCCTAACTTTCTCTCGTGCATGCACACGCCCTCCTCGCCCTCCCCCTCCCTCAGCATTCTATCCATCACGCACATTCATTTTTTTCTTTAGGTCGTTCTCCCATGGTCTCCACAACTCCTTCTTTCCGACACACACCGATTGATAAACCTCTCTAGCGATGTCTGCCTACCACATACACACACACTTTCCATCTCCTCCTTTCTCTGTCCATGCCTCGTGTCTCTCATACTATCCCACACACGTGTAAACTCTCGCCAATCTTTTCATCGATCTCACAATCGCACACTCCTCCCCTATCTAACTAGTAGGACTCTCGCACCACCTCCTAGCTCCATCTCTCTATCTCTCTCTATCCGTCTCTCTAGGCCTTATTTGCCTCTAACAAATGGATGTACACTGACCGATCTCCCACTATACATATAGCTAGCTAGGTCGTTTATAACTCGTTTTCCGCACATGCCGATCGATCTACCTCATTAGTTATGTCTCTCTCTTCCTCCGACACACAACAATTGATCTACTGATCTAGTTAAGTCTGCTTACCAAACACATGGTCCCCCTTCATCATCCATGCATGCCTCTCGACACATCTATCACACACACGCACACACAGAAACGCATCCCCACTCTTCCTGATATTGCAGTTGTACCCTCAGTTTGTCTAGTAGGCCTCTCCCACCATCTCCGAGAAGCAACTCCGGCACTCTTCCTCTCTCTCTCTCTCTCTCTCTCTCTCTCTCTCTCTCTCTCTCTCTTTGTCCCAACCTATTTCCCGTCCTTCACTTATGTATGTATGTCGACCGATCTCCCTCAAGACATGGCTAGGTCTCTCCTTCTCAACACATATACGAGTCGATCTACCTCTCTAGTTAGGTCTCTGCCTCCCCCCCCCCCACACACACACACACCGATACATCGAGCGCTCTAGTCATGTCTCCCCGCCACACACAAACTTACCCTCTCCCCTCTGAGGTTCCGGTAGGTTAGTCGCCCTATATCTTTGACGTGCACACACACAATTTCGATGGCTCTCTTCATCGATCTCGCACCCACACACTTGATCCTCTCTTCGACTCTATCGATATGTATGACCCCTCCCACTCTTCTCGTGGATCGCCCCCTCTATATATGATATAGATAGGCCTCTATTTCACACACATTGCATGTGTCACATTTGTGTTTGAGACATCATCAACACATATTCCCACAAATACATTCACGAAATCACCCCCCCCCCCCATAACAAAAAACTCTCATGAATGCACACGGCATCTCTCTCTCGGTTTGTATCTCTCTCCCACACACCCACGGAGGTGGGGGATGTGCACGAAGAGAAGAGGTGCACGCACGGCGCACGTAGTCCCGTCTCTTTCCCAACCACACCCGCGCGGTTACACGGTGGAGCTCATTTCTGTACGAAAAGGCAGCCCACGTGGTAATTTGACACGTGTACTGGTTGTCCACTTGATGGAGGATCATGTACCACGGGTGAACAAACAAATTGCGACTTGACGCATTATTAAAAAAGAGGCAAACCATGTGGGGCCTACCTTAGAGGCAAGGCTCTATACACTGGAGATGCTCTGTACTACTTTTGATGTGTCCCGTCAACTCGCAGAACGAGGAGAAGCTTGCTTAGTACGCCCTCTCCCCCGCCCACGGGCGCGGTGGCTCGCAGAGTAGCAGGATGAGGAGAAGCTTGCTTACTACGCCTATGCCCGCTCCCTCGCCCACGCGCGCGGTGGCTCGGAGGACGAGGAGAAAAATTTACTACTCCCTCCGTTAGACGTATATATACTCCTCGTCCCTACCTTGGTTAGAGAGATTATCATATTGTTTGAAATATATGTCTTTTAGCAGATTTCAATATGAACTACTAGTACATACTCCAAACACTGATGTATATAGACGTATTTTAGAGTGTAGATTCACTCATTTTGCTCCGTATGTAGTCCATATTGAAACGGACGTAGTAGTACACACTCTCCCTTGCACCTCGCCCCTCGACCCTCGCCCACGTGGTGGACATGCAGCAATTCATTCGGTCTCAAATAGCCAGAACCATATACTATAGTACCATCATTGCTCGACTTCCCGAAGAGGCGAAGAGCCAAGCGCAAGGTTATAATATTTTTGAGATGCCAAGCGCAAGGTTTATAGGAGAACGAGTAGTAGTAGTACTAGTAATACATAGTGTATGAGGAAGAAGCAA
The DNA here is from genome assembly GCA_011799875.1 of Thinopyrum elongatum. Taxonomy (NCBI): domain Eukaryota; kingdom Viridiplantae; phylum Streptophyta; class Magnoliopsida; order Poales; family Poaceae; genus Thinopyrum; species Thinopyrum elongatum. The sequence continues at coordinate 215,092,570 of CM022301.1, read as the reverse complement.
CAAGAATGTATGTTTTGCGTGACAGTCTCTTCTTAAAGAACGTGCTAGACCTAGTGAACCTCATTGTTGCAATGGGAGTATCATAGATGGCACGATTCAGAGTGGTGGGCAGCGGGAATAATATTCGGAGCTGCTTAGTCTTAAACCCCATGAATAAGTCCCATCGAAAGGAATAGCCATCCTCTACACGTGCTCCTATGTCAAATGAGTAAATGAGACAAAAAGAGAAAGAGACAAAGTAAAAAAAATCACCAGCCTTAGAGCCAGCCCTATTGTATCAGTGAATGATATTTCTACGTCGTGATTGACATGGCTATCTTATTAACCATGCTGCGGAGGTAGCAGCGGATTTTTATTTATTTGCGGAGGTAGCAGCGGATGGATATTCAACGAGGAGTGAAATGATGTCTGCTTCCTCGGTTAAACATAGAGAAAGGTGGGCCTCGTGATTTGATGGCGCATTAGTCATTATTACTGCCTATACTCTTTGCCCATAATAACCGCGTGGTAGAGTAGTTGGCTATACTTATAATAACCATGCTCGAAGAGAAGAGGTGCACGCACCCACGCACGTACTAGTAGCACTCTGCGTCTTCCCCAACCATACACGTGAGACGGTGGAGCTCATTTCTGTACGATGATGCAGCACACGTGATAATTTGACGCGTCTAGTAGCACTTAATGGAGGGTCGGGAACAATGCATGAACGGTGCCGCGTTATATAGAAATAAAGTTTTTTTCTTCAGTGGCACGTACGCAGTATAAATAGGTTCATATGGAGAGAAAAAGAAACTGGTCCACTATATATACATAGCCAGGAGCCTACACGGTTGCTTGCTGGGGTTGCTCTCTTCACACTCTCTCGCACAAAACGATTGTGGCCACATCTCTAACATCTGGGCGGATCACGTCCGCCGGGGGAAGGGGTGGATGCTTTGTGTAGATGCGGTCGCCGTCGCCGATGGCGAAAACCCATTGTCGGCGCGTCCTGATCAGGGGTCCCCGCCGTTCTCTCTCACAAAGCCGGTGCGGTTGCCTACGCCCCTTGCTCACTACCGCGACGTGGAAAGTTGCCGCCTCCCACCGCCCTCCTCTAAGCTAGCTACATCCCGACATCCCTCAGGTACAACTTCCTTTACAGCCGGCTTGCACCACTGCCCCAGCTGCCCACATCGCTTCATGTGGATATTTCTCTACTTCTTAGCCCCGCATGTACCTCTACTGGCTTCTACTGTATTTGTGATGAGTTTATGTCTCATAAAAACTAGTCACACTAGTCTTATTCTAATCACACTTCAATTTCTTTGCCATAGGGATGCTCAGCTCGATTTTAGTGAAACTGCACAAAATGATCCGATGGTCAAAGGGTTGGAAACTTCATTCCTTCGGAAGGTTCAACCTCACCAGCAAATTAAAGCCTGGTTAGGGTTTAGGGTTCAAGGCCTACGGACTGCATGGATCATTTTTTTTCTTTAGTTGTCTTTGTTCCAAAATAAGTGTTAACTTTAGTACAACTTTGTACTAAAGTTGGCATAAAGTTGAGAAACTTATTTTGGAACGGAGGGTGCATTGGCTATGATCTGTGAATCATTGAGATGAAATAGCATGCATGTTAGTCTCCTTTGTATTTGATGGAATGTTGCAACGGGGCAACCTTGGATGCAAGATACATGAAACTGTAGTTGAAAGCTACATAGCATTGTACATTTTTCGCTGCTTTCATGTTTTCGCTGAGCTGCCGTGTTTTCGCTAGTTTTGCACTCCTCCACTGCAAGAGTGGAGAAAATTGTAAAGAGTGGACACGCTCTACCTCCTTTCGCCAAAACGTCGGACATCTAGCATCCGGTGCATGTGCCATGCACCAAAGTAAAGTGTACAGTACAAGTGAGACTCAGCACCGTCGTACCACCTCAGTAATAGTAATGACCAATGGGCCATCAAATCACATAGTAGACCCGGCAGTAAGTTGGACGGACGAAGCAACCATCACTCTTCGTTGAGTCCGCTTCTCCCTTCAACGCATGCGCCAGTGAGAGGTCGCGTCCGCTCTGCCCGGGCATGAATGCGGCACCGATTCTCTGGAGCGGCGCTGACCGTTTCGGGCGGGAAGCACGCGCGGGCGATGGAGGGGCCTTGGGTGGGCCAGGGTGGTCAGTCAGGAGCGGGCGTGGCAGCTGTCCCGACCGGACGCCCGGAAACGAGAGGATGCACCGACTCTCGCGGCTTCGTAGTTACTACACACCATCTCTCTATAGGTCGATGTGTCGCTCTCTCTAACACACACACGCTGTTAAAAAAAACACACACACACACACACGCTTAAGAATTTTATTGTTAATATAATCTCTTTGTTAATATGAATCAATGCCACTGTTTGATAAATGCTACTATCTTGCTTTCTTTCCCATTTAGATAAGTAAGATGCTTCTTTTTGTGGGCTTCTGTGTCATCCATCGTTATTGAACAGTAATTGTTTCCTTTGCACCTCTGTGTAAACAGGGTTATGTACTTCACCTTGTTGCTATTGCGACCTTTTGTTGCACTACACAAAACACTTTTGCTTTAAGAGTGTTTTGTGCAGTTCAACCAAAATGTCACACCGACAACGTTGCTTGATTGCTTGATCTTAGTGGAACTGCGCAAGAGGAGATCTGACTTCCTATCTGTGTCGGCAAATTTGTTTCAGATCTTCTTCTTGTGAGTTGTTTGAATTCCGCGTCATGAGAGGTCAGTAATGGCCTTCTTCCACATGACTGTGCAGTGTGCTTTCATATGTTCTGCTACTTATACGGTAATGTTGCTTGATTTTAGTGAATTCCACAAAAGGAGACCAGACTTCCAATCTGTATGTGCACCGTAATATCCCATTGAGGTAAGATAATGATATTTCACAACTGTTGGCTTGTATTTTGCTACTGTCATCAGAAAAGTAATGTTGTTGTTTAGTGTTGTACTTGTGCTCCCTAATTGACATGCCAAATCTTACATTGAACACGGAGCTTGTCTGTTATTGAACCAAGTGATGAAGGGGAAGAACAAGCGGAAGAAGAACAAAAATCAACTCCCAGTGCTGTAATGAAGCATTGGAACTGTGATGACACAAGTAATGATATAGTTTTGCATCTAAATTTATTGCTATGGCTGGAACGAGCAATTGTTTTGTCACTGTGATTTGATGCCACTCTTAATGTAATATGTAATTATCTCTACTTGTGCAAACAGGGATCTTGTTTGAAGATAATATATCTTTTAGTGGAACTGCACAAGAAGATGTGGGAAACATTAAACTAATCAAGGAGTTTATAGTAAGTATGGCAACCACAGTAGATAATAACGGATGGTTCCGAAGAAGTGCTTCATCTTCATGCTCTACACAATAAGCCTCCTGACAAAGGTTGGTACCGGCCCACGGATTTCATCCATATGATTGAGCTTTGTCATCTCCATTGGTGTTGTGCTACTGTTTAGCTACTCTCATGAGAAAGTGGTATTATTTCGCATGTTAATCTAAGGCTGCTAATAAATTGATGCACCGGTTTGCCACCGTTATAGCCACTGATAAAATTAAGTAATAATACAGTTCAAGTTGAGCTACTGTGTTTGGTATCATATCATTTCCTATGAGGATAATGAGGAGATGCATCTCTTTGTGACTATACATTTCATCAGTTACACCCTTTGTTAATGTAATGGCTGTTTTAAATATTTCCTTTCCTTTTTTTTGAGCAAACAGAGATGCTAGCATTTAGTTGTTCTCTTGTCTTTGCACAACAGGACCATCCTCCTCTGAAGAAGAATATGGAGTACATGAAGTGCCTAGTTCCGATTATGCCAGGATGAATAAGCCCAGTCTATCTTCTCATCAGAAGGAGCAGTTGAAGGATGGTTACATTACTCCCCACAAGACCAAACTAACTTTAGCTCAGAAGGACTGACAGATTTCCATCTTTTTTGTTGTGATGGGCAAGTACAATGTTGTTCTAGGATTCTTTCTGGTGAGTTCCATTTTTTTAATGTGTGCTCTGCATGGACCATGTAGGTGCCTATTTAAACTGTAAATTCATAATACAGTTTGCTTTACTAATCATTTTTTTGTATTTATGCAAACAGGGGTGCTCAGCTTGATTTTAATGGGAACTGCACAAAATGTTCTGATGGTTCATGCCCATTATACTTCATCATGCACAAAACATTGAATGTTCTCGAATCATTCGTTTCCACCTCCAGCCACAAAATTAGCTACAAGAAAGGAGGTGCCGATATGTTCAAGGCGTTGCAACATATAAAGGCGAAATCATACAAGCTACGCGCGAATTTGGTTGATTTTGGTGGAACTGCACAAAAAGAATAGCTGGTTTATTTAGCACGAGGTGCCATGTCAATGTCCAAACTGATGGCAAACCCCGCCCATTCCACAATCGTAGGCATTTGATATTTTGGAATGGGAAAACCTTGTAAAACTTTGCTCATTGATGTACGCAAAAAGACACACATTTGATATTTTGGAATGGGACAACCTTGTCAAATTTTGCTCATTGATGTTAGCAAGAAGACATGCGTTTGATATTTTCGAATGGGACGCCCTTTGCTATCAGCAGCATCGATCGATTTTTCTTTACTCTTTAGTTGTGAAGTAAATATTGGCTCTGACATGTGAATCACCGAGATGCATAATCATCGATTGTTTTGAATGTTCTCTATGAATTGCCAGGCCTGTGAGTTTGATTGCAATGTACAGGCACGCTAAAAAGCTACTCAAACTTTTTGTACGTGTGAAACTGCTGCAAACGAGGTGATCACCATGCGTCCTGGGAATAATGCTAGTATGTATTGTTTTGCATGTTCATCCAATGCCAGTGATACAAGAATTCAAACTAATCGAACTAAATTCGTTCATAAACGGCCGGATTTCATATAAACATGCCGGATTTCATTACATTTCATACATTCTTCAACTAAAAAGGGGTGCGCTGGAGGTATAATTAATTAACCTAATCTATGATCTCTGGCGCCCATTTCCTGTGTCCGGCTGAGCAGAACGGAAGCCTCTTCTCCAGCACATCTCTCTGACTCCACGTCGCCGCCAAGAAGCTAATTGGTCGTCAGTGTTCAACCCGCCAAGCTTGGCTTCAACCGGAGGGTAGCAGCGGTGGCCTTACTTGGACCCGAGCGGCGGCGACCTACCGTGTTCTACTCTTCCTCATTTTCTATGTGGCGCGGCCTCGTTGGTAGCAGGGCGGGGCCTCAACGGAGCCGGCGATGTCCTCTGTCTCGTTGTCGGCGGGGCGGTGCCTCGATGGAGCGGGGAAAATCCTCCCCCTCGTTGCCGGCAGGGCGGGGCCTCGGCGGACCCGGCGATGTCCTCTGCCTCGTTGTTGGCGGGGCGGGGCCTCAGCGGAGCAGGGCCTCACCGAAGCCGGCGAAGTCCTCCGCCTCGGTGCCGGCGGGGCGGGGCCTCGGCAGAGCCGGCGGTGTCCTCTGCCTCGTTGTTGGCGGGGTGGGGCCTTGGTGGATCAGGGCCTCGCCGAAGCCGGCAAAGTCCTCCGCCTCGGTGCCGGCGGGGCGGGGCCTCGGCGGAGCCAGCATTGTCCTCCGCCTTGTCGTCGGTCTCGCCAAACATCGCCTCGCCTGCTTCATCGCCCTCTTTGTAGGCGGCCGCAACCTCCGCCACCCGCATGTGGTACCGCCAGCGCGCGAGGAGGCTCTCGCGGGTGGAGCGGTATGACTCGAGCAACGCATCCTGCTCCGCCCGCTCCACGGCGATCTGCTCCTCCGCCTGCAGGTGCTCCTGGAGGACATGGTGGTTGTAGGCGGCGTCGTCCTGCACTTCCTAGAATTGCTCCTCACGCTTCTGCTTCACCATGTCCATGTTATGGGCACGGTCCTCGCCGATGGTCATGGTGCAATGCACCGGCGAGGATGGCGCGGAGGAGGGGGTTGGCGCCGGATCGTCGACTACCACGTTCTCCATTGGGACGTCGTCATCCTCCGGCTACCAGCTGGCTAGCCAGTCGGCAGCAATGGCTGCCATCTCCTTCTTGTCCGTCGTCTGCCCGTCCCGAAGAGCGCTGGAGCACGAGGAAGCCATGGTGGGAGTGGTGTGGACAGGAGAAAGGGAACGGAGGCGGATGACTGTGGCTATGGCCGGCGAAGCAGTTTATATAGTAATTGTGGGTGGCAGAGGGACGGATGGGTGGCGCCGGAGTAGCTGCCTCGGCAACCACGTATCATTAATGTGGGCGGCATACGGATGGACGGACGACACTTGTGTTGTTTGAACGTGGAGCAATCGCCTGCACCGGGAAGCGGCGCGGGCGGCGCTGACCATTTCGGGTGGAAAGTGCGCGTGGGCAAGGGAGGCAGTCTGGGTGGGCCAGGGCGGTCAGACTCGTGCTTGGCAGCGGATCGGTCCAGCAGCCGTACATGCTGGCTCGCCAGCGAGCTCGCCGAGCTGAGCGACGACAATCAGACGATGGACGTGGCTTCCGACCAGGAGCCGGCGCCACCGCCCAAGCCGGTTCATGCCGTGTTCACTATAGAGCAGGTGTGGCCACGCTTTGACGCCCTAATGGCGGAAGAGCTACCAGCGTAGGAGGACCTGTGCTGCAACATCCGTCTCCTCAACGAGCACCGGCTCGCGGAAGGACAAATCGCCGACCAACAAGCGAACGACAATGCCGTCGCGGACATGTGGCCCTTTGATCCTAGCTTCCTGAATGAGCAGCGGGCGTTGTATCAGACCATCCGTAGGGCCCGCTAGGCCCTCTCCATCCTCCTTCGAGTTGTTGCGCTCGCCGTGGCGCCGCCGTCTCGCGTTGTCAACATGGTCAACGAACATGAGGAATCAAGAGATGACTTTACTTGGAGAGGATGACAGTGGGGACCCACCAGGGCCATAGCTGCACGTACGCAAGTGCCTCCTTATTATATACAACTATAATTTTTTTTTTGCTTCCTCCTGGTTTCCTGACATCATGGTCCCACACCATTGTCAAACTATATAGTCAATAAACAAGAGAATTGCACAAGGAGCGGCCGACAGCTGGGACCCAGCAGCTCGAGCAGTATTTGTATTTTTGAGGTGTGAGCAGAGTTTTTCTTGAGCGATGTTTTCGTTGTTGTTCAGAGGAGAGCAGAGTATCAACTGGGCGGACTGTGGCCCGTCTAGCCCAGGCTATTATTTTATGTTGACCAAATATCCAGCCCAGATATTAATTTTTTTCAAGCTGAAAATGGCTAGCCCAGCTATACTTTTTTTGAGTAATACCCAGCCCAGGTCAACTTGTTAATCTCCGCCCCGCTGGGCTTCAAATCTTTCCTAGGAGGGATGCATTAGGCTTAATAAGAAAATGGGCTTTAAGAAATAATAAATGGGATGTAATTATAAAAACTGGGCTATAACTATAAAAAAATGCACCAAACACGTAATTAGTTAAAAAATATTATTTTTGGATTTTGAAAATTTTAATTTCATTACTTGTTGCACCCACAATATTTCGTTGGATTTTTACATAATACATTTATTTTGAAATTATATTTAATCTGACTAGAAATTTCGGGATAAAAATATTTCGGATCCCATCAAAATGTGGGAAATTTTATTGAATTCTGTTTTGAGCGGTTGGTTGAAATTATTAATAATTGTCCTAGCTAGAAAATGGGCTGTAATTTTAACAAATTGTAAATGGGCTGTAGTAAATTCCATTAGAATTCAAAAATGGGTTGTACATTCTTACAAATCGCAAATGGGCTATATGTTCTCTGCCACACACTTGTGGGCCTACTAAGCTGACGCGTACGCAAGGCTTTGTCAACTTATAGTCAACATACGGTTCTAGCAGCAGTGGTCGTTGGATGTCCATCCAACGGATGTCGTGCTTCTTCTTCAATCTCGGATATTCTTGCTTCAGCCGCCAAAACCACCGCCGGCGGTACCGCCCGCTACCACCTCCCGTGGTCGGTTGTGCTGCCGCGCAGGACTCACCGGCCCACCCTACTCCCATCGCCGTCCAGGCCATTCCTCTACTCACCAACACCTCCTGTTATTCTCCGGCGACGGCAGCCTCACACCGCAGCCGAACCAGTGAACCCTCGTACTCCCCTCCACGTGGGCATCCACTGCTGTGTCTTCGCCGGCTCTGGATCGTTCCCTTCCTAGGCCTCGCCATCGTCCACCACGTTGGTTCTCTCGGCGCGGCGTGGTCAACCTTGTCAACAAACGACAGCCATCGGAAGAGGCATGTACATGGAGTGGCTGACAGCAGGGACCCGCATGGCCCATGGCCGCACACGAGCAAGTCCCTTCTAATTATGCGAAACCAAATGATTTCTCCCCGTGACAGGTTTGAGCCACCAGCTACATCTTCGCACGCAGGGAAGTGTTTCCTTTATTATGTAGAAAAAAAAAAGTTACCTCTCCCTGACAGCTGGGACCCACCAGCTTTATTATCATCCATTTCGCGAAAATATAGATTGTACCAAAGATGCTAAATTGTTTTCTTTTTATTCTAACTCGAAAAGGAAGAAATTAAAAAAACCAGAAAACATCTTCGCACGCAAGGAAGTGCCACCTTATTACGAGCAAAAAAATGATTCCCCCCTGCTAGCTAGGACCCACCAGATTTGGAGGCTGACTTGTGGGCCAACTAAGTTGATGCGTACGGGCTTTGTCAACTTAGTTAAAACGATTCTAGATGCACTGACCGTTGGATGTTAAATCAACGGCCGTGCTGCGTCTTCAACCTCTGGTCTTCTTGCTCCAGCCGCCCAAACCAGGCCTGCCGTACCGCCTGCTCCAGCCTCCCGTGGCCGGCTGTGCTGCCGCGCAGGCCTCACGGACCGACCATACTACGACTGGACAGGCCTTCCCTCTACTCACCCACACCCCTGTTATTCTCCGGCGACGGCAGCCTTACGCCGCAGCCGAACCAGTGAACCCTCGTACTCATCTCCGCGTGGGCATCCACCCTCCTCGTCTTCTCTGGCTCCTCGTCGTTCCCTTCCTAGGCCTCGTCGTCGTCCACCGCCTTGATGCTCTCGGCGCCTCGTGGTCAACGAGGTCAACGAACGATAGCCATCGGAAGTGGACTTTAGGCTGTGAGGCTGACAGCTGGACCCACCAGTTACATCTTCGAACACAAGGAAGTGCCTCCTTATTACTCACAAAAAAAATGATTCCTCCCCCTGACAGCCGGGACCCATCAGCTATATCTTCGCACGCAAGGAAGTGCATCCTTATCCTCCCTGACAGCTGGGACCCACCCGGTCGAAGCGTACGTAGCGTTGTCGCGAACGTTTACGTACATACTGGTCGATCGGTCTCTCTGCAACGATGAACCGTGGCCGAGCAAGCAGCAGCACGTGTAGTAGTAGAGCCCCCGACGTAGCAGTTCAGGTAGTCCCTTCTAAACCGTGTACACGTACGTACAGCCACATGCCAAAAAATACGGCCACGTAGGTACATACGGGCGGGGTCTCGAACGCCTACTCGCGCATACGTACGGCCAGGGCTCGTGTACATGGAGAGGCAACGGACGGCAGCAACGGCGTCCTGTTCATCGGGGCAACCAACCGGCTGGGTCGGAACGAAGAAACAGCGTCCTGTTCATCGGGAGGCAACAGACTGGGTCGGAATGCATCCTGTTCAACGGGAGCCAACTGGCTTGGACGGAACAGCCGAAACAGGGTCTGGCGTACCATAGTACGGAGGAAACGACCTTCTGTTCGACCGTCTATGGTCGAAACGGCATCCTGTTCATCGGGAGGGGTGTGGCGTACCGCAAAACGGAGGAAACAGACTTGTGTTGGAGCGCTATGGTCGAAATGGGGGTCCTGTTCATCGGGAGGGATGTGGCGTACCGCAAAACGGGACTCCACGGGCTACTGTTCACCCACCATCGACTTGCTTCAGCCTCCACCTGCACTGTTCATCCACCGCGTCTTCCTCATGCCTCCACCATCTACTGTTAATCCACGAGCTACTGTTCATCTAGCCCTCCACCGGCTATTGTTCAACCAGCACTCCACGGGGTCCTGCTCATCTACCCCCAACCAGCTCGGCTGTGGCGGCCTCCTATCGAGGTCCTGTTCATCCAGCAGCAATGGCCTACTACTACTACTACCACGGGGTCCTGTTCATCCAACCCCAACCGGGAACTGTTCATCCAACCCCAACCACGTACGTCTTGACTCATTCAACCAACCCCCACATTCACTGTTCATCAAGAGGCAGCGGGTTCGATCAGTTTTAGTAAGCAGCAGCAGCGATCAATCGCTCAGGTTCAGTTAGCAGCAGTAGCGAAGGAATCGCTCGGGTTCAGTTAACAGCCAAGGGATCGATCACCCGGGTTCAGTAACGTAGCTAGTGCAATCGCTCGGGTTCAGTAAGAAAATGCCTCGCTCGGGTTCAGTTAGAGCCCAACACCTCGCACACACACCTGTACGTAAACGAGAGAAACGCACATCGCTCGGCCCCGACCACCCACCGTAACCGGGAACTCCCCGAAATTTTCCTCGCCCTCGCTTCTACCATGATTTTTTCCGTCATGGACGGCCCAAAGAATGTCATGCAGGTGCGTCTCCGGCCCACCCAGGATGAAAAGCCCATTTTTTGTTATGATTTTTTGTCATAGAAGTAGGAGCCCACCACACCTATGATGATACCGGGTTTTGTCACAATTATCGTCATAGAACTGTCATAAGCATGACAGAAAAAATTCGTTCGGCCCAAAATGTCACGGATGTGTCATTTTTTTGTAGTGCTAAGAGGAACCTGAGAGACATAAAAGAGTCCCTAGCATCTGTCATGTCGGACTTGCATGCATGGAGCAACAAAACTTTTGGCAATATCACTAGAGAGTTGGAGAAATCTAGAGCGCGGCTGGAGGAACTAACTCATATGAATGCTGATCATATGGAAATTCGAAACGAAATGGACAAGATGAATGAACTGCTAACAAGGAAGAAATGTTATGGCTCCAAAGGTCTAGGATTGATTGTCTTAGGGAGGGCGACAGGAACACCAAAATGTTCCATCGCAAGGCTGTTTGGTGAGCAAGAAAAAACCGGTTCAAAGGTCTCACTGATGCTCATGGTGTCGTTCATACGGAGCAGGCAACTATGATGGGTATGGCAAATGAATATTTTCAAAGTATCTTTTCTGCTGACCATCTTCTTGATCCAGGAGACGTTGTGCGTCTTGTTCAGCCCAAGGTGACAAGTATTATGAATGATAAGCTTTGTTCCGAGTTCACTGACAAGGAGATTGCTGATGCCATGTTCCAAATTGGTCTCCTAAAGGCACCAGGACCAGACGGGTTCCCTGCCAGGTTCTTCCAGAGACATTGGTCAGTGCTCAAGGAGGACATCATTAACTCTGTTAAGCTTTTTTTGTCACAGGTGTGATGTCGGAGGGGGTGAATAGTACCACTATCGTCCTCATCCCAAAGATAGATAACCCCTTACGGATCACGGAATTTCGGCACATCAGCCTTTGTAACGTCATTTACAAGGTTATAGCAAAATGTTTGGTTAATCGCCTACGCCCCTATCTTGATAATCTTGTCTCCCCAGAGTAGAGCGCGTTTGTCCCAGGCAGATTAATTACGGATAATGCTTTGATTGCTTTTGAGTGTATCCATTCTATCAAGCAGGAGAAAGATCCGGATCAAAGTTTATGTGCTTATAAACTTGACCTCTTGAAAGCATATGACAGAGTAGATTGGGTGTTTATGGAGCGAGTGATGCAACAGTTGGGTTTCTCTCACCTATGGGTGAATTGGATTATGAGGTGTTTCACCTCGGTGAGCTATTCAGTCAAACTTAATGGAGCCCTCTCAGATTCATTCGCACCGTCACGCGGGCTATGGCAGGGAGACCCTCTCTCTCCATTTCTTTTTCTATTTGTTGCTGATGGTTTGGATGTTATCCTGAAATAGGAAATTGCAGCCCATAATATTACCCCAATTAGGGTGTGTCTGCAGGCGCCTGGTATCTCACATCTCTTGTTCGTGGACGTTACACTTTTATTCATTCGAGCAAATGCGGGTGAAGCAGATCAAGTCAAGCGGGTACTTCAAAAATATGCTAGTGCTGCTGGACAATTGCTCAATCCAGCCAAGTGCTCTATTTTGTTCAGTCACCGCTGTAGGGATGTGGACAAGCAGATTGTTATGCAAAATCTGGAGGTGACTAATGCTAATTTTGAGGAGAAATAGCTTGGGCTGCCAACTCCCAATGGTCGCTTCTCCAAGGGGAAGTTACAGAATTTGCAGCAACAATTCACTAAGCGTATCATACAGTGGGGAGAATTAATGTCACACGCAGGAAGGGAAGTTTTGATAAAGGCGGTTGCACATGCACTTCCTACCTTCTTGATGAGTGTCTTCAAATTTCCCCGCAGCACATGTGATGATCTCGGCCGTATGATCCGCAGCTATTGGTGGGGTGCAACGAAGGGCAAACGGAAAACACATTGGAAAGTGTGGGATCAGTTACTTAGGCCCAAAGCTTCAGGAGGTATGGGTTTCAAGGATTTCCGTCTATTTAACCAGGCTATGCTTGCTCGCCAGGCCTGGAGGATCATGGCTTTCCCTGACAGCCTTTGTGCTCGTGTACTGAGAGCCTGATATTTCCCGCATGGACGTATGGAGGACACAGTCTTCAGCAGCAACGCATCCCAAACATGGCAGTCCATCGTGCATAGTTTGGAACTTCTGAAACAAGCGCTTGTGTGGCGCATAGGTAATGGAGCCTCGGTTAGAGTCTGGCGAGACTTTTGGATCCCTCATCCAATAGGGCGCCCACCCATCTCCCCCCAAGGCCGATGCCGACTCCGTCGGGTGAGTGAGCTACTGGATGTGCACGGTGCGTGGCGAGGCGACCTATTGCGATGTTATTTTCTACCAGTGGATGTGCAACAAATTCTGAAGATTAAAGCTTCACCGAGATTGGGCGACGACGTCCTAGCACGGGGACCTGAACGCAACGGTATCTTCACTGTGCATAGTGCATATCGGCTGGCGCTCGAGGACAAGCTCCGTCCTTCTTCAGTCGCAGCGAGCAGGGCACCAGACGGGCGACGTGCTGTCTGGGCATCAATATGGAGGTGCCCTGCTCCTCCTAAGGTGCGTGTATTCGGATGGCGAGTGGCGACAAATTCACTTGCAACTTGGGCTAACAAGTTTGATCACCACATTGAAACAACTGACATATGTCCATTATGTGGACTCGAGTGTGAGGACACATTCCACACTTTCTGTAGGTGCCCACGCGTAGTGGAACTCTGGCAAGCTATGTCAAAGGTGTGGTGCATCCCTGAGATTACGTCGATGTGTTATACCGGGCCGGAGTGGCTCTTACACTCCATGGCGGACCTGAACGACGGCGATCGGCTACGTCTATTGATGCTGTTGTGGAGGTGCTGGCATGTGCGGAATGAAATTACCCATCATAAGCCAGCACCACCTGTGGAATCGTCTAAACGTTTTCTGCCGAGCTATGTGTCCTCCTTGTTGAACCTGCAACACTATTCCACGGTGGAGCTAGTGAAAGGGAAGATGGTGGCAGATAAGGATGGTGTGGCTCAGCCATTGTTGCATGCGAAAATTCCAAAGCCACCACCTTCTAAATGGCAGCCTCCTCCTACAAGATGGACCAAGCTGAATGTTGATGGGTCTCTGTCTATGACCGATGGTACTGCAGGCGCCGGCATGATATTGCATGACCAGGATGGCGCCATCATCTTCTCGGCTTGCCGCTCTCTTTGGTCCTGCATGCTGAGCTTGCTGGCTGCATGGAAGGATTGGCTTTGGCGCATCAGTGGACGGAACTTCCAATCATCCTGGATTGTGATAGCAAGATGGTAGTCGAGATGATCACATCAACAGAACACAATAGATCCATATACGTCGTGGTAATTTATGAGATCAAGTTTCTTTTGGGTCAAAGAGAGTGTGTAGTTACTCATATTCCTAGAGATAAAAATAATGTAAGTCATGTTCTAGCAAACTTTGGTAGACCAGAGAACCACATGGTTGTTTGTCTCCATTCTGGACCTGCTAATATCCCTAGTCTGTGTAGGGATGAACTTATTTGCTCTTGAGTAATACACATCTTTTTACCCCCGCAAAAAAAAACACTCAAGAGCAACTAGCGGATATTTTCACCAAGCCTCTAGATGAAGCAAGATTTCGCGAGTTAAGGCATGAGCTAAATATCATTGATTCGAGCAATGTGGCATGAATCTAGGCACACCCAACCGCACTCATCATTCTATCTTGTTCTAGATGTAGGCATGGACATAGGGGGAGTGTTGTTCTCTCAATGAACTCTCCCTCCCCCCATTATGCATAAATCGATCAAGTCTTTCACATTAGCCATTTTTTATGGTACTTGTGCTTCAAAGATGAGTTTTGGTCATGGACCCAAGGTTAAAATCTTCGCGGTGCCATACCAATTGACTCAAACATAGGTGGCTTCGCCCACCGCCCTCTCCTTGAGAGGCTTCTCCTCGTGATTGACTTTTGTTGTTTTTAGTCGTGAGGACTTTGTGTGTGTTTTGAGACACTTCTTGTGTGCTTCTCTTTTCCTTGCTTTTATGCTTGGGGTGTCTCATTCGTTTGCTATTGTTCCTTGTCGTGTCTCTCTCGAGCCTTTCTGTGGTCTTCGTTTGTGCATAAGCCAATCTTTTTTTCCTTGTTTCTACCTGTTGTCGCCTGCGCGGTACTACCGCAGAGCCCGGGCGGTGCTACCGCTTGGCTCCCCGGTACTACCGCCCAAGCGGTACTACCCGGTCTTCTGCCATGGTCTACTACAGGGGCGGTACTACCGCTTAGTGAGTGGTAGTGGGGGTTATGAGTCGGGGCGGGGAAAGTTTTCTCTTCCCCATACCCATTCACTCTCACCTCCTCTCCCATCTCTCTCTCTCTCTCTCTCTCTCTCTCTCTCTCTCTCAGGCAACAAACAGGCAGTGTAGGGCCGCCGCCTCCGGGCCGTCTTCCGCATTTCTGTCCAGTGGGATCGATCCCCACCCTCTCCTCTTGCCATGGATGCCGGTATTGTCCTC
This sequence comes from Thinopyrum elongatum, assembly GCA_011799875.1. Taxonomy (NCBI): domain Eukaryota; kingdom Viridiplantae; phylum Streptophyta; class Magnoliopsida; order Poales; family Poaceae; genus Thinopyrum; species Thinopyrum elongatum. The sequence continues at coordinate 215,077,506 of CM022301.1, read as the reverse complement.
GTTCTTCTCCTCTTTGGTTCTAGTTTTTGGATCTACGTTTTAGGGCAATATCCATTGCATTCTTCGATTTTTGGCCAAATCGGGGCATGAGTAGGGCGTAGAAGATTGCTAGAGGAGGTAGATTGAAGGTTTAACCGCGAAAATTTGAATTTGGCACCTCCGGTACTACTGGATCTCTCCGCGGAAGTGTTCAACCCCTTGACATCCGCCTCGAGCAGTACTACCGCCCCTCCGGAGCGGTACTACCGCTGGGAGGTGTGGTACTGCCGCTTTGAGCTGCCAACTTCTAGTTTTTACCGTTCCACCTTCACTCTTGTGTTTCTCTTTTTCCTTTGGCTTATGCATTTTGCCTCCTTCGTGTTTTTTTGTATGTGTTCCAGGTGGTAGTAGCACTGGGCATCAGGCTCGTCACAAGAATCCCGCCCGTGCCGGTGGCTCCAAGGACAACCGCTCTGCCGATGTGCCAGTGGATGGCACCATGCCAGAGACTGGCTCAGTGCCTGTGAGTGACTCCAGTGAGCAGCCAAGACAGAGAGTCAAAGTGACTGCGTCCAAGAACAAGGGGCCCAAGGGTGCTCATCAGATGTCTGCTCAGGAGTTTGGTTTGGCTCGTAAGCGCAATCCGTACCGGGAGCCTCGGGATCCTTCGCTTGTTCATCGTATGTTTTGGAACAGATTTCAACAGTCTATCTTCCATGATGTGTTGAAGGGAAAGAAGAATCTATATGTGAAAGTCAAGTCAGTTGATCTCACTCACATGGAGAAGGACTTGCCTTACTTTGGAGCTGCACTACAGAGGTGCGAGGAGCTAGATATCAAGAGGATCATCTATTTCAACAAGGATTTTGATGCGGAGCTTGTGGCCCAATTCTATGCCACAGTGCATTTTGGGCATGATGAGGATAGGACTCTCACCTGGATGACCAATGGTTGGCGTATGTCTGCTACATGGAAGAGCTTTATGAAGAGTTTGTCATATGATGATAAGGGTGCCCAAACCCCAATTGGGTTTCGCCCTCACTGGGAGGCTTCTGCTACTCACAAGGAGGCTCTGTGGCCTTTCTCTACCAAGAAGGTGTCTGAGACTGGGCACATCTCCTATGAGCTCTGGCCCTTTCTGGATATCTTGCATCGGATCTTTAGGAACACTCTGTTCCCTCGTGTTGGCAACCAGGATATGGTGCACTCCTATCTGGTGGATCTACTTCTCTTTTGCCAGAAGCAGCATGGCTCTCAGGAGGTATTGGATGTTTCTCATTTCATGTGGTCGAAACTTCGCTATGCGATCTTGGAGCGCAAGTGCATCATCTATGGCCCCTACTTGATGCAGCTCATTGAGGAGACATGGGCACCTTCGTTTCCGGATGAGGAGCTTATCACTGGAGACCTAGTGTCTCATGATGTTATTCAACTGAGACAGAAGGAGAAGTGGGGGACGACTGCTCCTGCTCCACCAGAGCATGACACAGTTAGGTCTGATGATGATGAGCCAGACTATGAGCCTTCTGAGGAGCCCTCTTGGGCTAAGAAGCTCAATCAGAAGATGAAGAAGTTGTTTTGCCTCCAGGCCAAGGGACAGTACAAGGCTCACGTGGATGCAAAGAAGGCCCGTTGTCATGACAAGGCCATTATGAGGCAGGTTGGTCTCACCGTTTCAGATGGCTCCGAGGACAAGATCACTGATGAGGAGTCGTGGGTCAGAGTGCACTGCCCATGGACCGATTCTGATGAGGGCACTGGGGGCCCTACACCTACTGCAAAGGAGTCTAAGGAGGAGGAGCATGATTGGTGATGTCTTGGAGTGTTGCTACCACCTTCGGTCTTAGGTGTACTCTCTGCCGTTTTGGTGTCTTGATGCCAAAGGGGGAGAGAGTTTAGGGATTTGCAGTATGTGTCGTGAGTCGAGTGTGTTTTGTTTGCTTTCCTCGCTCGAACTCTTTCGTTTGCTTTGGTTTGTGGTTTGTGGTTGTCCTTTGTGTTCGAGACCATATGGTGTGAGACATATGAGCTATCCTATCTCTATCTATTTATGTCAAGTACTTTATGTTATTACTTGCTTGCTATCATCTTATTATGTTTGTGCAAGTTTGCTTGGTCTATAAAATATAGGGGGAGTGTGGATCCTATATGTGTCTATTTTGCATTCCAAAAGCATATCTAAAATAGTGCACACATCTAGGGGGACCCTGTCTATATTTTGTAGATTGTGGGTTTGCACACCTCTTTGCTATATCCTTTCTGCAAATCCCGCGTTGTCATCAATCCACCAAAAAAGGGGGAGATTGTTAGGGCATATTTCTCCCTAAGTGGTTTTGGTGATTGATGACAATGTGTTTGCGGACTAATCGTGTGCATTGAGCATTTGAGACTTCCAAGCATATGGCACAAGACGATTCGTGCCCCTCGGAGTTTCAAGTAAAGACGGTTTTCTTTCCTGCGTTTCTTTTTGGTGGACTTGAGTCGTAGGGAAAACCGTACTATCAAGAGGGGGTGCGCTTCGGAAAGGTTTGGGTGGAATCAACATGTACACAATCATATTGCACCCATCGCCACTTTCCGCCTTTTGGAGTTATCCATTGTTTGTGCTGAAGAAGGGGTGGAGAGCTGCAAGCGGTAGTACCGCGGGCAGAAGTGGTAGTACCGCTTATTAGCAGTAGTACCGCTACTTGTACCACTGGCACTGCCGCTCTCTGCTCGGGCCTTGATTTTTCGTGTCGGGTTCCCAGCAGTGCGTGCGGAAGTAGGAGCGGCAGTAGGCACGGTAGTACCGCCCCTACCACCGCTGCCACTACCGCACGGTGTTCTGCTCTTCACTTTGTCTTTGCCGCTCACTGGCGGCAGTAGGGACGGTAGTTCCGGCTACAAGCGGTAGTACCACCTGTCTTGGGCGCTAGTACCGCTCTAGCCATTCTACCTTCGCCCCCGCTGCCTACTCACTGTGGTGGGGCAACCCCAACGGTAATACCGCTCCGGTGGCACTGCTGGCCCCTGGCCCTGTGCCATTGCCCTTACTTCTGGTGACTACTGCATGGGCGGTAGTACCACTCACGGAGCAGTACTACCGCTTGTGTGCGGGCTGTGAGCTACATAACGGTTGGATTCTTTCCCCACTATAAAAGGGGGTCTTCTTCCTCAAGAAGACCCACCTCTTCCTCCCCCAAACTCCATTGTTGCTCCAAAGCTCATTTTCACCCGATCTCTCTCCCTAGCCAATCAAACTTGTCTATTTTCTAGGGATTGGTTGAGAAGGTCCCGATCTACACTTCCACCAAAAGAAATTTGATTCCCCCTCTAATCCCTTGCGGATCTTGTTACTCTTGAGTGTTTGAGCACCCTAGACGGTTGAGGTCACCTCGGAGCCACATTCATTGTGGTGAAGCTCCGTGGTCTTGTTGGGGGCCTCCAATTAAGTTGTGGAGATTGCCCCAACCTTGTTTGTAAAGGTTCGGTCACTGGCTTCAAGGGCACCACTAGTGGAATCACAGCATCTCGCATTGTGTGAGGGCGTGAGGAGAATACGGTGGCCCTAGTGGCTTCTTGGGGAGCATTGTGCCTCCACACCGCTCCAACAGAGACGTACTTCCCCTCAAAGGGAAGGAACTTCGGTAACACATCCTCGTCTCCATCGGCTCCACTAGTGGTTATTTCTTACCTTTATTTTGTGCAAGTTTTACTTGTGTTTGTTGGGCGAATAAGCCGCGGTGACGCACCGGACGCGACCAGCGCGTGTATGGGCGCGAGCTAGCCGGGTCGGGTGCGTCGGGACCGCGGGCGTGCGTGCGGTGCACGGGGTGGCCGTGTGGGTAGACACCGTGCGCGCGTGTGTGTAGACTAGGTCATTAGGCGATCCGGGTGCAGCGGGAGCGCGAGATCGTTGCGGGCTCGACGCGGTGCGCGGGCACGGAGCGCGTCACGGGCGCGTCCAGAGCGGGCCGATCGGGGCGCGGGAGTGGGTGGAGGCGTGCGGGTCATGGCCCGACGCTGGCCCGGGTATAAGAGCGCTGTTGTGATCGTTGTAATGGTGTGAGTGTGTGGTTGAGTTCGTGCTCAAGGAAAGGCATTCGTGCGCCAGAAAATCACCTCGCCGCATCCCTGTTCTTCCTCCTCCTCGCTTCTTCTTCGTTGGTTTGAGCCACGGCATCGCAGAGAGAGCTGAGTGAGAGAGAGAGGAGAGCTAGGGCGAGGGAGCTGCGCCAACAGTGTTGTATATCTTGCTTGCTCTTGTTGTTGTTATTGTTAGCATCATATAGGTTGCTCACCTAGCTGCATATCTAGCCAACCCATTTGTTGTTAACCCTAATTTGTTAAGAAAAGTTAAAAATTGGTTAGTTGCCTATTCACCCCCCCCCCTCTAGTCAACCATATCGATCCTTTCATCAGGGATGGTGATTACCAAGCTAGGCGAAAGCCTAAGCTTGGGGGAGTATGTATTTCTCACCGACATTACATTCATGTTCACACATTTCATTCTAGTTGTCAGTGTTCATCCTCTTTCATTGTATTATCCATGGTATATTCATTTTCTAGCTTTCGTTTTGTGTGTTTGAAAAACTTTGAGAAAATCCAAAAATATTTCTCGCTTCTTTTCGGGTTTTCTTTATAGTTTAAATTAGTTGTAGCACTAAAAGAAAACCCAAAAAGATTTCTCATTTCTTCTTTTACTTGTTTGGAGCTCTCCCGTGTAAATAATTTTTCTCGTTTTTGTTTTCCTTTACTAATTTGCTTATTTCAAGAAAAACTAAAAACTCCAAAAATATTTTAGTGTGTTTCTCTGAAATTCTTTTCTTTTGTTGAGTCGTACTAAGGAGAAGACCACGATGAAAATGATGAGTGGCTCTCATATGCATTATTCATGATCTAACAAAGAGGCCATATTTTTTTGTCTTCTCCTTTGAATAAAATGTTTGCAGATTCTAGCTTAGTCCATGGCACTCTTGCACTATTATTATTTTCATATCATTCGGTCGTGCAAGTGAAAGGCAATAATGACGATATATGATGAAGTGATTGAGGCAAGGAAAGGCGGGTATGAACTCAACTTGTTTTTATTTTTGTAAATATGTTTAACTCAGTATCCATGATTCAGCATATTATGATTAAACATGTTTATGATGACAATTAGAGATTATAGTTGCTCATGCCATGCTTAAGTAGCTAGGAGTGGATAATGATTTATCTTATATGTCAACATGGATTAAAATGGTTGTGATGTAGTATGATGATATTGTATCCTCCTCTGAATGTTTCGAGTGGCTTGACTTGGCACATGTTCACAACATGTAGTTGATTCAAAACTAACATAGCCTCCATAATATTTATGTTCATGGTGTTTATATCCTACTCATGCTAGTGTTCAATGTTAATTATTCACAATGCATGTTCATCACCGTTTTCGCTCTCTAGCTGGTCGCTTCTCAACCTATTTGCTAGCCTTCGCCTGTACTAAGCGGGAATACTGCTTGTGCATTCAAATCCTTAAACCAAATTTATTCCAGATGAGTCCACTATATCTACCTATATGCGGTATTACTCTACCGTTCCAAGTAAATTTGCATGTGCCACCTCTAAAAATTCAAATGAACATCTATTTTGTGTGCCCATACCGCTCATGGAGCGACAGGGGGTGTTCAGTATCTTCCATGCTAAGCAGGTTATTCTCATGATGAGTGTTTATTCACTCGTCCTTGCACGAGAGGGGCCGGTAATCGGGATGCCCAGTCCCATGATTAAAATTGCAAATAATTAAACAAAAATCCCCCGGAAATTGTTGGTATGGATGGAACCCGAGGATTCGGCTAGCCATGGCTTGTGTTTGTTGGTGGAGGGGGAGTAAACTTTACTTTTACCGCTTGGGAACCGCCGCTAATGTGTTTAGCATGGAAGAAATTGAAAACTCTTGGTCGTAACATTGATAGTAAAGGTATACCTCTGAAAATTATATTTATCTCTAATTTAAGCTTTGAGTTCTGGCACCTCTGCAAATCCATGCTTCCTCTGCGAAGGGCCTATTTATTTACTTTTATGTTATTTTACTTTTATTATTTAGTCATCACCTTTTCAAACAAGCACCAGTCCTGAGAGCACTATTGCCATCCTCAAGCATTGTGTATAGTTAATGTTGTGTGCATCATGACTGGATCTCTGCTACCATGAATTACAATGTTTAGTCGCTGCTTGAACTTTGGAGGTGCTCCGCATCTATGTTTTGCGGTCTCAGAAAGGGCTAGTGAGATACCATGTTGTCATATTATATCATGATTGTATTGACAAAGTGTTGGCATTTGAGATATTTTATTATTGCTCGCTAGTTGATTATGCCATTGATATGAGTGAATATAATTTCTAAGAGTTATCGTTTGCATGGTTAGTCATGATCTTTGCTGAAAACCTGGGTATTATTTAAGTATATATATGGACACAAGAACAAAAGAGTTCGTAAAAGTTTTTCTTTGTCACTTTCAGTTTGTCAACTGAATTGCTTGATGACAAGCAATGAGTTAAGATTGAGAGAGTTGATATGTCTCCATCGTATCTACTTTTCCAAACACTTTTGCTCTTGTTTTGGACTCCAATTTGCATGATTTGAATGCAACTAACCTGGACTGACACTGTTTTCAGCAGAACTACCATGGTGTTGTTCTTGTGCAGAAATAAAAGTTCTCGGAATTGGACGAAACTTTTTTGAGATTTATCTTGGAATAAAAGAAAAATACTGGAGCAAAGACCCACTGGAGGGGAGGGGCATGCTGCACACTGATACATCTCCAATGTTTCTATAATTTTTAATTGTTCCATGCTGTTATATTATCATTCTTGGATGCTTTACCTTCATTTTATAGCAACTTTATATCATTTTTTGGGACTAACCTATTGACATAGTGCCCAGCACCAGATGTTTTTTGCTTGTTTTTTACTTCGCAGAATATCCCTATCAAACGCAATCCAAACGCAACGAAACTTTTTGGAGATTTTTTTGGACCAGAAGACAACTTGGGAGCTAAGGAAGCACCAGAGGGGAGGCCCATGGGGCCCACAACCCACCAGGGCGCGACAAAGGCCCCTTTCGCGCCCAGGTGCGTGGTGGGGCCCATGGGGGTCTCCTCCACCGCCTCTCAGCTCTATAAACCCACAGATATTCCAGAAACCCTAGGAGAGTGATCGAAACACAATTCCAGCCGCCGCAAGTTCCACAACCACGAGATCCAATCTAGAGCCCTATTCCGGCACTCTGCCGGCGGGGAACACAATCATGGAGGGGTTCATCATCCTCATTGGTGCTCCTCCGATGATGCATGAGTAGTTCATCATAGACCTACGGGTCCGTAGGCAGTAGCTAGATGGCTTCTTCTCTCTTTTCGATTCTCAATACAATGTTCTCCTCGTTGTTCTTGGAGATCTATTTGATGTAATGACTTTTTGCGGTGTGTTTGTTGGGATCCGATGAAGTGCGAGTTTATGATCAGACCTATCTATGAATATTATTTGAGTTTTCTTTGATCTCTTATATGCATGATTGTTATAGCCTCGTATTTCTTCTCTAAATCTTTGGTTTAGTTAGGCCAACTAGATCGATTTTTCTTGCAATGGGAAGAGGTGCTTTGTGATGGGTTCGATCTTGTGGTGTCCTCACCCAGCGACAGAAGGGGTAGCGAGGCACGCATGTATCATTGCTATTAAGGATAAAAAGATGGGGTCTATTCCTACATGAATAGATCTTGTCTACATCATGTCATCTTTCTTATTGCATTACTCTGTTTCCCCATGAACTTAATACACTAGATGCATGCTGGATAGCGGTAGATGTGTGGAGTAATAGTAGTAGATGCACGCAGGAGTCGGTCTACTAATCTTGGATGTGATGCCAATATACATGATCATTGCCTTGGATATCATCATAATTATTTGCTCTTCTATCAATTGCCCAACAGTAATTTGTTTACCCACTGTATGCTATTTTCTCGAGAGAAGCCACTAGTGAAATCTACGGCCCCCGAGTCTATGTTTTATCATATTGTTTTCAGATCTATTATTCCAAAACCCAAAAATACATTGCTGCACTTTTTCTTTACTTATTTTATTTTGCGTTCTTGCTAGATCTATTTATCCAATCTCATACAATTTAATCTATCTTTTTACCGAGGGATTGACAACCCCTCTTATGCGTCGGGTTGCAAGTATTTGTTCTTTGTGTGCAAGTACCGTTTACATAGTGTTGCTTGGTTCTCCCACTGGATTGATAACCTTGGTTTCATAACTGAGGGAAATACTTACCGTAGCTGGGCTGCATCATCCCTTCCTCTTTGGGGAAATACTGACGCAGTCTCAAGCCACGTCAAAGGAATTTCTAGCGCTGTTATCGGGGAGACATCATCAACATCTATCAGGTTCCTAATCACAAATCTCATCTCCTTGCAATTTACATTATTTGCCATTTGCCTCTTTTTTTCATCTCCCCCACTTCACAAATATTTGACGTTTTATTTGCCTTCTTTTTCGTTCGCCTTTTTTCGTCGGATCTCTTGTTTGCGTAGTCACGATGTCTCAAGAAAATACCAAATTGTGTGATTTCTCCAATACCAATAATAATGATTTTATTAGGACTCCGATTGCTCCTCCCGCCACTAGTGCAGAATCTTGTGATATTAATGCCGCTTTGTTGAATCTTGTTATAAAAGATCAATTTTCTGGTACTCCTAATGAGGATGTCGCGTCCCATCTAAACACATTCGTAGAATTGTGTGATATGCAAAATAAAAAGGATGTGGGCAATGATATTGTGAAGTTGAAATTATTTCCTCTCTCTTTGAGGGATCATGCAAAAATTTGGTTTTCTTCTTTGCCTCGCAATAGTATCGATTCTTGGGATAAGTGCAAAGATGCTTTTATTACAAAGTATTTTCCGCCCGTGAAAATTATTTCCCTTAGAACTCAAATCATGAATTTTAAGCAACTTGAGCATGAACATGTTGCACAATCTTGGGAAAGAATCAAATTGATTCTAAGAAATTGTCCTACTCATGGTTTAAATCTTTGGATGATCATACAATTTTTTTATGCATGATTGAATTTTGTTTCTAGAAATCTTTTAGATTTGGCCGCGGGTGGTGCTTTTATGGAGATTACTTTGGGATAAGCTACTAAATTGCTAGATAATATCATGGCAAATTATTCACAATGGCATACCGAAAGAGCACCTACTTGTAAAATGATCAATTCGGTTGAAGAAAATTAGTACTTTGAGTAAAAAAGTTGATGCTCTTATGAAATTGGTTGATAATAAAAGTGCTCCTATTGATCTTAATGATGTTCCTTTTTCTACTTTGATTAAGCAAAATAGTGATCCCGTAGATGTGAATTTTGTCTCATGAAACAATTTTAATAACAATGCTTATAGAGGTAATTTTAATCCTAGGCCATTTCCTGGTAATTCCTCTAATAATTATGGCAATTCCTATGGTAATTCTTCTTACAATAATAATAGGAACCCCTCTGATCTTGAGAGTAATATTAAAGAATTTATCAATGCTCAAAAAGTTTTCAACACTATGATAGAAGAAAAGTTGAATAAGATTGATGATATGTCTAGAAGCATAGATAGAATTTCCCATGATGTAGAAAATCTCAAGATTAAAAATTTTCCACCTAAGGTTGATGTCAATGAATCAATTAAAGCTTTATATGTTTCTATGGATGAAAGTAAGAAAAGAACCGCTATGCTTAGAGCTAAAAGAGAATTTTTAGAAAGAGTGTTTTCTACCGATTGCTTTCATAACAATGATGAAGATCTTAAAATGATTGGTGTTTCTTCTATTAATTCCTTGTTTAGTAATATTAAACTTGATGAAAAGAGGACTGAAGTAGAGTCAACTTTAGCTAGAGGGCGTCCTCATAATTCGGAGGGTGAAAATCTTATTGAAAAAATTGATAAAAGTGGGTTTGGAGAGGTCAAAACTTTAACTAGTGATGTGCCCACTCTTTTGGATTACAAAGACTTTAATTATGATAGTTGCTCTTTGATTTAATGTATTTCTTTGTTGCAATCCATGATAAATTCACCCAATGTCTATGAACAAAATAATGCTTTTACTAAATATATTGTAGAAGCAATGATGAAAGCTTTGGAAGAAAAGTTGAAATTAGAGATCTCAATTCCTAGAAAATTATATGATGAGTGGGAACCTACCATTAAAGTCAATATTAAAAATTATGAGTGCTTTGCTTTATGTCGTTTGGGTGCTAGTGTTTCCACAATTCCGAAATCTCTATGTGATGTGCTTGGCCTTACCAATATTGAAGAATGTTCTCTTAATTTGCACTTGGCGGATTCCACTATTAAAAAGCCTTTGGGAAGAATTAATGATGTTCTTATTCTTGCAAATAGGAACTATGTGCCCATAGATTTTATTGTTCTTGATATTGATTGCAATCCGTCTTGTCCCATCATACTTGCTAGACCGTTTTTACGAACTATAGGTGCCGTGATTGATATGAAAGAAGGGAATATTAAATTTCAATTTCCATTGAGAAAGGGTATGGAACACTTCCCTAGAACAAGAATTAGGCCACCATATGGATCAATCATGAGGGTAACCTATGGGGCAAAAACTAAAGATGGCAATACTTGAATCTATGCATTATGCCTAGCTAGAGGCATAAAACGATAGCGCTTGTTGGGAGGCAACCCAATGAATAAATTTTATTTTTACCTTTTTCTTTCTGTTCTTGAGTGTTTGCATGATTATGCCTGTGTTATAATTGTTATTTTTATGTTTTAATTAGTGTTTCTGCCAAGTAAAGCCTTTGGGATAGCTTTGGGTGATAGTTAATTTGATCCTGTTGAAAAACAGAAACTTTTGCGTCCAGTAACAGAATTGTTAAAATTCACAGAAGCGACGAATTTTTTTGAAGTTTTTACACAAGATTGATATAAAAATTTCCTCTGTTGTCCTAAGTTTTCAATATTTTTGGAGTTACCGAAGTATGAGTACAATCCGTGTCTTTACAGACTGTTCTGTTTTTGACAGATTCTGCTTTCTTTGCATTATGTGCTTATTTTGATGAATCTATGATATGTATCGGGGGGTATAAGCCATGGTAAAGTTAGAATACAGTAGGTATAATGCAATAACAAAATATGAATGGGTTTTCAACACTACTTAAAGCAAAGATTGGTTTTCTTATACTAATGGATCTCATGAAGGTTTTTTTAAGTTTTGTGTGATTGAAGTTTTCAAGTTTTGGGTGAGATCTCAATGGATGAAGGAATAAGGAGTGAAAAGAGCCTAAGCTTGGGGATGCCCATGGCACCCCAAGATAATATTCAAGGAGAACAAAGCAACTAAGCTTGGGGATTCCCCGGAAGGCATCCCCTCTTTCTTCTAACAACCATCGGTAATTTTACTTGGAGCTATATTTTTATTCGTCACATATCATGAGTTTTGCTTGGAGTGTCTTGTATCATATGAGTCTTTATTTGTTTTCCTTTTTAGTTTGTCAAAATTATCCTTGCTGGATACACCTATTTGAGAGAGCCATAATTATGCTATGATTTGCTAGAATTGCTCTATGTGCTTCACTTAAATTTTTTGAGCAATGGAATTGCTCTAGTGCTTCACTTATATCTTTTTTAGCACGGTGTGCTTTATATTTTTTTGAAGAAATACTCTCATGCTTCACTTAGATTTATTTGAGAGTTAGGATTTTTTTTGAAGAAATTCTCTCATGCTTCACATATATTATTTTGAGAGATGAAAAATTTTATGCTCATGTTCTTCACTTAAATTTCTTTGAGCTTGTCAAAAGCAATTGCAATATATGAAACTAGTCCCAAAGTGATAGATATTCAAGAGGGATATAATAAAAACTTTCATGAAGATCATTGGAAAAAATAAACTTGATTATTAGTAATAGTTTTGAGATATGATGAAAGTAATATGTGAGTCATGTTGGTGAGTAATTCTGCTTTAGTAATAATATTGGTGTTAAGGTTTGTGATTCCCTATGCAAGCACGAAAGTCAATAGTTATACAGTGAAATTACATCCTTCTTGTGGTGCATTATTAGGTATTAGTTATGCTCAATGCTCGTTTACGTGAATTTTCATTTCTTGGTTGGTTGCTTCTCAATCTATTTGCTAGCCTTTCCTTGTACAAAGTGGGAATACTACTTGTGCATCCAAAATCCTTAAACCTAGTTATGCCATATGAGTCCATCATACCTACCTATATGCGGTATTTCCTTACCGTTTTCTTTTTTTTTGGTTGGTCGCTTCTCAACCTATTTGCTAGCCTTCAATTGTACTATGTGGGAATGCTGCTTGTGCATCCAAACTCTTAAACCCAAAGTTGTGCCAAATGAGTCCACCATACCTACCTATATGCAGTATTTCCGTGCCATTCCAAGTAAATTTGTATGTGCCAACTCTAATTTTCAAAATGATTTTCCTTTTTGTTTGCCCGTACCGCTCATGAAGAGGCAGGGGGTGGCCAATATTTTTCCATGCTAGAAGTGTTATTCTCAAGATGAGTGTTTATTCACTTGTCATTGCACGAGAGTGTGGTGGTAATAGGGATGCCTAGTCCCGAAATGAAAAAGAAATTTACATTATGTTGTCAAATAATAAATTCCTTGGAAATTGTTGGTATGGAAGGCACCTATGGATACGTTTAGCCATGGATTGTGAAAGAATGGTGGAAAAAGGAATAAACTTTATTTTATGTTTGGGAACCGCCTATGATGTATCTAGCGTGGAAAGTATTGGGAACTACTCGGTCATTTTCGTTAACGAGAAAAACATGCCTCTCAAAATATTTTATCTCTCAATTTAAGCTTTGAGCTCTGGCACCTCTACAAATCTCTGCTTCCGTCTGCGAAGGGCCTATCCATTTACTTTTATGCAATTTTTATTTTTATTTGAGTCTCCATCTTCTCCTATAAAGCACCAACTAGGGAGCACTATGATCATACTTGTGCATTCGATGTAGCTAATATTCGAGTGTGTTTCATGAATGGATCAATGATTGAGCATGATGGGCTAGGGATAGCTTTCTTTAGTGTTGATATTTTGAAAGACATGGTTGCTGGTTGATATGCTCGAGTATTGAAGTCTTCATGTCAATTATAGACTATTGCTTTGAACCATCTAAAAGTCCAAATGTCCATGCTACAAAAGAAAAGAATATGTGATGAACATGTTAGGCAGCATTCCACATCAAAAATTCTATTTTTATCATTTACCTACTCGAGGACGAGAAGAAATTAAGCTTGGGGATGCTGATACGTCTCCAACCTATCTATAATTTTTTATTGTTCCATGCTGTTATATTATCATTATTGGATGTTTTACCTTCATTTTATAGCAACTTTATATCATTTTTTTGGACTAAGCTATTGACATAGTGCCCAGTGTCAGTTACTGTTTTTTGCTTGTTTTTTACTTCATCGAATATCCCTATCAAACAGAGTCCAAATGCAGTGAAACTTTTTGGAGATTTGTTTTTGGACCAGAAGACAACTTGGGAGCCAAGGAAGCACCAGAGGGGAGGCCCATGGGGCCCACAACTCACCAGGGCATGCCTAGGTGGGTGGTGGGGCCCATGGGGGTCTCCTTCACCACCTCTCAGCTCTATAAACACTCAGATATTCCAAAAACCCTAGGTGAGCGATTGAAACACAATTCCAGCCGCCACAAGTTCCAGAACCATGAGATCCAATCTAGAGCCCTATTCCAGCACTCTGCCGGAGGGGAACATAATCACAAAGGGGTTCATCATCCTCATTGGTGCTCCTCCGATGATGCATGAGTAGTTCACCATAGACCTACGGTTCCATAGGCAGTAGCTAGATGGCTTCTTCTCTCATTTTGATTCTCAATACAATGTTCTCCTCATTGTTCTTGGAGATCTATTTGATGTAATGACTTTTTGCGGTGTGTTTGTTGGGATCCGATGGAGTGTGTGAGCTTATGATCAGATCTATCTATGAATATTATTTGAGTTTTCTTTAATCTCTTATATGCATGATTGTTATAGCCTCGTATTTCTTCTCCGAATCTTTGGTTTAGTTAGGCCAACTAGATCGATTGTTCTTGCAATGGGAAGAGGTGCTTTGTGATGGGTTTGATCTTGCGGTGTCCTCACCTAGTGACAGAAGGGGTAGCGAGGCACGCATGCATCGTTGCTATTAAGGATAAAAAGATGGGGTCTATTCCTACATGAATAGATCTTGTCTACATCATGTCATCGTTCTTATTGCATTACTCCGTTTCTCCACGAAGTTAATACACTAGATGCATGCTGGACAGCGGTCGATGTGTGGAGTAATAGTAGTAGATGCAGGCAGGAGTCGGTCTACTAATCTTGGACGTGATGCCTATACACATGATCATTGCCTTGGATATCGTCATAATTATTTGCTCTTCTATCAATTGCCCAACAGTAATTTGTTTACCCACCGTATGTTATTTTCTCGAGAGAAGCCACTAGTGAAATCTACGGCCCCCGGGTCTATCTTTTATCATATTGTTTTCAGATCTATTATTCCAATAACCCAAAAATACCTTGCTGCACTTTTTCTTTACTTGTTTTATTTTGCGTTCTTGCTAGATCTATTTATCCAGTCTCATAAAATTTAATCTATCTTTTTACCGAGGAGGAATTGACAACCCCTCTTACGCGTCGGGTTACAAGTATTTGTTCTTTGTGTGCAGGTACCGATTACATAGTGTTGCTTGGTTCTCCTAATGGATTGATAACCTTGGTTTCATAATTGAGGGAAATACTTACCATAGCTGTGCTGCATCATCCCTTCCTCTTTGTGGAAATACCGGCGCAGTCTCAAGCCACATCACCCACTAGGCCTCTGGCGCGCCCTGGTAGATAGTGGGGCCCATGAAGCTCCGCTGACCCTAATTCCAACTCTATAAATTCAAATTTCCAAAGAAAAAAATAGGGGAGGAAGTTTCATCGTGTTCTATGATACGGAGCCGCTGCCACCTCCAGTTCCTCATCGGCAGACCAGATCTGGAGTCCATTCGGGGCTCCGGAGAGGGGGATCTTACATCATCGTCATCATCAACCATCCTCCATCACCAATTTCATGATGCTCACCGCCGGGAGTGAGTAATTCCTTCGTTCTCAGTCCTGGTATGTAGGAACCAATATGGGCATCCAGGTCCCACTATTGGTTATTGACCGGAGAAGCGTATCGGTCATGTCTACATCATTCTCGAACCCGTAGGGTCCGCACGCTTAATGTTCGTTGACGATATAGTATTATATGAGTTATGTATGTTGGTGACTGAATGTTGTTCGGAGTCCCGGATGAGATCACGGACATGACGAGGAGCTCCGGAATGGTCCGGAGGTAAAGGTTGATATATAGGATGATATGGTTGGGCCAAGGGGTAAGGCCCACGAGGCTTTACATCGGTGCAAAAGGAAGTTTTGTGGAGGTCAGGGACCAGACGCCGAGGCCCATGGCGTCTGGGCCAGACGCCAAGGACCGTGGCGTCTGGTACTGGAAACTAAGAAGGACTCTTCCTTGCGTTCCAAACCGACTTTGAGGAGGCTCTTTCTCCAAGAAACGACCCCAGGGCTCAACATATAAATAGAGGAGCAGGGCTAGCCCCTGGGGGACATCACGATTCACCAAGCCGTGTGCTGGCGCCCCCTCTCCCTCTAGTTCGTCCTCCGTCCTAAATCCGTTGTGCTTGGCGAAGCCCTACTGAAATAGTTTCACTACCATCGTCACCATGCCGTCGTGCTGCCGGAACTCATCTACTACTTCACCTCTCTTGCTGGATCGAGAAGGCGAGGACGTCATCAAGCTAAACGTGTGCAGAACGCGGAGGTGCCGTATGTTCGGTACTTGATCAGGACGGATCGTGAAGGTGTATGACTACATCAACCGCGTTGATAAACACTTCCGCTTAGCGATCTACAAGGGTATGTAGATGCTCTCCCCCTCTCATGGCTATACATCTCCATGGATAGATCTTGCATGTGCGTAGAATTTTTTTTTTCCATGCAACATTCCCCAACAGTGCCATCATGAGCCAGGTCTATGCGTAGATGATATGCACGAGTAGAACACAAAGGAGTTGTGGGTGGTGATGTTCATATTTTGCTTCCCACCAATGTCTTATTTTGATTCGGCGGCATTGTGGGATGAAGCGGCCCGGACCAACCTTACATGTCCACGCACATGAGACTAGTTCCACCGACTGACATGCAACTTGTTTTGCATAAAGGTGGCTGGCGGGTGTCTATTTCTCCTACTTTAGTTGAATCAGATTTGACTAACGGTGGTCCTTGCAGAAGGCTAAATAGCAACTTGATAATCACCGTTGTGGTTTTGCGTAGGTAAGAACGGTTCTTACTAGTTGCCCGTAGTAGCCACGTAAAACTTGCAACAACAAAGTAGAGGACGTCTAACTTATTTTTGCAGGGCATGTTGTGATGTGATATGGTCAAGATGTGATGTGATATATGTTGATGTATGAGATGATCATGTTTTGTAACAAGTTCACGACTAGCATGTCGATGAGTACGACAACCGGCAGGAGCCTTAGGGTTGTCTTTAATTATTGTATGACATGCGTGTCACTCACTAAGCACCATGTAATTGCTTTACTTTATCGCCATACGTTAGCAATAGTTGTAGAAGCAATAGTTGGTGAGACGACCCCGACGCAACGATGGAGATCATGCCGATGCTTTGGAGATGGAGATCAAAAGCACAAGATGATGATGGCCATATCATGTCACATATTTTGATTGCATGTGATGTTTATCCTTTATGCATCTTATTTTGCTTCTAACGACGGTAGCACTATAAGATGATCCCTTCACTTAATTTCAAGATAAAAGTGTTCTCCCCGAGTATGCATTGTTGCTAAAGTTCGTCGTTTCGAAGCACCTCGTGATGATCGGGTGTGATAGACTCTACATTCACATACAACGGGTGTAAGCCAGTTTTGCACATGCAGAATACTTGGGTTAAACTTGACGAGCCTAGCATGTACAGAAATGGTCTCGGAACACTGGAAACCGAAAGGTTGAATGTGAGTCATATAGTAGATATGATCAACATAGAGATGTTCAACATTGAAGACTACCCCATCTCACGCGATGATCGGACATGGGTTAGTTGATTTGGATCATGTATCACTTAGACAACTTGAGGGATGTTGATTTAAGTGGGAGTTCATTAGTAATTTGATTATTTGAACTAAAATTTATCATGAACTTAGTCTTAATAGTTTTTGCATATCTATGTTGTAGATCAATGGCCCGTGCTTCCGTTCCCTTGAATTTTAATGCGTTCCTAGAGAAAGCTAAGTTGAAAGATGATGGTAGCAACTACATGGGCTGGGTCCGTAACTAGAGGATTATCCTCATTGATGCACAGAAGAAATATGTCCTTGATGCACCGCTAGGTGACAGACCTGCTGCAGGAACTGATGCAGATGTTATGAACATCTGGTAGGATCGATCTGATGACTACTCGATAGTTCAGTGTGCCATGCTTTATGGCTTAGAACCGGGATTTCAAAGACGTTTTGAACGCCATGGAGCATATGAGATGTTCCAAGAGCTGAAGTTGATATTTCAAGCTAATGCCCGAGTTGAGAGATATGAAGTCTCCAACAAGTTATATAGTTGTAAGATGGAGGAGAACAGTTCTGTCGGAGAACACATACTCAAAATGTCTGGGTATCATAACCACTTGACTCAGCTGGGAATTGATCTTCCAGTTGAGAGTGTTATTGACAGAGTTCTTCAGTCACTGCCACCAAGCTACAAAGGTTTCGTGATGAACTATAATATGCAAGGGATGACGAAAAGGATTCCCAAGCTCTTCGCGGTGCTAAAATCGGCAGAGGTAGAAATCATGAAAGAGCATCAAGTGTTGATGGTTAACAAGACCACTAGTTTCAACAAAAAGGGCAAGTGAAAGAAAGGGAACTTCAAGAAGAATGGCAAGCAAGTTGCCGCTCCCGTGAAGAAGCCCAAAGCTGGACCCAATCTTGAAATTGAGTGCTTCTACTGCAAAGGAAATGGTCACTGGAAGCGGAACTGCCCCAAGTACTTGGCAGATAAGAAGGATGGCAAAGTGAACAAAGGTATATTTGATATACATGTTATTGATATGTTCCTTACTAGTGCTCGTAGTAGCGCCTGGGTATTTGATACTGGTTCGGTTGCTCATATTTGTAACTCGAAACAGGAGCTGCGGAATAAACGAAGATTGGCTAAGGACGAGGTGACGATGCGCGTCGTGAATGGTTCCAAGGTTGATGTGATCGCCGTCGTGTAACATCCCAAAATTCTAAATTTTGGAATGTTATAATAATTAAAATATTTATGTTTGTTTGTTTGTTTGTTGAGTGATTGATTCTGTGAATTGGGTGAAATTTGAAACTTTTTGAAAGTCGAATGAGAGGGAATGAAATGACTTTCCCAAATATTTCTCTTTGAATTTATGATCTCCATGAAATTCATATTCATTTCATCACAAAACCCTAGAGTGAAGATGATATGACTTCTTCCATTTAAATAAATGAAAAGGGTTTTGAAAAGATTTGAATTCCATTTGGAAATATTTCAAATTCAGAAACTTTATGCAACTCAATGATTTTCATGAGAGAAGATAAAATGACTTCTTCAAATTGTATGAAATATGAGTTGGAAGTTTAAAAGAATCAAATTGAAAGTCCCTTTGAAGGTATTCTGAAATCCACTTTCAATTTAGAGTTATTGGCTTTTATTCAAATTATTTTCTCCAAAAATAAAAATATGGAAAATAGGGTAAAATGATTACCTACAATAGAAAATTAGTGAAAAATGAATTTGGAATCATTTTGGTATTTTAAAAATGACTTTTATTGGGTTTATTTGCAACAGTAGCACTGTTTGCCTTATTTGAATTTTTGTTGATTTTATTTGGACTTGAAAAATAGTCCATGTTTTAGGATTTCTTTTTCTGAACATTTTGATATATTATATGTCTATATATCATTTTTATTATTTTGTGTTTATTTTTGTTTTGTCCTCAAAATAAAGAGAAAACCCTAGCTAACCTAACCTAGCGCCGCAACCCACTAGGCCAGCAGGCCGGCCCATGGCCACCGACCCCACGGCCTCGCTTCCGCTGCCGCTTCGCCTCGGTCGCCCGCTCGCTTCCCTCGCTCCCGCGCCCACTGACGCCCGGCCCTACCTCCGTCTTCCTCCTCCGCAAGCCGCGGGCAACATCGCCGCCGCCGCCGTATCCCTGAGATCATTGGATCCTCTCCCCGATTCGCCCCCTCTCCCAAGTCGGCCTCCCCTCTATAAATACCCCCTCTCCGTTCCGCCCCTAAAGACGCCCCGAACCCCTCTCCCTCGCCGCCTATTGCTCGCCGGAGTTCCGCCTCCGCCACCGCGCCATTGTCGCCCTAGCCACTCTCTCCGTCGTCCCCGAGCTCGCCACCGACCACCCCCGTGATCGCCGTCGTCCGCTACGTCGCGTGGTGCCGTCGCCGTCGCCGGAGGATCACCGGAGCCGCCACACTGTCGATGCCCGAAGCTGCCAACCTCGCCGGAGATCTCCACCACCGCGGTGAGCACCGGAGCTTCCCTCCTCCGTTCGATCTAAAATAAACGGTTTAGATTAGATCGGATCGAATAGTTAGGTTTTATTTTAATTAGATCGGTTTTTGGTTCGGTTTACTCCGGTTTAGATCGAACCGTGCCGATGGTTTTTCTTTTATTTAACCGCAGCCACCGAATCCCCTAAGTAGCGGCCGTCCGCCCGTAGTTAAAATCTTGCACGCTCTAGTAGCCTACCAGCAAGCACCACGTATACCCCTGTCCGTTTCGGTTGCGTTTTCTTTTTCTGTTTTAGTTTTAGTTTCAGAAATAGTTTCTGTTTTAGATTGGTAATAACTTTTATGTTTTAGATCAAAATTAAAAGATTCTTTTTGCATTGTGTCAAAAATTTGTTGAAGTTTCTGTTTGTGTACTTAGTTTTCAAATTTGAATAGTTTAAATTTGAATTATTTCAAATATGCTTCAAACACTGTTTTGGCTCTAGTTTGAATTCTAGAATAGATTTTTGAGTGATTCTTTTTGCTCCTGGTCACTTATGGTTTTTTCTAGCAGTAGGTTGATTTGGGAAAATTTATGAAAATTTAATTTAGGGTTTTAGGCAAAACAGTACTGTTTTAGTTCTAGTTTTGTTTTAGTCTTTTCTTTATAGTTTTAATTGTTTTTAAATTATTATTTTTGTCACTTTCAAAAAATTTAGTTTTGTTTCTGTTATTCAACGAAGAAATTTTATTTTTTATTTGAAAATTTATTTCATTTAGTTTTGTAAAACTTGTATAGGTCATAGTTAGAGTTTCTTAAAAGCTTTTCATTTGTTTCTTTTGCTAATAAAATTTTATGAAAATCTTTTCTGTTAACTCAGTTGTTTTACTTTTTATTTTCTGTTAACTTATTAGTTTAGTGTTTTAATTACTGTTAAGTTTTTACTTAGGGCAAAACTATGTTAGATGTTTGTAGCAAAGTCATAGATTTTTGTTAGTAGTTTTCTTTCTTGTTTTATTTGAAGCTTCTTTGGAATTTGTTGGAGTTTTATTATTGAGTTTTTATTTGTTGTTTTAATTGTTATTTTGAGTGTTAGTATTGCTTGCTAGAATGATTGCTTATGTGAATGCTATGTTTGACTTGTATAGATTTTTCTTCGGAGAGTGACGAATAGTTCTATCAAGTTTTCTGAGAGCGTTATAAACTTCATCAACTATACCAGGCAAGTTCACTTTGACCATGCTTTTCATACCTATGTTTTTATTGCATTTAGTGTCACCATTCATAATCCCTCCAGTAGTGATATTGAATTCTTGTAGTTGAGTAGAATGCATAAGGTAGGAACCCATCTCCCTGATTACCAAGCCCGGGACATTATGTAGTTTAAATGCTATGCTATAGTAGACGGGGTTGGTACGAGTGTTCGGGAGTTGTGTGAGAATGGAGGACTCTACGTCAATGACGACAACTCCATGCTGGAATCTGCAAGGACTACACCTTCGAGGCCTCAAGACTTCAAGACTCGAGACAAGAATTCAATACACACTACTGGGTGAAGGACGGTTGACGGGCACCCTGGAGAAACCAGTGGATGGCCGGGATGCATGGAGAAGCGCCATGACATCTTGCGGAAAGCTTCACCCAGACTCAAAGAGACGGAAGAATACTTCATGCCCGGAAGCTTACCTGTGCAACCGCAAGTCATTATGGGCTTTGGCTTGGTTGACCTTAGTGGTTACTCTGGCTGGGACGGTGCTAGCAGATGTAGAACTACGGTAGGATTGGATGAGCACCGGACAGTGGTCAGAGGAACTCTTCGGGAGACCATGTTTCGATCGTCCTGTTCTCAAACATCATGAAGTGCGAGGATGAAACGGGAGGGATCGAATCTTGCGGGTAAAGTGTACAAACCTCTGCAGAGGGTTTAAACCTAATCGATTAGCCGTGTCCCCGGTTACGGACAACTTGAGCCTCTGGACTTGGATCTATCTCGGAACTCTCAACACCGGACTGATAACTTAATTGTGGGCAACTT
The DNA here is from genome assembly GCA_011799875.1 of Thinopyrum elongatum. Taxonomy (NCBI): domain Eukaryota; kingdom Viridiplantae; phylum Streptophyta; class Magnoliopsida; order Poales; family Poaceae; genus Thinopyrum; species Thinopyrum elongatum. Next base: position 215,055,903 of record CM022301.1, on the reverse strand, counting down.
ATGATTGTTCTGGGCTATGAGACATCGGTTGGCGGAACCATGTCATGATAGAAAACTCTGTAGTACAGACTCCTGATATTCCTTTGATGTAGGGAAAATAAAACCAGCTTTTACGCAAAACAAAACTCAGACACAGAGCCACAAAGCCAATTTGCATATAGTATAGTTTTATCATCTGTTTTCTCATGTTGTGATCTTGCCGGTACATTCAATGTACTGACCTACACGGCTGCAACGTATCATGTTGAAGATACTTTCTTCCGACGAGTAAGATTACGGTACAGGGTTACGATCTACACTCAACCTGCCAATGGCGTTGATGGGACTCCACACCCGACTATTTGTTTCCGCTGACAATTATGAGGTATATATCAGTTTTACGTTATCTATACATGTGATTGCACTTTGATATATACATTGATGTACTGTGTGTGCCAGCATACTGATCCAGGGATGGCACAGATACACAGAGGCTTGACCGTTTGAGGTCGGGTCGCTACACGTCGGCACACTACCTCTACATCTACCTTCGGGATTAGTTTTAGACCTCAATAATTGTTATTTGGTGCCAGCGTTGAGGTTGAACATTATATCTGGATCTTGTTTATTGCAAGACGGTTATTCATTTAAATCAGAGAATAATAGTTGTTCTATTATATGAGTAACATCTTTTATGATCATGCACCCTTAGTGAATGGTCTATTCTTGTTGAATCTCGATCGCAGTGATACACATTTTCATAATATTGATGCCAAAAGATGCAAAATTGATAATGATAGTGCAACATACTTGTGGCACTGCCGTTTAGGTCATATTGGTGTAAAGCACATGAAGAAACTTCATGCGGATGGACTTTTGGAATCACTTGATTATGAATCATTTGATACTTGTGAACCATGCCTCATGGGTAAGATGACTAAAACTCCGTTCTCCGGAACAATGGAGTGAGCTAATGACTTATTGGAAATAATACATACCGATGTATGCGGTCCGATGAGTGTTGAAGAACGCGGTGGGTATCGTTATTTTCTGACCTTCACAGATGATTTGAGTAGGTATGGGTATATCTACTTGATGGAACACATGTCTGAAACATTTGAAAAGTTCAAATAATTTCAGAGTGAAGTGGAGAATCATCGTAACAAGAAAATAAAGTTTCTATGATCTGATCATCGAGGTGAATATTTGAGTTACGAGTTTGGCCTTCATTTAAGACAATGTGGAATTGTTTCACAACTCACGCCACTTGGAACACCACAGCATAATGGTGTGTCCGAACATCGTAACCGTACTTTATTAGATATGGTGCATTCTATGATGTCTCTTACCAATTTGCCTTTATCATTTTGGGGTTATGCATTAGAGACAGCCGCATTCCCGTTAAATAGGGCACCGTCTAAATCCGTTGAGACGACACCATATGAACTATGTTTGGCAATAAACCTAAGCTGTCGTTTCTTAAAGTTTGGGGATGTGATGCTTATGTCAAAAGGCTTCAGCCTGATAAGCTCGAACCCAAAGCGAAGAAGTGCGTCTTCGTAGGACACCCTAAAGAAACTATTGGGTATACCTTCTACTACAGATCCAAAGGAAAGATCTTTGTTGCCAAGAATGGGTCCTTTCTAGAGAAGGAGTTTCTCTTGAAAGAAGTGAGTGGGAGAAAAGTAGAACTTGATGAGGTAGTTGTACCTTCTCTCGAATTGGAAAATAGCACATCAGAGAAAAACGTTCCCGTGATGCCTACACCAACCGAAGAGGAAGCTAATGATAATGATCATGAAACTTTGGATCAAGTTACTACTGAACCTCGTAAGTCGACCAGAGCACGTACCGCACCAGAGTGGTATGGTAATCCTATCCTGGAAGTCATGTTGTTAGACAACGACGAACCTACGAACTATGAAGAAGCTATGATGAGCCCAGTTTCCGACAAATGGCTAGAGGCCATGAAATCTGAGATAGGATCCATGTATGAGAACAAAGTGTGGACTCTGGTGGATTTGGCCGATGATCGGCAAGCCATTGAGAATAAATGGATCTTCAAGAGGAAGACAGACGCTGATGGAAATATCACTGTCTACAAAGCTCGACTTGTCGCGAAAGGTTTTCAACAAGTTCAAGGAGTTGACTACGATGAGACTTTCTCACCTGTAGCGATGCTTAAGTCTGTCAAAATCATGTTAGCAATTGCCGAATTTTATGATCATGAAATCTGGCAAATGGACATCAAAACTACATTCATTAACGGGTTTCTTAAAGAAGAGTTGTATATGATGCAACCAGAAGGTTTTGTCGATCCTAAGGGTGCTAAACAAAGTGCGCAAGCTCCAGCGATCCATCTATGTACTGGTGCAAGCATCTCGGAGTTGGAATATACGCTTTGATGAGGTGATCAAAGCATATGGTTTTATACAGACTTATGGTGAAGCATGTATTTACAAGAAAGTGAGTGGGAGCTCTGTAGCATTTCTGATATTATATGTGGATGACATATTGCTGATTGGAAATGATATAGAATTTCTGGATAGCATAAACTAATATTTGAATAAGAATTTTTCAATGAAAGACCTCGGTGAAGCTGCTTACATATTGGGCATCAAGACCTATAGGGATAGATCAAGACGCTTAATAGGACTTTCACAAAGCACATACCTTGACAAAGTTCTGAAGAAGTTCAAAATGGACCAGTCAGAGAAAGGGTTCTTGCCTATGTTGCAAGGTGTGAAATTGTGTCAGACTCAAAGCCTGACCACGACAGAAGATAGAGAGAGAATGAAAGTCATTCCCTATGCCTCAGCCATAGGTTCTATAATGTATGCCATGCTATGTACCAGACCTGATGTGTGCCTTGCCATAAGTTTGGCAGGGAGGTACCTAAGTAATCCAGGAGTGGATCACTGGACAACGGTCAAGAATACCTGAAGTACCTGAAAAGGACCAAGGATATGTTTCTCGTTTATGGAGGTGACGAAGAGCTCGTCGTAAAGGGTTACGTCGATGCTAGCTTCAACACAGATCCGGATGACTCTAAGTCACAAACCGGATACATATTTATATTGAATGGTGGAGATGTCAGTTGGTGCAGTTCCAAGCAAAGCGTCGTGGCAGGATCTACATGTGAAGCGGAGTACATAGCTACTTCGGAAGCAGCGCATGAAGGAGTCTGGATGAAGGAGTTCATATCCGATCTCGGTGTAATAACCAGTGCATCGGGTCCAATGACAATCTTTTGTGACAACACTGGAGCAATTGCCTTAGCGAAGGAATTCAGGTTTCACAAGAGAACCAAACACATCAAGAGACGCTTCAACTCTATTCGTGAAAAGGTTAAGGATGGATACATAGACATTTGCAAAGTACATACGGATTTGAATGTGGTAGACACGTTGACTAAACCTCTTCCACGGGCAAAACATGATCAGCACCAAGACTCCATGGGTGTTAGATTCATTACAATGTAATCTAGATTATTAAATCTAGTGCAAGTGGGAGACTGTTGGAAATATGCCCTTGAGGCAATAATAAAGTGGTTATTATTATATTTCCTTAATCATGATAAAGGTTTATTATTCATGCTAGAATTGTATTGATTGGAAACTTAAATACATGTGTGAATACATAAGCAAATACCAAGTCCCTAGTATGCCTCTACTAGACTAGATCGTTAATCAAAAGATGGTTAAGGTTTCTTGAGCATAGACATGAGTTGTCATTTGATAACGGGATCACATCATTAGGAGAATGATGAGATGGACAAGACCCATCCGTTAGATTAGCATATGATCGTTCAGTTTATTGCTACTGCTTTCTTAAATGTCAAATACATATTCCTTTGACCATGAGATCATGCAACTCCCGGATACCAAAGGAATACCTTGTGTGATATCAAACGTCACAACGTAACTGGGTGATCATAAAGATGCTCTACAGGTATCTCCAAAAGTGTCTGTTGAGTTGGCGTGAATCGAGATTGGGATTTGTCACTCCGTATGACAGAGATGTATCTCTAGGCCCTCTCGGTAATACAGCATCACAAGAAGCTTGCAAGAAAAATGACTAAGGAGTTAGTACAAGATGATGTATTACGGAACAAGTAAAGAGACTTACCGGTAACGGGATTGAACTAGGTATGAAGATATCGATGATCGAATCTCAGGCAAGTAACATACCGACGGACAAAGGGAACTACGTATTTGTCATACGACCGATAAATATCTTCATAGAATATGTAGGAACTAATATGGGCATACAGGTCCCACTATTGGTTATTGACCGAAGAAGCGTCTCGTTCATGTCTACATCATTCTCGAAGCCGTAGGGTCCGCACGCTAAACGTTCGTTGACGATATAGTATTATATGAGTTATGTATGTTGGTGACCGAATGTTGTTCGGAGTCCCGGATGAGATCACAGACATGACGAGGAGCTCTGCAATGGTCCGGAGGTAAAGATTGATATATAGGATGATATGGTTGGGCCAAGGGGTAAGTCCCACGGGGCTTTAGGTTGGTGCAAAAGGAAGTTTTGCGGAGGTCAGGGACCAGACGCCAGGGACACTGGCTTCTAGCCCTGGGCTAGACACCGAGGCCCATGGCGTTTGAGCTAGACGCCAAGGACCATGGCGTCTGGTACTGGAAACCGAGGAGGACTCTTCCTTGCGTTCCAAACCGACTTTGAGGAGGCTCTTTCTCCAAGAAACGACCCCAGAGCTCAACATATAAATAGAGGAGTAGGGCTAGCCCCTGGGGGACACCACGATTCACCAAGCCGTGTACCGGCGCCCCCTCTCCCTCAAGTTCGTCCTCCGTCCTAAATCCGTTGTGCTTGGCGAAGCCCTACGGAAATAGTTTCACCACCATCATCACCACGCCGTCGTGCTGCCAGAACTCATCTACTACTTCGCCTCTCTTGCTGGATCGAGAAGGCGAGGACCTCATCAAGCTGAGCGTGTGATGAACGCAGAGGTGCCGTATGTTCGGTACTTGATCGGGACGGATTGTGAAGGTGTACGACTAAATCAATCGTGTTGATAATTGCTTCCGCTTAGCAATCTACAAGGGTATGTAGATGCTCTCCCCCTCTCGTAGCTATACATCTCCATGGATAGATCTTGCGTGTGCGTAGAATTTTTTTTGTTTTCCATGCAACGTTCCCCAACACGGAGATCATTGTATCATAAATTGTATTATTCCCCGAGCATATATTATGTAAAATGCATGCCCTCGAATTCCAAGATACAGGGGGAGACCTTCACAATTTTAACATGCCATGTGCATTTGCATTTAAATAGAAATTCTTCTATATGCACATCTTTAGAGGGAGCTATCTATGTATCTTCGAATTCAACATCCTCATTTTTTTTAATTTTCAACTTATTTATTCTCTGTTGAAGCTTTAACCAAGTTTTCACCAATCGTCCAAAAAGATGGAGATTGTAAGTGCATCTAGTTTCCCCCTAGTGGAATTTGGATGATTGATGGCAAAGAAGTTATGAGACTAATGTATTTGTGAGTATACATAGGTGAAACTCCTTGAGGATTTTGATTTAATCTAAGAGTTATGGCCCCTAAAATTAAGACTTCGGTTTTCTAGTATCATTTTCTTGTATTCGAGTCATATGGCAAACTGTACTATTATCCGAGGGGGTTCTAAGTGAAAGCTAAGATTGACGTATTTTTGTGTGTGCTCAATCCATACCTATTTCTTCGAGTGAATAATTTGAAATTTCCTTGAAACAATTAGTTTAGCTTCGGTGTCCGAGATGAAGTTCTTTGTCACCTTAGTTAAAGTCCTTGATGAGAAGTTGGATGACTTGTTCCGCAAGTCTGTCCAATGGCTGTGTTTGTAATTTGCCACATGTCTCATGTACGTTGGGTGTCCCTACCTCCAACGGTCATTGCAACCCTCATGATTGCTCCCCGGCTATAAAAAGCCACCCTCACGAACCATTTGTGGTTGGATGCTCCGAGTGAATTGACAAGTGTTGTCTGAGAAACCAATCCTCCCTAAGAGATTGTGAGAATCGTAAGTGAGGAAAAACCACATAGCTTAAGTGAGAAGTTTTGAGCATCACTGAAAAATTTCATCGAAACTAATCTTAGCCTACTACTCTTGTGGACTATACATCCAATGGATGGTTAGCTGTCTATTATGAGCATCCAAGAGTAATTATGGACTCTCAAAGAACAACTCTGTGAAGGTCCAGATATCACCTCAAGATCTACCATGAGTGATGAGGCGGGGTCTAAGTGATCTTAGCTCAAGGTGAATACGATGAAGGCCTACGTGTCTTTCGAGTTTTGGTCCAGCCCCTCCAACTAGACGTAGAGTTGTGCCAACAACTTTAACTGAGTGAAAACCGCATTGTCTTCACTGAGCTTACAGGTTCTATCTTCTCGCACTATATTACTTATGTAATTCCTCTATGTTTTGATGATTTTCCCATGCCTACTTTCTCTTTGATTGTTTCGAAGACTTTGTCGAGAACCATCTTACTCCGCTGCATAAATTATGTTTACTTTCATGTTTGCACTTCTCTTTCTCAAGGTAGTATTCGTGTTTGTTAGATCCGAGTATATCTACTACTAATTAGTCATTCTTAAGTTTAAAAGCTGCTATCTTTAACTTAGTTGATTTAGGTCATATTTCTTGCAAGTCATTTATTGTCTATTTAGTTATTCCTCTATCCAGTTCAATCTTTGAAGTACTTTCTTTGTTTTTTGAAGACTTGATTTTTTGAAGAAATTACCATTTCTTCTATTCACCCTCCCTCTTGTTGATATCTAATTCTACAAAGGCGGCCCCTACCTTAGACCATGACCATGACAGAAGCTGAGACCCAGAATACCATTTTAAGATGATCCTGATAGATATTGTCCTGAGGAGCGTGGCAATCTAGGCACACTAGTTAGGACCAAATCCGAGCTTCCTAAGTAATTCAAGAAGAAATTGTGAAGCAACAGTCTCGAAAGCCTTAGTGATGTCCAATTTTAGTAAAAGGCTTTTGCATCTCCTTTCCTTAAGACTCTTGGCCGATTCCCCGACCATCTTAAAATTTTCAAGCAGCAATCAACCTTTCAAAAAAGTGCTTATCCCCCCCCCCAACTATCACGGGCTAAACGGCAACCAACCTTCTAGCCAGCGGATTAGAAATAATATTTGCGAGACTAAGCACAAGACTGATCGGGTGAAAGTCATTGGGACTAGATGCTCCAGGAATTTTAGGGAGGAGAACAATGTGTGCAACATTAACCATCTCGGAAACCATGAAGTGGAAGGAATGAATATTGTTAAAAATCTCCACTAAATCTTTCTTGCTCACATGTCAACACTTCCTATAAAAGGTGATATTATACCAATCCGGTCCAGTATTTTTTTTCTAGCATATCCATCATTTCTCCTTAATTCCATCTTCATGAAATGGTAAATCGAGCATGCTCAAGTCAGACTAATTAACACCGAGGAAATAAAGTTCAAGAGAGCCCTGCCTAGCCGCTAGCATCCCAAACCTCTCAATGAAGTGCGCGGGATGTCTTCAATCTCACTCTGAGAAGAACCCACCAAGGAGCCATCCGACAAGGATCCAATGTATTTTGTCTGTCTCCTATGATTGGTATGAATGTGCAAATATGAATTGTTTGCATCACCTTCCTTAAGCTAAACAATTATGGATCTTTGCATGGCGATGGACCTCTAGAGCGCACACAGGCCTAGAAGTTTTTTTCTTCAACTCTCTCCTGAACCATCTCTCTTTAAATGACAATATCCTAGTATCTTCAGCCTGATCGAAGCAGCCAATAATAGTATTAACTCAAACATTTTCTTCCTTGATATCATCGACTTTTTGTGTGTGAATAATATCACCGAATTTCATGGCGCTCCAACTTTGATAATATAAGTAATTTTTTCTGCTTTTAAGACAACCTTCTCGAGATAGCAAACAATCAATTTAGGGTCAATTTGTAAATTGAAGTTTCAGAAAAAAGTTGAACAGAAAGGATGCATGCGTGCACATATTCAAGATGTACATGGAGTCAAAATTCCAAAAAATGTTTATCCTTCATATCGTTAACCCGATTTATGATATGCTTACAAAGTTTGGTTTGTCATGGCGAGTTCTTAGAAACTAGTTCCCTTGTCAACATGTTTCCACAACTTTTGTTTTCGTCCATACTTGTCAGGTTATATTTACCTACCTTACAAGTTATTGACCACTTTTAATTGCCGTTACTCTCTCAAACTTCAAAACAATGTGCACCAAACTAGCGTTTGTGAAAGTTGCGTGGGTTGTGGATTGAGGCCACTCATATTTCGTTATTAGAACCTAATCACTCACTAGCTATGTGTAAGCTGCAATGTCTAAAAACATACAAAACTATTGTATGGTAACTACACATATTATGTAACAATTGCTCACTACTAATATGAAAACTATGTTGATATTTTTTTAGAACGAAGGCATATGGGGGTTGTTGGGGATATAACCCCACGATATAACCCGCCCTAGGAGGGCTGGGTTAAGATGTTGGCGACTTAAAGATAAGGCCTCAGACAGGCCCAAGAAGCCAAGACATGAAACCAGGGAGGCGACTTACGTGGTGAGCCGGACGGAGGCCCAAGGCCAGAAGATGGTGCATAACCCGGAAGTGTAAGCCGCCCGATGGCAACTTGCCTAGCAAGGCAAGGCGACTTAGAACCAGGGTCGGTCACGGAATATGACCCGACCCGGACTCTTGCAAGCCCAGGGCCTCGACCTGTGTATATAAAGGCGAGTCCCTGCAGCGGGTAGACCTAAGTGACAATCCATCGAGAGCTAGGTTAAGATGTTGGCGACTTAAAGATAAGGCCTCAGACAGGCCCAAGAAGCCAAGACATGAAACCAGGGAGGCGACTTACATGGTGAGCCTGACGGAGGCCCAAGGACAGAAGATGGTGCATGACCCGGAAGTGTAAGCCGCCCGATGGCGACTTGCCTAGCAAGGCAAGGCGACTTAGAACCAGGGTCGGTCATGGAGTATGACCCGACCCGGGCTCTTGTAAGCCCAGGGCCTCGACCTGTGTATATAAAGGTGAGTCCCTGCGGCGGGTAGACCTAAGTGACAATCCATCGAGAGCTAGTTTAAGTGATTCCGCTCCCTTGTAATCGATACTCAAGCAATACAACTCAAAGAAGGACGTAGGCTTTTACCTCGATCATGAGGGGTCGAACCTGGGTAAACTCGTGTCTCTCGTCCCGCTCAACCCATTTAAGCTAATCACCGTAGCCATGGCCTCACACCTAAGTCCTTTCACGAGGGCATCTGTCGTGTTAAACCCACGACAGTTGGTGCCCATCGTGGGGCCAGCACACGGTGGTTTCGAGTTCTTGAAGGGCTCTTTCCTAGGGATCGAGGGATACGCCGTTGGTAGGATGACCAAGAGTCGCTGTGGCAAGCTCTACATCGACGACGCTGGCTGGGGCCCCGAGGCCGACTCAATCGAGTACGGGTATCGGGTCCCCTTCGGCGGGATTCACATCTTCATCGGCAAGATCAACGGATCAGAGCCTGAGCCGGACATCTGCACCGACATCGTCGAGCCGGCTCAGCACGTGCGACCCGCCCGGGTTCAACCCGGCCGGAAGCGCGTTTTCGTTGGTTTAGCGCAAGGCAAGGAGCTTGCAGAAGATTCTGCATCTAGGGGAGAGACTTTCATCTACTCAGGTGATGAGTCCTCAACCGGAGAGACGGAGTCGATCTATCAGCTTCAAGACGGCGGGCTTGGGGGCTATTCCGATGGTGACAGTATTTCGGACCCCTATGAGCCGCGGTGCAGGGCTGCTATCTTTATGGCTGGCACAGGGCCGTCTCTCAATTCTTCGACGACGGCTGCAATAGCTTCTGACCCGGCCGCGGCAAGGGTCGGTGGATCCGGATCAGACAGGCCGCCGACTGAAGTGTTATTGGATCTCATGGGTACCTTGACAACTTTGTTGGCAACAGAGGTCACTGTGGCAAACCAAGCAGAGCGCAACACAGAGATAGCAAAAGTTCGTGAGGAAATAACCAAGGTCCAAGAGGATATCATGGCTGAAAACAATCAAACAGCCGCGCTAAAAGCTCAGATTGACGCAGAGGCAGAACGTGTCAAGGTGGATGCTTGGCGTTTAAGTTTGGAGCAGAACACGTCTAATGCAGTGTTCCAGAGAAGGCATCAGAGTCACCTACCACCGATATATGACCCCAAGGCATTTGTTTGAAACTCCTAAGGCGGGTCCAAGCACTCTAGATGCAAGGGTGAATCCTCAGTTAAACCCGGAAGCGCTAGGGAGTCGGGCGGCGACTCAACCTCGCCAGCCTGAGCCACCTCGGAGGGAGGAACGGGCGCCTAACCCGCCCCCCAATCAGACACCGCCTCCACGTGTTCTGACGCCACCCGGGCACTTTTCTAACCTGATGGATAACATGTTAGCAGCGGCAACCCGGCTGGTGGCGATTCCAATCACTGGCGAGTCGCCCGCCACAGTTGAAACTCGGAATGCAGTTGAGCTCTTGCAGACGACCATTGCGCAGCAGGCGGCTTATTCATACAGTCGTGATCGCGTACATTCAACTCATCTCCCAAGCCGTAGCTACAGCCGGCGCGTTGAGTCACCTGCAGTCTCCAGTAGTGAGAGGTGACGTAACCCACCCCATGATCTTAACCCGCCCCTTAATCAGGGGACTGATGTTCAGGCGGCTCACCAGGAGGCTTATCAGCAGCCTCCGGTGACGCCTTCGGCCTCAGTGGGAGCCAGTGTAATTTCCAGGTCTGTTGAAGTGCCGTGTTTAGTACCGGCTTTACGTAACGAGCGTTTGCCCAAGGATTTTAAGGGCCCTCGCAAGGTGCCCAATTATACAGCTGATCAACCTCCTGAGGCTAGGATTGAGAGTTATGAGTTAGCCATGGAGATGTGGGATGTCAATGATGTCGTCTGTGCCAAATACTTTACTATGATGTTGGACGGACCGGCTCGTACGTGGTTGAAGGGCTTACCTCCTAATTCTATCAGTTCATGGGCGGAGTTGAAGGCGCGTTTCATCAAAAATTTCAAAGGAACATGCAAGCAGCCTCTGACGATTGTTGATCTGGATCACTGCGCGCAGTGTGAGGATGAGTCGGGACACCATTGGGTCCGGTGGGTCTCGACCATTATTCATTCATCTGATAACATCGCGGCGGCTCAGGCGGTCCTAATCTTCGAGAAAAACTGTCGTTTTTTGCCTCTCAAGCAAAAGCTCGGGCGGCTCAAGCGTACTTGCCAGGACATGGGTGAACTCATGGCGGCTCATACTAAATATGCAGACTCTGATAGTACAAAGGACCCTAGTTCTGACGATGAGGATAAATCCAATAAGGGCAAGAAGAATGCAATGGTAAGGGTCAGAATGTAGCAAGGAATAATGGCAACAACCAGGGTAATGGTGGTAAGCAAAGGCACCCCGATGGCGGGTCAGATCTAGTAGCTAACACCAACACTAGGCATAAAAACCAGTGCCGCAACGGTAATGGTAAGCCGCCGTTTGGTGGGGCAAAGCCTTTCAACCTTGAGGCAATGCTTAATGAACCCTGCCCAAAGCACAGTCTTCCCAATAGGCCATCCACTCATGCCTGGAAGGATTGTTATGTTATGCAAGAGTTCAAGAATTATAGCCTCAGTTAGCATCATGGCAATAATAATGGGCCGCCCGGCGGGTCAGGATCCGGTTCTCAAGGGTCCGGCTTTGGTGGTGGCGGCTCAAATTCTGGCTATCAAGGTCAAGGTAGTCATGGTGGTCATAATCAACAGTCTGGTCAAGGTAACCAGCAGCAGGGTAATCAGTCAGGGTATCAGAGTAATCCAAAACAACTTAATGGGGGTCAGTATCACGTCTTTACTACAAGCACATGTAAGCATGACAGGAAGGTTCATAAGCGACATGTCAATGCTGTTGAGGCGGCAATACCTCAGTACCTACGATGGTCAGAGCATACGATCACATGGAGTCGGGAGGATCACCCGCCCCGGGTTGATAATCCGGATCATCTGGCATTAGTAGTAGCCCCTCAGGTGGGTGGCTATAAATTCACTAAAGTGCTTATGGACGGTGGTAGCAGCATCAACATTATGTATTATGATACGTTTCGACGGATGAATTTAAGTGACAAGGATCTCAAGCCATCCTCCACAGTCTTCCATGGAGTGGTGCTTGGCAAGTCAGCGTATCCGGTGGGAAAAATTGCCCTGGAAGTAGCCTTTGGTGATGACTATGGTTACAAGACAGAGACACTATGGTTTGAAGTGGTCAAGATCAAGAGTCCTTATCATGCATTGTTTGGACGGCCGGCTAATGCTAAGTTCATGGCTCGGCCTTGCTATGTGTATTTACATCTTAAGATGCCGGGACAGAAGGGGACGATTACCATTCATGGGAATTGCAAACTCGCCCTGGAGTGCGAGGAAGGAGACGCGGCTTATGCAAAATCAGCTTGTGCTGCTGAGGAACTCAAGTTTTATAAGGATAATGTTAACCCGGCTGATATGACCCCTCTTAAAAAGCCTACTACTGAGCAGGACCCTCTGTTGAAGTTTAAGTCGGCTGACGATACTAAGCAGGTGGATTTTGTTCCTGGCGACTCATCTCAGCAGTTCACTGTGGGGGCTAATATGGATCCCAAATAGGAAAGCGCGGTCATCGAGTTCATCCGTGAGAATCGGGACATCTTTGCATGGAAACCTTCTGACATGCCAGGTGTACCGAGAGAATTCGCTGAGCACAACCTTAATGTGGATCCCAAGTTTAAGCCGGTCAAACAGTTCCTTCGTTGTTTCAATGAAGAGCGACGTAAAGCTATTGGAGAAGAGGTAGCCCGGCTCTTGGCCGCTGGGTTTATTGTGGAAGTTTTTCATCCTGAGTGGTTGGCTAACCCTGTGCTTGTACTTAAGAAAAATGGCGCATGGCGTATGTGTGTTGACTACACAGATCTTAACAAGGCTTGTCCAGCTGATCCGTTTGCTCTCCCCCGTATTGACCAGATCATTGATGCAACGGCGGGTTGTGAGAGCTTATGCTTCCTGGATGCTTATTCTGGTTATCATCATATCAAGATGGCAGCCAAAGACTAAGAGAAGACATCTTTTATCACACCTTTTGGGGCTTTCTGCTATGTTTCTATGCCTTTTGGACTCAAGAGTGCTCAGGCGACTTATCAGCGCTATGTTCAAAATTGTTTTCACAGTCAGATTGGGCGGAACGTTCATGCTTATGTGGATGATATTGTGGTCAAATCAAGGAAGAAGGAGACTCTACTTGTTGATTTGAAGGAAACTTTTGACAATCTCCGAGTCTACAAAATAATGCTTAACCCGGCCAAGTGTGTTTTTGGTGTGACCGCAGGTAAACCGTTGGGGTTTTTGGTCTCAGAGCGGGGCATTGAGGCTAACCCGGAGAAGATAAAAGCCATCACTTCGCTTTCTAAGCAGGCATGTGTCAATGACGTCCAGTGCCTGGCGGGTCGTATTGCGGCCTTAAGTCGGTTCATAAGTTGCCTGGGAGAGAAGGCAATTCCTCTATATCAAATGATGAAGAAGAGAGACCACTTTGTCTGGAGTGATGCTGCTAATCAAGCGTTTGAGGCCCTCAAGAAACAGTTAGCTGAGCCGCCCATCTTGGCTGCTCCTGTAGACAAAGAGCCTTTGCTCTTGTACGTGGCTGCAAATAACAAGGCAGTCAGCATGGCAGTTGTTGTGGAGTGCAAGGAGGCAGGTAAAGAGTACCCAATTCAGCAGCCGGCTTATTATGTCAGTGAGGTATTGTCTGAGTCTAAACAACGATATCCACATTGGCAGAAACTGGTGTTTGGGGTGTTCATGGCGAGTCGCAAGTTGAAACATTATTTTCTTGGACATCCTATTACTGTGGTAAGCTCTGCTCCTTTGGGAGATATTATTCAAAACAGAGAAGCCACAGGCTGGGTTGCTAAGTGGGCAATTGAACTTGGGCCTCATAATCTGAAGTATGTGCCAAGAACATCCATCAAGTCTCAAGCTTTGGTGGATTTCATAAATGATTGGACAGAATTGCAAACACCTGAGGAGAAGCCTGACAACACATATTGGACAATCCACTTTGATGGGTCCAGGTAGTTGGAGGGCTCGGGGGCTGGAGTTATTTTCACTTCCCCATGAGGTGACAAGATCTGTTACGTTTTAAGGTTAATGTTTCCTTGTACTAACAATGTAGCTGAGTATGAAGCATTGCTCCATGGGCTTCATATGGCTAAGGAGATGAATTTAAGCCGGGTCAGATGTCTGGGCGACTCAGATCTAGTGGCACAGCAGGTCTCAGGCAAGTGGGATTCTAAAGACCCGCTCATGGTGGCTTATGCCGGGCGGTTGATAATATTGCTGGTCACTTTAAAGGCTATCAGGTGGATCACCTTGATCGACGGAAGAACGAGGTGGCTGATGCACTGTCCTGGCTTGGATCTCAATGTAAGCCGGTGCCCCCTAATATATTCCTTGATATTTTACATAATCCTTTGGTCAAGTTACCATCAGAAGAGGATCTTGCTATCCCTGACCTGGAGGCGCAGTTGGTGGCGGCTCTGCACGCTATTCCTGACTGGACGCTGCCTTATCTGGCTTATATGACTCATGGCGAGTTACCCAAGGATGAAACTTTGGCGCGGCAGATCACAAGGCGATCTAAGTCTATGACTATTGTCAATGGCGAGTTACATCGATGCAGTGTGACATGCGTGTTCCAACGTTGTGTCTCTCCTGAGGAGGGTCGTGAAATTTTACAAGAGGTCCACGCAGGTGATTGCGGTCATCATGCCGGGTCAAAATCATTGGTGGCCAAAGCTTTTTGTCATGGGTTTTACTGGTTGATGGCTCATGCTGATGCAGAGGATATTGTTAGCAAGTGTGATGGGTGTCAAAAGTTTGCAAGACAAGCTCATGTGCCGGTTCAGGAATTGCAGATGATCCCGATCACTTGGCCATTTGCGGTTTGGGGGCTTGATATGGTTGGACCATTCAAAAGGTCTAAAGACAAGAAGACCCACCTTTTGGTGGCGGTTGGCAAGTATACCAAGTGGATTGAGGCACAGCCTGTTAGCAATTGTGAGGCGGCGACTGCAGTTCAGTTTGTTAAGAAGCTGATCTTCCGCTTTGGTTATCCTCATAGTATCATTACTGATAATGGCACCAATTTTTCTAAAGGTGCTATGAAGGAGTTCTCTCAAAGAGAGCATATCCGTCTTGATGTTTCCTCAGTGGCTCATCCACAGTGTAATGGTCAAGCAGAACGGGCTAACCAAGAAATTTTGAGAGGTATCAAGCCCCGGCTTATGGTTCCTTTGGAATGAACGCCGGGTTGTTGGGTTGAAGAGCTTCCTTCAGTCCTTTAGAGTATCAGAACCACCCCCAACAGATCAACAGGCTATGCGCCATTCTTCATGGTTTATGGCGCAGAGGCGGCTCTCCCAAGCCATATCCGTCATGACTCGCCCAGAGTGGCGGCTTACGTTGAAGCTGATAACAAGACGGCGCGTCAGAACGCACTTGATGCTTTGGATGAAGAATGTGATCTTGCAGCAGCCCAGTCAGCGATTTGTCAACAAGACCTGCGTCGCTATCATAGACGCAGAGTTAAAACTTGGGCGTTCCAAGAGGGCGACTTAGTGCTCCGACTGATTCAAGATTAAACAGGCATGCATAAGCTATCACCTCCTTGGGAAGGACCTTTTGTGGTCAGCAAGAATCTCAATAATGGGTCATATTATCTCAGTGATATACGTGAGCGCAAGAAATCACAAACTTCTGAGGAGGAGACCAACAGGCCGTGGAACATTGCTCATCTCCGGCCTTACTACACTTGAGTCATCGACTCCCATCACTGTACATACCTCTATATATATCTTTTTATGATCAATATAATAAAGCCGACATCCCCAAATTTGGGGCCTCTGTCGTTTCATCTCACATGAGTCTTTACTGATTGATCATAAGGTCACTTGGGGCTTCCTACTCAATGAGTATAGCTATCTTACCCTCTTGATCGGCTTCCATGCCATGTTATAAGGTCACTTGGGGGCTTCCTACTCAATGAGTATAGCTATCTTACCCTCTTCATCGGCTTCCATGCCATATTATGGGCTAAACATTGCCTAAAGGTCACTAGGGAGCTTCCTACTCAATGAGTATAGCTATCTTACCCTCTTGATCGGCTTCCATGCCATATTATGGGCTAAACATTG
Source organism: Thinopyrum elongatum (assembly GCA_011799875.1). Lineage (NCBI taxonomy): Eukaryota > Viridiplantae > Streptophyta > Magnoliopsida > Poales > Poaceae > Thinopyrum > Thinopyrum elongatum. The sequence continues at coordinate 215,039,643 of CM022301.1, read as the reverse complement.
CCTAAAGGTCACTAGGGGCTTCCTACTCAATGAGTATAGCTTTCATACCCTCTTGATCGGCTTCCATGCCAAATCTGAGTAAAACCTGCCTATTTGCAACTTGCTACTCCGCCCGGTGACCCGCCGTACTCTTGACAGTCAATCTTTTAAATAAGACCCTGAAGTTGTCAAGGTTAAAACGGTGGCTTATGTCACGTGAGATCCGGCTTACAGAGAGATAGGATAAACTCACCTGTCTGTTGTAGTCTCTCCGCTATGTGGCCCGTTCGTACTGTTAACAGTCAATCTTTTCAATAAGACCCTGAACTAGTTAAGGTTAAAACGAAGGATTTATGTCACGTGAGAGCCGGCTTACGGGATGAAAGGCTTTCATGCCAAGCTTCTTTGAAGCACAACTTGAGTTTTTTTTCAAAAACAAAACAAGAGCTGGCCTCTTTTGGTCGTGCCATCAAAGCCGACTTATAAATATTTGAGATATACATGTATATATATTCTCTGTTTCTTGTTTTTACAGGATTTTTTCTTATATGAAGGCTGTAAATCCTTGGACCACAGAAGATCCGGGTTAAAAATTGCTCATAGCTTGAGTTCATTACAGCCATAACCCACCAAGGGGATGGTTTACAACTTTAAAACCATGAGGCATTGGGTTATTTAACCGGCCTTGGATCCTGACTTTAAGTCGCCAGTTCATGGATTGATGGATCTTGGACAGAGTATATAACTAGGCCTCAAAATTTTTTGACAATGTTGCAAGGACAGCTATGCATATATATGACAAGATCACAGAAGTTAAACTGTTGAAGCACAGATTGATAACAACATGCACGAAGGCATGATAGGGCAGATAACTATTTTAAGCTACGCTATTACAAGGCTACAGTTGAGCCCAAAAGTTTTCTCGCTTAAGTGTTTTTGGAGTTACATCACTCCCTTGAGCCGGCCTCAGTGTCGTCCGGGTTCTGACCAGGCGGGTTACTGCCATCATGGCGCCTTGAGGTGGAGGCCTCCGGGTCATTGATACGTCCATTTTGCATCATGATTTCCTACTATTATTTATGATGCTTTTATGCATAATAATGCTTTTTGGAGTAATTCTAATGCCTTTTCTCTCATAATATGCAAGATTCACACAAAGAGGGAGAATTCCGGCAGCTGGAAATCTGGACCTGAAAAAGCTACGTCAGGCTACCTATTCTGCACAACTCCAAATGAGCTGAAATTTCACGAGGAATTTTTATGGAATAAAGAAGAATTATTGGACCAAATAACTACCAGAGGGGGCCCACCAGGTGGGCACAACCCACCTGGGCGCGCCAGGGAGCCCAGGCGCGCCCTGGTGGGTTGTGCCCTCCTCGGCCCACCTCTGGTGCCCTCGTCTGGTATATAAGTCATTTTGACCTAGAAAAAATAAGGGGAGGACTTTCGGGACGAAGCGCCACCGCCTCGAGGCGGAACTTGGGCAGGAGCACTTTTGCCCTCCGGCGGAGCGATTCTGCTGGGGGAACTACCCTCCCGGAGGGGGAAATCATCGTCATCATCATCACCAACAACTCTCCCATCTTGGGGAGGGCAATCTCCATCAACATCTTCAACAGCACCATCTCCTCTCAAACCCTAGTCCATCTCTTGTGTTCAATCTTTGTACCGGAACTATAGATTGGTACTTGTGGGTGACTAGTAGTGTTGATTACATCTTGTAGTTGATTACTATATGGTGTATTTGGTGGAAGATTATATGTTCAGATCCATTATGCTATTTAATACCCCTCTGATCTTGAGCATGATTATCATTAGTGAGTAGTTACCTTTGTTCTTGAGGTCACGGGAGAAATCTTGTTGCAAGTAATCATGTGAACTTGATATCTGTTCGATATTTTGATGATATGTATGTTGTGATTCCCTTAGTGGTGTCATGTGAACGTCGACTACATGACACTTCACCATATTTGGGCCTAAGGGAATGCATTGTGGAGTAGTTATTAGATGATGGGTTGCGAGAGTGACAGAAACTTAAACCCTAGTTTATGCGCTATTCCGTAAGGGACTGATTTGGATCCAAAAGTTTAATGCTATGGTTAGATTTATTCTTAATACTTTTCTCGTAGTTGCGGATGCTTGCAAGGGGGATAGTCATAAGTAGGAGGTTTGTTCAAGTAAGAACAGCACTTAAGCACCGGTCCACCCACATATCAAATTATCATAGTAGTGAACAAAAATCAAACCAACCTGATGAAAGTGACTAGATGAAATTCCCGTGTACCCTCAAGAACGCTTTGCTTATCATAAGAGACCGTTTTGGCCTGTCCTTTGCCTCAAAAGGATTGGGCTACCTTGCTGCGCTTTTGTACCATTACCGTTACTTGCTCGTTACAAATTATCTTGCTACCAAACTACTCGTTACTTATAATTTCAGTACTTGCAGACATTACCTTGCTGAAAACCGCTTGTCATTTCCTTCTGCTCCTCGTTGGGTTTGACACTCTTACTTATCGAAAGGACTATGATTGATCCCCTATACTTGTGGGTCATCAAGGCTCTTTTCTGGCGCCATTGCCGGGGAGTGAAGCGCTCTTGGTAAGTGGAAATCGGTAAGGAAAAATTATTACTACGTGCTGAAATTTATTGTCACTTGTTACTATGGAGAACAATCCTTTGAGGGGTTTGTTCGGGGTATCTTCACCTCGACTGGAGCCACAATTAGTTACCCCTCAACCTAATGCACCTACTGAAAATATTGGTTATGAAATTCCTTCGGGTATGATAGAACAACTGCTAGCTAATCCTTATGCAGGAGATGGAACCGAACATCCTGGTATGCACTTGATATATGTGGATGAAATCTGTGGATTATTTATGCTTGCAGGTTTACCCGGAGATGAAGCTAAGAAGAAGGTTTTCCCTTTATCTTTGAAGGGAAAAGCATATGCATGGTATAGGCTATGCGATGATATTGGATCTTGGAATTGGAATCGATTGAAATTGGAATTTCACCAAAAAAATTATCCTATGCATCTAGTTCATCGTGATCGGAATTATATATATTTTTTTGCCTCGTGAAGGAGAAAGTATCGCTCTAGCTTGGGGGAGGCTTAAGTCAATGTTATATTCATGCCCCAATCATGAGCTCTCAAGAGAAATTATTATTCAGAATTTTTATGCTCGGCTTTCTCATGATGATCGATCCATGCTTGATACTTCTTGTACTGGTTCCTTTATGAAGAAGACTATTGACTTCCAGTGGGATCTTTTAGAAAGAATTAAACGCAACTCTGAAGATTGGGAACTCGACGAAGGTAAAGAGTCAGGTATTAAGCTCAAGTATGATTGTGTTAAATCTTTTATGAATACCGATGCTTTTCAAAAGTTTAGCACTAAATATGGACTTGACTCTGAGATAGTAGCCTCCTTTTGTGAATCATTTGCTACTCATGTTGACCTCCCTAAGGAGAAGTGGTTTAAATATCACCCACCTATCAAAGAAGAAATTAAAGAACCAGTAATAGCTAAAGATGAAACTATTATTTACAATGTTGATCCAGTTGTGCCTACTGCATATATTGAAAAATCACCTTTCCCTGTTAGGATAAAGGAACATGCTAAAGTCTCAACTGTGGTCAATGATACGTCTCCAATGTATCTATAATTTTTGATTGTTCCATGCTATTATATTATCCATCTTGGATGTTTTATATGCATTTATATGCTATTTTATATTATTTTTGGGACTAACCTATTAACCTAGAGCCCAGTGCCAGTTTCTGTTTTTTTCCTTGTTTTTGAGTTCCGCAGAAAAGGAATACCAAACGGAGTCCAAATGAGCTGAAAATTTACGGTGATTTTTTATGGACCAGAAGAAGCCCCCGAAGCAAAAGAGTTGGGCCAGAAGAGCCACGAGGCCTCCAAAAGGGTGGAGGGCACGCCCTACCCCCCTGGGGGTGCCCTCCGGTCTTGTGGGCTCCTTGTGGACCCCCCTGACTTGTTCTCGACGCCAAAAATTCCTATAAATACAGAAACCCACGGAAATAAACCTAGATCAGAAGTTCCGCCGCCGCAAGCCTCTGTAGCCACCAAAAACCAATCGGGACCTATTCTGGCACCCTGCCGGAGGGGGAAATCATCACCGGTGGCCATCTTCATCATCCCGGCGGTCTCCATGATGAGGAGGGAGTAGTTCACCCTCGGGGCTGAGGGTATGTACCAGTAGCTATGTGTTTGATCTCTCTCTCTCGTGTTCTTGATTTGGCATGATCTTGATGTATCACGAGCTTTGTTATTATAGTCAGATCATATGGTGTTTCTCCCCCTCTACCTTCTTGTGATGAATTGAGTTTTCCCTTTGAAGTTATCTTATTGGATTGAGTCTTTAAGGATTTGAGAACACTTGATGTATGTCTTGCATGTGCTTATCTGTGGTGACAATGGGATATTCACGTGATCCACTTGATGTATGTTTTGGTGATCAACTTGCGGGTTCTGTGACCTTGTGAACTTATGCATAGGGGTTGGCGCACGTTTTCGTCTTGACTCTCCGGTAGAAACTTTGGGGCACTCTTTGAAGTTCTTTGTGTTGGTTTGAATAGATGAATCTGAGATTGTGTGATGCATATCGTATAATCAAACCCGCGGATACTTGTGGTGACATTGGAGTATCTAGGTGACATTAGGGTTTTGGTTGATGTGTGTCTTAAGGTGTTATTTTAGTACGAACTCTAGGGCTGTTTGTGACACTTATAGGAATAGCCCAATAGATCGATCAGAAAGAATAACTTTGAGGTGGTTTCGTACCCTACAATAATCTCTTCGTTTATTCTCCGCTATTAGTGACTTTGGAGTGACTCTTTGTTGCACGTTGAGGGATTGTTATATGATCCAATTATGTTATCATTGTTGAGAGAACTTGCACTAGTGAAAGTATGAACCCTAGGCCTTGTTTCCAAGCATTGCAATACCCTTTTTGCTCACTTTTGTTACTAGTTACCTCACTGTTTTTATATTTTCAGATTACAAAAACCTATATCTACCATCCATATTGCACTTGTATCACCATCTCTTCGCCGAACTAGTGCACCTATACAATTTACCATTGTATTGGGTGTGTTGGGGACACAAGAGACTCTTTGTTATTTGGTTGCAGGGTTGTTTGAGAGAGACAATCTTCATCCTACGCCTCCCACGGATTGATAAACCTTAGGTCATCCACTTGAGGGAAATTTGCTACTGTCCTACAAAACTCTGCGCTTGGAGGCCCAACATGAGTCTACAAGAAGAAGGTTGCGTAGTAGACATCAGTCAACAAAAGTTATATTAGAACTTCCAAACCTGCTGAACAAATCAAAGTAGAACCTAGTGTTGCTATGGTTAAAGATCTCTTGGTTGAAAATATAGATGGGCATGTTATTTACTTCTGTGATGAAGCTGCTAGAATTGCCAAACCCGATGAAAAAGATAAACATAGACCCGTTGTTGGCATGCTAGTTGTCTCAGTTAAAATAGGAGATCACTGTTATCATGGTTTATGCGACATAGGTGCTAGCGTGAGTGCCATTCATTTTACCTTATATCAAGAAATTATGAATGATATAGCACCCGCTAAAATAGAAGACATAGATGTTACTATTAAACTTGCTAATAGGGACACCATCGCACCACTTGGGATTGTTAGAGATGTTGAAGTCTTGTGTGGGAAAATAAAATACCCTACTGATTTTCTTGTTCTTGGTTCCCCACAAGATGACTTTCGTCCCATTATCTTTGGTAGACCTTTCTTGAACACCGTCAATGCTAAAATAGATTGTGAGAAACAAATCATCGGTGTTAATTTTGGTGATGAGTCTCATGAATTTAATTTTTCTAAGTTTAGTAGAAAACATCATAATAAAGAGTTGTCTAGTAAGGATGAAATTATTGGTCTTGCTTCTATTGCTGTGCCTCCTACCAATCCACTAGAACAATATTTGCTAGACCACGAAAATGATATGCATCTGCATGAAAGAAATGAAATAGATAAGATTTTCTTTGAACAACGTCCTCTGCTTAAACACAATTTGCCTATTGAAGCTCTAGGGGGTCCTCCTCCACCTAAAGGTGATCCTATGTTTGAATTAAAACAATTGCCAGACACTTTGAAATATGCTTATCTTGATGAGAAAAAGATTAATCCTGTTATTATTAGTGCTAACCTTTCAGAACATGAAGAAGAAAGATTATTGAAGGTTCTGAAGAAGCACCGAGCTGCCATTGGATATACTCTTGATGATTTAAAGGGCATTAGTCCCACTCTCTGTCAGCATAAAATTAATATGGAACCTGATGCTAAACCCGTTGTTGATCACCAACGAAGTTTAAATCCTAAAATGAAAGAAGTGGTAAGAACAGAAATACTGAAAATTCTCAAAGCACGTATAATCTATCCCATAGCTGATAGTAGATGGGTAAGTCCCGTTCATTGCATCCCTAAAAAGGGCGGTATTACCGTTGTTCCTAATGATAAGAATGAACTTATTCCACAAAGAATTGTCACTGGCTACAGAATGGTAATTGATTTTAGAAAACTAAATAAAGCTACTAGAAAAGATCATTACCCTCTGCCTTTTATTGATCAAATGTTAGAAAGACTATCAAAGCACAAACATTTTTGCTTTCTTGATGGATATTCCGGTTTTTCTCAAACACCTGTCTCACAACCTGATCAAGAGAAAACCACCTTTACTTGCCCTTTTGGAACTTATGCTTATAGACGTATGCCTTTTGGTTTATGCAATGCACCTGCTACCTTTCAAAGATGTATGGCTGCTATATTCTCTGACTTTTGTGAAAAGATTGTTGAGGTTTTCATGGATGATTTTTTCGTTTACGGAACTTCTTTTGATGATTGCTTGAGCAACCTTGATCGAGTTTTGTAGAGATGTGAGCAAACTAATCTCATCTTGAATTGGGAGAAGTGCCACTTTATGGTTAATGAAGGTATTGTCTTGGGACATAAAATTTCTTATGAGGTATTGAGGTGGATAAAGCTAAAGTTGATGCAATTGAGAAAATGCCATGCCCTAAAGATATCAAAGGTATTCGTAGTTTCCTCGGTCATGCTGGTTTCTATAGGAGGTTTATTAAAGACTTCTCTAAAATTTCTAGGCCTCTTACAAATCTTTTACAAAAGGATGTTCCATTTGTTTTTGATGATGATTGTGTATAAGCCTTTGAAACACTTAAGAAAGCCTTGATTTCTGCACCTATTGTTCAACCACCTGATTGGAACTTGCCTTTTGAAATTATGTGTGATGCTAGTGATTATGTTGTTGGTGCTGTTATAGGACAAAGAGTCGATAAGAAATTAAATGTTATTCATTATGCTAGTAAAACTCTGGACAATGCTCAACGAAATTATGCTACTACTAAAAAAGAATTTTTAGCAGTTGTGTTTGCTTGTGATAAATTTAGATCTTACGTTGTTGATTCTAAAGTGACCATTCACATCGATCATGCTGCTATAAAATATATTATGGAAAAGAAGGATGCTAAACCTAGACTCATTAGGTGGGTTCTTTTGCTACAAGAATTTGATTTACATATCACTGATAGAAAGGGAGCTGAGAACCCCGTGGCTGATAACTTGTCTAGGTTAGAAAATATTCTTGATGACCCACAACCTATTAATGATAGTTTTCCTGATGAACAATTAGCTGCAATAAATGTTTCTCATAACACTCCTTGGTATGCTGACTATGCCAATTATATTGTTGCTAAATATATACCACCTAGCTTCACATACCAACAAAAGAAAAAATTCTTCTATGATTTAAGACATTACTTTTGGGATGACCCACATCTTTATAAAGAAGGAGTAGATGGTATTATTGGACATTGTGTACCTGAGCATGAACAGGGACAAATCCTATGGAAATGTCACTCCGAAGCTTATGGAGGACATCATGCGGGAGATAGAACTGCTCACAAGGTATTGCAATCTGGTTTTTATTGGCCTACTCTCTTCAAGGATGCCCGTAAGTTTGTTTTATCTTGTGATGAATGTCAAAGAATTGGTAATATTGGTAAGCGCCAGGAAATGCCTATGAATTATTCTCTTGCTGTTGAACCATTTGATGTTTGGGGATTTGATTACATGGGGCCTTTTCCTTCCTCTAATGGGTATACACATATTTTGGTTGCTGTTGATTATGTTACTAAGTGGGTAGAAGCTATTCCAACTAGTAGTGCTGATCACAACACCTCTATTAAAATGCTTAAGGAAGTCATTTTCCCAAGGTTTGGAGTCCCTAGATATTTAATGACTGTTGGTGGTTCACATTTTATTCATGGTGCTTTCCGTAAAATGCTTGCTAAATATGATGTTAACCATAGAATTGCATCACCTTATCATCCTCAGTCTAGTGGTCAAGTTGAACTTAGCAATAGAGAAATAAAATTAATATAACAAAAAAACTGTCAATAATTCCCGAAAGAATTGGTCTAAGAAGTTAGATGATGCACTTTGGGCTTAGAGAACAACATATAAAAATCCTATGGGTATGTCTCCTTATAAAATGGTTTATGGAAAAGCTTGTCATTTACCTCTTGAGTTAGAACATAAAGCATATTGGGCAATTAAAGAACTCAACTATGATTTCAAACTTGCCGGTGAAAAGAGGTTATTTGATATTAGCTCACTAGATGAATGGAGAACTCAAGCCTATGAAAATGCCAAGTTATTTAAAGAAAAAGTTAAAAGATGGCATGACAAAAGAATATAAAAGCGTGAGTTCAAAGTTGGAGAATATGTTCTTTTGTACAACTCTCATTTCAGATTCTTTGCAGGAAAACTCCTCTCCAAATGGGAAGGACCTTATGTTATCGAGGAGGTTTATCAATCCGGAGCCATCAAAATAAATAATGCCGAAGGTACTAACCCGAAGGTTGTTAATGGGCAACGAATAAAACATTATATCTCAGGTACACTCATTAATGTTGAAAGCAATATTATCCAAACTATGACACCGGAAGAACACATAAAGGAAACCTTCCGAAACACTCCAAAATAACTGAAAAAGAGGAAGTACGTGATACGTTAAGTAAACGGACACCGAAAAATCCGCAAAAATATTTTATGTCCGTTTTGGAATAAAACAAAAATTAGGAAAATAAGAAACAACCAGGAAGGCACCCCTGGTGGGCACAAGACACCAGGGCGCGCCTGGCTTGCCAGGTGCGCCCAGGTGGGTTGTGCCCACCTCGGGTACCTTCCGGACTCCGTTTTTCTTCCGTTTGCTTGTTTCCCAAGATAAAAAATCTTTATATAACATGTACCTATTGACCACTGTATCGCAGAGAAATCTTCTGTTTTCTTTTCCTTACTATTTTCTGACAGATCCAATCCACCATGGCCGCTTCAAGCTCCTCCAAGCACAAGTTCTTCGAGAACATCATCAACCCATATTTGCGGGAGGTGATGTAGCACCCTCAGGCTACCAGATGCATGAGGGGGTGCTGCACATCCGTGATGAGCAAGGCCCCAAGAGGACGGGAAGCATGGAGGCCAGGCTCGAGGCGGTGGAGCAGGACATCTTCAAGTGCCAAGGGATGGTGGAGCGTGGACTCAGTGCCAATCACTCCATGATCACGGAATTCACCCGTGATCTCAAGGTGGATGGCAAGTCCATGAAGGACATCATCTTCACCTTCAACGAGCAAATCAACTTCCTCCAAAGCCAGATTTATGATCTCCAAAACCAAGTCTTTGAATATGAGGAGAGGTTTAAAGGTATGAGTTTGGCTGCCAGTTGCAAGACCCGTGAGACTCACTCCTCCTCTTATGATGGTGAGCCCTTGCCATGGAAACCCGAGGATAAGATTGCCACTACTTCATCACCACCACCTCCTTCTTCATCACCAAAGGAAAATTGAGTATCGGGTATGGGCACTCCCCTTGGCTTGTGCCAAGCTTGGGGGAGGTGCCCCGGTATCGTATCACCTCCACTATCTTTTGCCTTTACTTATCTTAGTTCGATCCATAATTATCTTTTGCTTTAGATGAATAAAAGTTTAGTTTGATCCTTTCTTTTTGAGTGTTTGCTTAGTGATCTATCTTTGTAATTGTGTGCAAGATATATAAAATAAAGTTTAGTTTGAGTTTTGTTTTCTTTACTTTCATGTTCAATAAAAATAAAGGAAATAGATGAAAAAGATCATATGCTAATCTTATGGTAAGTAATGACATCACATAAGGGAGAGTATAAGTTGAAAATTTTATTGGAGATTGACAAATATAGCATTGGTCAATGATGCAATTCATGAAAGAATTAATAAGGGAAGAGAAGATTCACATGCAAATACACTATCCTGGACATCTTTTGTCATTGTGAGCCCCCATCAAAATATTATATGCCAAAATTGTTGACGTTGGACAAGGAATACAACATAATGATTTATGTTTGTTCATATTCACATAGAAGTTATATTGTCATAGATCCTTTAACATGTGGTGCTTGCCCCCCATCTTTGCTAGCCAAAAATTCCGCACTAAGTAGAGATACTACTTGTGCATCCAAAAACCTTTAAACCCAAATCTTATTTTGAGAGTCCACCATACCTACCTATGGATTGAGTAAGATCTTTCAAGTAAGTTGTCATCGGTGCAAATAGGGCAATAAAAATTGCTTCTAAAAGTGTTGGATCATTTAGTGTAAGAGAAAATTGAGCGTTGTACGAACTTGTGATGGCAAAGAATAAAAGCGACAGACTGCATAATAAAGGTTGCTATCACAAGGGGCAATATAACATGACATTCTTTTGCACTAAGAGATTGAGCATACAAATAAATAAGCGCATGGTGACCTCTGCTTCCCTCTGCGAAGGGCCTATCTTTTACTTTTATGTATTTACTTTTATGCAAGAGTCAAAGTTCTTCTCTCTATTCCTTTTTATTTTCTCTTTTGGCAAGCATCATGTGGTGAGGAAAGATCTAGGCACATATATCCAGTTGGATATGAGTAGCATGAGTTATTATTGTTGACATCATCCTCGAGGTGAGTATATTGGGAGGCGAATCTATAAGCCCCTATCTTTCTATGTGTCCGGTTGAAACGTTTTGCTCATGTGTATGCGGTGAGTGTTAGCAATCATAGAAGACTATATGATGGTTGAGTATGTGGACTTGCCAAAAAGGCTCTGATACGTGACCCTTCCTGAAAAGATGATGAATTGTAGTTGCAAAGTTGACTGAAAACATAGTTTGTTGGTTTTCAATAGAGTTTATGCTTTATACTTAGATGTTGTGATGAATTGTTACTTATTCATGAGAAGTTTATGATAAAAGTTATGTGATAAAGTTCTATGTTAAAGTTTCTTGCTGTTATAATAATATACATGATGCTTCTATGTTCGTATTTTGTTTTTATCGACACCTCTCTCTCTAAGCATGTGGACATGTTTTTCGATTTTAGTTTTCGCTTGAGGACAAACGAGGTCTAAGCTTGGGGGAGTTGATACGCCCATTTTGCATCATGTTTTCCTACTGTTATTTATGATGCTTTTATGCATAATAATGCTTTTTGGAGTAATTCTAATGCCTTTTCTCTTATAATATGCCAGGTTCACACAAAGAGGGAGAATTCCGGCAGCTGGAAATCTGGACCTGAAAAAGCTACGTCAGGCTACCTATTCTGCACAACTCCAAATGAGTTGAAATTTCACGAGGAATTTTTATGGAATAAATAAGAATTATTGGAGCAAATAACTACCATAGGGGGCCCACCAGGTGGGCACAACCCACCTGGGCGCGCCAGGGAGCCCAGGTGTGCCCTGGTGGGTTGTGCCCTCCTCGGCCCACCTCCGGTGCCCCTCTTCTGGTATATAAGTCATTTTGACCTAGAAAAAATAAGGGGAGGACTTTCGGGACGAAGCGCTGCCGTCTCGAGGCAGAACTTGGGCAGGAGCACTTTTGCCCTCCGGCGGAGCGATTCCGCCGGGGGAACTTCCCTCCGGGAAGAGGAAATTATCGTCATCATCATCATCATCACCAACAACTCTCCCATCTTGAGGAGGGCAATCTCCATCAACATCTTCAACAGCACCATCTCCTCTCAAACCCTAGTTCATCTCTTGTGTTCAATCTTTGTACCGGAACTATAGATTGGTACTTGTGGGTGACTAGTAGTGTTGATTACATCTTGTAGTTGATTACTATATGGTTTATTTGGTGGAAGATTATATGTTCAGATCCATTATGCTATTTAATACCCCTCTAATCTTGAGCATGATTATCATTAGTGAGTAGTTACCTTTGTTCTTGAGGTCACGGGAGAAATCTTGTTGCAAGTAATCATGTGAACTTGATATCTGTTTGATATTTTGATGATATGTATGTTGTGATTCCCTTAGTGGTGTCATGTGAACGTCGACTACATGACACTTCACCATATTTGGGCCTAAGGGAATGCATTGTGGAGTAGTTATTAGATGATGGGTTGCGAGAGTGACAGAAGCTTAAACCCTAGTTTAGCGCTATTTCGTAAGGGACTGATTTGGATCCAAAAGTTTAATGCTATGGTTAGATTTATTCTTAATACTTTTCTCGTAGTTGCGGATGCTTGCGAGGGGGTTAATCATAAGTAGGAGGTTTGTTCAAGTAAGAACAGCACCTAAACACCGGTCCACCCACATATCAAATTATCAAAGTAGTGAACACAAATCAAACAAACATGATGAAAGTGACTAGATGAAATTCCCGTGTACCCTCAAGAACGCTTTGCTTATCATAAGAGACCATTTTGGCCTGTCCTTTGCCTCAAAAGGATTGGGCTACCTTGCTGCACTTTTGTTACCATTACCGTTACTTGCTCATTACAAATTATCTTGCTACCAAACTACTCGTTACTTATAATTTCAGTGCTTGCAGACATTACCTTGCTGAAAACCGCTTGTCATTTCCTTCTGCTCCTCGTTGGGTTCGACACTCTTACTTATCAAAAGGACTACGATTGATCCCCTAAACTTGTGGGTCATCAGTCATCCCGTGTCGGCTCTTCGTCGTCTACTATCTGGAGATCAGCCGACGTCCAATCGATGCCAGTTAACGCTTCAAAGGTTACCTCATCATTAAGAATAAGAGAAGGGTCAATATCAGGAGCGAAGATATGCTTACGCCTTTGAGGGGTTAAGTCCACAATCTCATGCGTCGGCGGCTTCATACGAACATTATTGTTGTCATAACCCGCCTGATACTTTGACAGATCCGCTTCTTGTGCAAGTTGACATGCAAGAGGCCTCATCTCTTTAACACATCTGGCAAAGTCGGCTTCTTCGAAAACAGATCCGCCGTCGGTAAATTCTGGACACCCGCTATCCATCTCTGCCTGGTCTAATTCTAATTGCCACGCCTTCGCCCGGCTTAAAGCAACGATGGCTCCTATGCGGGCGGCTGACATCTTCACCTCTTCAATCTGCGCCGGCACCGTGGATAGGTGATCTAGCACAGTTTTCATAAGTTTTGGGGGCTTCTTGCTGTTTGAGATAGCCATGAGTGCTCGCAGGCTTCCAGCGTATAGCTTTTCCATCAAAGAGTACACGGCCTTCAGCTTCATCACAGCGTTCTATCCAAGGCTAGCACTCCTGGCACCGGTTAAACAATTTCAAGCATGAGTCGCCAGGCGGGTTAACAATCATATTACAAGTCACCAGGTGGGTCAATGCGGTAAAATATATGTCTTACTTACCAAAGATGGCGGCTGTCATTTGAGAGATATGTTGTTTTAAGCCAGATAACTCTTCAGTCATCGGTTTAAGCTGAGCCTCAGCATCTTCTGCTCTCTTTAAAGATTAGCCTTCTCAGTTTCCAAGGCGGCTCTTTCTCCATCAAAATTGGCCATGATCTTCTCAATGTTTTCCAAGGATGATTTTAGGCTTAATTCAGCCTTGGCGCGTTCACTTTGCTGCATCTCCAGGTTTTTCTTTAACTCGGCGATGTTTGACTCACCCAAACTCAAAGCTTCCTGCCGAGGGTGACAAGTAATGTTAAGGTGGTTAAGTTCATATTCAACAATGGTATTTAAGTCCCAAGCACATTGCAAGCAATATACTTAGCACTTGGGGGCTAATGTAGGTCATTTCAATTTATATTATGACCCGGCTCAAAGATAAGCCGGCCCTTGGGGGCTACATATTTTGTTCTCACAAATGGTTGTAAAGACCTGGCTCATCTTATCAAGATAAGTTGGCCCTTGGGGGCTACACTTTGGAAATTTTCACAAGTCTCAAGCATACTCAATATTATTCCTATACTTAAGACTTGGGGGCTAGTATGGACATATATATGCAAGGCTAAAGAGGGGTTCAATATATTCATACCTCATATTTCAACTTCATAGAATTGATTAAGCCGGCTTCCAGGTCCCGACTGGTGTGAAGGCGGTTTAAGTAGCCCGCGTATAACTCGCCTGCGCTGAATGAGGAATAGCTTTCCAGATCCAGTTTGGCTTTGCCTTTTTCCAGTGAAGGTACTTCTTCCTTAGCTGAGTGCTTGGCTAGCACAGTGGAGGCTCCTGGCGTTGTATAAGCCGTCCCAGTGATAGTAATGTCATCAGACACTAGTACAGCGAGGTGCTATACAAATGGTTTTTAACCCCTTTCCGCGATGGCATTTGGAACCGTCGCCTAGTGAGTGACTGTGATAGGGGGGTCCTTCCCACACGACCCAGAAACCATCGGGGATATGCCCTCCTGGCACACACGCTCGGCAAAATGAGGTTGTGTGCGACCGGCGAGCGATCAAATACGGTTATACGTACAGTAGTGCTAAAAAAATACAATTATACAGGCGAAATCGTTTCCGGTCGTAAGTACATCCCACATTGTCAGTCCCCGCTAAACGTTTCCGTTCGTATATACATCCCACACAGTCGCTCCAAGGAAAACGTTTCTGTTCCCAGGTACATCACACACAATTTTCCCCGTTAAATCGTTTGTGATAGCGTTTCCATTGCACACGGTATTAACAATTTTATCGTTTGCGTTATTGAATGCATCACACACGGTGCGTAGAAGAAACTGTGTGGCAAAGGTTGTCCATCACACATAGTTTTTATGTGGTAAACGTTTGCGCCAGGTGGCCTAACGCAAACAATTTTCAAGAGGATGTCGTGTGTGATTGTTCATTAATCCAACACGGTTTATTCCTATAAACTGTGTGCGTTGCCTGAGGTCATCGCCCACGGTGTTTTCTCAATAACCGTTTGCAATAGAAAACCCCAATTAGCAGGCTAATTGGCCATTAGCAGGCTAATTGTCCTATTATTAATAATCCATTTATTAATCTAATTGACATTTCATATTAAGCACACAATATATTTCATTTTCATAATAAGGAAGCAGGATTTCATAATTGAAATACATCAGAGTACAACATCATATAGCTTCAGCACTCAACTACCCCATTACACAACTGCAACAGCACCAAGTTTCACATGCAACATCTATAACCTTTCGAAATTAGCATCATAGACGGTACATAGACAGATGTATCTCATCTCGAAAACTGCTGAAGTGGAAGGCAAATATTGAGCCTTCATTGATGTTGAAGGTCTTTGCAACTTTAGGCCAGTGTCTGTGGATGATTGATCGTCCATCCTTCGTCCTCTTCAGGAACACTTCAATATTGAACCATGGGTGTTGTATGAATACCTTCCTCGCCTCCTGACCATAGAGGTGGTTTGAGAGGTAATCATCAGTGAACTGCTTTGGAAAGGCCTGAACACAAGGATGTGCATAAATATCTTCTCTATATTGGAAATGGGGCAAAGGAATAAAAAAGGCAAGGTATAATAGTTAGTACCATCCTGTAGTGAACTGATGTCTTCTTCATTGTGCAGACAAAGATCTTGTTATTTTTTGTCGCTAATTTCTTTATCCTAACAATCTTTCTGAGTTTCTTGACTTGACTGATATTCATGGACAACTCATTTCCCCATATGTAAAAAGGGTCGAACAGTGGGTCAAAACCTCTGACAGTAGGACCTACATGTGCAAGACCAAATTGTGAAAAACCTAAATATTAGAATGGTTCCTGCAATTGCACAATAATATGCTATTAGACAAAGGACCATGCATGTGCAAACCTCGATTGTAAACCTCAGTGCTTCCCATTGCTTCCCTGCAACACATATAAGGTAGTTAGTGATCAGGTTAAGTGAGGGTTCGCATGCTATTAGTAAAATATGTTGATGAAAAATAAGCACATTGCAGATTCATCAGATTAATTCAAGCTACATGGAAAACTCATTTATCCAAACCAAGCATGATTAAGAACTAGGAAATATAGCAATTGTATATGTTTCTCATGTACTAAGTGCAGCCAAATTCGATTTATTCCTCACATGCACAATAATACAAAATTCTACCCACGACAATTGGACATCCCATTGCAGAATTGAACCAAGCAGTTAACTAAACACCACAACAAATGAACCAAACATTAACTGAGCACCACATTGCACAATATAACATACTCCTAATAGAAGATCAGGCAGTTAACCAAACCAAGCATACTTAACAACTTGGAAATATAGCAATTGTATTTGTTTCTCATGTATTTAGTATAGCCAAATTCGATTTATTTCTCACATGGTATACAATAACAGAATGCACCCACAACAATTGAACATCGCATTGCAGAATTGAACCAAACAGTTAACTAAACACCACAACAAATGAACCAAAACGTTAACTGAGCACCACGTTGCACAATGTACAACATACTAGAAGATCATATAGTTAACCAAACCAAGCATGCTTGACAACTTGGAAATATAGCAATTGTATTTCTTTCTCATGTATTTTGTAAATAAAAATTTGATTTATTTCCCACATGGAAGACAACACAAAATTGCACCCTAAAGAATTGAACATCACATTTGCAGAATTAAACCAAACAGTTAACTGAACACGACAACTAATTAACCAAATAGTTAATAAGTGAGCACCACATTGCACGACATATAGAACATATACACTAGAGCAACAGATTGCATGGTAAAAGTAGATAGCACAATTCACTAGAATTTGTTAAGGAAAGGCAGTAGCTAGCAAACTGAACATGGGTCCTTATAGTGAGCTAATAAGACAAGCTACTCCTCATCGTCGGAGATATCGATGACGATTGGCTCCTTGGACATGGAAGAGGGCGAGGCCTCTGCATCGTGGGTGCCCTCGTCATAGTGGTGAGTTGCCTGAGCCGCTCCGGGCACCAACCTGCTGGTTCTCGAGTTGAGGTAAGCACGTGCACGCTGAGAAAACACCTCGTAGTCTTCGTCGAAGGCACCAAGGGTGGCCTCGAGAAAATGCCACGAACTATCGTTTAAAGCAGCCAACCGCGTCACGGTGTCGGCGCGTGAGGCATCGACGGTGGCCTCGACTGCAAGGTGCTCCTCAAAGATCTGGGGGTCGACACGAATGGCAGCCATCGCGACCTCATCCGCGCGTGCGGCCGCGATTTGCTTCTCCGCTGCCAAATGCTCCTTGAGCTCCTGGCTATACTGCGTGCACCATGGCTTAGGGCGGCGCTTATTTGGTGGAGGGGTCAGTGATTTGGGTGGAAGGTGTCGCGTTGGCGGTCGGGGCATGTGGGATGTGGAAGGAAGAGGAGGATGGGGGTCGGGTGTGGATTACCTGCCTGGATAGACGAGGCCGAGCAGCATGAAGGAGGGTCGCCGGCGAGGAGGCGGCGCTGCAAGCAAGGAGTGAAGGTTTCAACTTGGAAAGGAAGGCAGAAACAAGGGAAATGTGGCTTTTGGTAAGGGGGAGGGGGCGGGGAGGTAGATATTTCCGCGGAAGCCGAAATTTTTGAATCAGTTCAGCGAAAAAACTGGCACACAAAGTGTCATCAGACACGGTCCCTTATTCAGAACTGTGTACGATATGTGAACATCACAAACGATTCAGATAGCTTAACCCGTGTGTGATGAGTTTGAACGTCAAAAATTTTGGTTCGAATTTCCCTGGTTACAGTGGTCATCCATGTCGTTGCATATTTTGGGTACACAAAGGAGACTACAGCACACCCACACTTCTTAATCGAGCAAGTTCAGCAATTAAACAGAGCTAGCTGACCTAAACATTACTCTAACAAATTAAAGACTGGCGCTCTTAATTAAACAAAATAAA
The DNA here is from genome assembly GCA_011799875.1 of Thinopyrum elongatum. Taxonomy (NCBI): domain Eukaryota; kingdom Viridiplantae; phylum Streptophyta; class Magnoliopsida; order Poales; family Poaceae; genus Thinopyrum; species Thinopyrum elongatum. Next base: position 215,021,493 of record CM022301.1, on the reverse strand, counting down.
GAGTACTACTACGGCTGGTGATCGTCGATCTCCACCGCCTCCTCCATGTCTAGCTCGCGCCCGATGGTCTCCTGGGGAAGGGGCTCCATGGCATCCATCGCACCATACTTGGCAAGCATCTCGCCATCCGTGTCCGCCATCTCTTTGGAAAAGGCCGCCACGAGCTGGGCGTGGGCGGCCGCGATCTGGGCTTGGACGGGCTCCGTCATGGCAAGGTATGCGGTGGAGGAACGGATGGCTGCTCGAACGCTCTCGGCGATTGCCAACTCTTCGGCCGTGGGTTGCCTACCGTTGTCGAAGAAGCTTCGTTCGATTTGTGCGGTGACCGCCATGAGCTGGGCGCGGGCGGCCTCGACATGGTCGTGGGCGGCCTCTATCAGGGCTAAGGCCGCCACTGTGGAACGGACAGCTGCTGTGCCGCTCTCGCTAGTTGCTATCCCCGAGGCAGATGTTGCTGCCGCCACCTGAGAAGCAACAGCGGCCTTTTGGGCTGCCTTGGCCGCCTGGTCGCAGATTGCGGCCACGCTCATGCACCTTGTTAGCACGCGCATGGCGGCTGCGGTCGCGCTCTCGCCGGAGTGGGCCGCCGAAGTTGCCCTCACGACGCGGGTCCACATCCCCATCTTTCACCGACGATGATTGAACAGTGCAATGATATTTGGGGAGCGAGCTAGTGTGCTTGACACGCCGGCTGTGGACTATAGCTGATGCACCTTCTCGCGTAAGCCATAGGCGTACTATACACTGACGGTGCTCCAAGATATTTTGTACTGCATCTCACATGGTTGGTGATAATAAACTGTGTGGGATCTACTTGATTTTTCATCTTGATTTGAATTACATAATGGGGTCACAGCGGCAATGGAGGGTGTTTGAATTGCTAGAACTTTTATCTGCAGTGAACATGCAACTATATGTGTGTCGTAAAAAATTGGAATTATTCAGGGTTCGTTTGGATATTTATACATTAAATTAGTTTTCTAGCCATTTCAGGTGCACAATTCAAAATTAAACTACATGCACATGCTCCGGTGCACCAACATGGGTTGTAAAATCATATATGTGTCCATGGGTTTATGCTTATGTCCCATGCAAGAAATGTTGATGAATTTCGAACACCATGGCACCGTGGCTCTTTGGCAAACGTTGAGGTACTTGCTTTTGTAATTCTAGTAAATCCAAAACCCATCTGAAATTCATGAACCTTGGCATGCTATCATGGAATGGCATCAACTTGCTGGGGTAAAAAATATTGTCCCATTTGGGGCAGGTTATGGTATAAGCTTCTCACAAACCAGAGCTTCTCACAAGAAGCCTCATGGTTCCATTAGGGAAACGTGTCACCTTTGTGGACAAAACGATATTCGTCGCCTCTTTTTCCTTTCAATTTTTTTCCTGGTGTCAACATAGAACAACAGGAGTGTCGTGTTAAATTTTGGATTTTTTCGGGGATCGTTTGGACATTTTTATACGTTAACTGAGTTTTCTAGGCATTTATGTGCATAATTCAAAATTGAACTATATGCACATGCTCTAGTCCATAAAAACGGGTTGCAAAATCAAATGTTTGTCCTTGGTTGCAAGCTTAGGTCACATGCAAGAAATGAGAATGAATGTCAAACACCTTGACATTGTCGCTCGGCCGCTAACATTGAGATACATGGTTTTAAAATTCTAGTAAATCGAAAACTCGTCTGAAATTCATGAAACTTGATATGATATCATGGAACGGCATCGACATGCCGTGGTAAAAATATTGTCCCATTTGGGGCAGGTTTGGGTATAAGCTTCTCGCAAACCAGAGCTTCTCTCACAACAAACCTGATGGTTTCGGTAGGGAACGTGCCACCTTGGGGGACGAAACGATATCTGTTGCCTCTTCTTACTTTCAAATTTTTTCTCGTGTCAACATAGAACAACAGGAGTGTTGTGTCAATTTTTGGGATTTTTAGGGGTTCGCTTGGACATTTTTATACATTAACTGAGTTTTCTATGCATTCATGTGCATAATTCAAATTTGAACTATATGCACATGCTCCAGTGCATATAAACGGGTTGAAAAATCAAATGTGTGTCCTTGGTTGCAACCTTAGGTCCCATGCAAGAAATGGGAATGAATGTCAAACACCTTTGCCACCATCGCTCGCCCGCTAACATTGAGATACATGGTTTTAAAATTCTAGTAAATCGAAAACTCGTCTGAAATTCATGAAACTTGACATGCTATCATGGAACGGCATCAACATGCAGTGGTAAAAATATTGTCCCATTTGGGGCAGGTTGGGGTATAAGCTTCTCACAAACCAGAACTTCTCGCAACAAGCCTCATGGTTACGGTAGGGAACGTTTCACCTTTCTGGACGAAACGATATCCGTTGCCTCTTCTTGATTTCAATTTTTTCTCTAGTGTCAACATAGAACAACAGGAGTGTTGTGTTAAATTTTGGAATTTTTCAGGGTTCGTTTGGACATTTTTATACATTAATTGTGTTTTCAATGCATTTATGTGCATAATTCAAATTTGAACTACAGGCACATGCTCTAATGCATATAAATTGGTTGAAAATTCAAATATGTGTCCTTGGTTGCATGCTTAGGTCCCATGCAAGAAATGGGAATGAATGTCAAACACCCTGCCACCGTCACTCGGCCGCAAACATTGAGATACCTGGTTTTTAAATTCTAGTAAATCCAAAACTCGTCTAAAATTCATGAAACTTGGCATGCTATCATGGAGCGACATCAACATGCCGTGGTAAAATTTTTATCCCATTTGGGGCAGGTTTGGGTATAAGCTTCTCACAAACCAGAGCTTCTCACAACAAGCCTGATGGTTTCAGTAGGGAACGTGCCACCTTTGGGGACGAAACGATATTCGTTGCCTCTTATTGCTTTCAAAAAAAAAATTAGTGTCAACATAGAACAACAGGAGTGTTGTGTTAAATTTAGGAATTTTTGGGGATCTGTTTGGACATTTTTATACATTAACTGAGTTTTCTAGGCATTTTATGTGCATAACTCAAATTTGAACTACATGCACATGCTCCAGTGCATATAAATTGGTTGAAAAATCAAATCTGTGTCCTTGGGTGCAAGTTTAGGTCCCATGCAAGAAATGGGAATGAATTTCAAACACCAGGGCACTGTTGATTGCCGGCAAAACATTGAGATACTTTGTTTTTAAATTCAAGTAAATCCAAAAGTCGTCTGAAATTCATAAAACTTGGCATGCTATCATGGAATGGCACCCGACATGCTGTGGCATTTTTCGTGTCCATTTTGGGAGAAGGCGCACTCGAATAACAGCCAACAAAGGCATTTTAAAACAAAAGCTGCCACTGTAATATCTCAAACGTTTTGTATAATTTAAATCGTGTGCGTTCTGTTAACCATTCACGTGACGCCACGCCTCACTCTTTTAATGGCTAGGAGGTGCCGTGCGGATAGGTGCTTGACTAAACGGGAGGCGTGCGAGTTGTACTCCAATGCGCAGGCTTCCCGGGAAGCGTGCGAGCTGTACGCCACGCAGGCTCACTGGGAAGCGAGCCCTTTGACTTCCATGGCCGCCCGCCTTGCTCGCATCCTCTCCATTAATGGCGCCCAAGCCGCATTTTAATACGGTTTTTAAATATAAAACACTCATCGCAAACGTTTTAGTTAGAACACCCATATGCAAACAGACAGCTTCCCCAGGAAGCCTAGCGAAAATGTGCCGAGCAGGATTTGTGCAGCTCTTGATCGCAAACGTTTTAGATAGAACACCCGTATGTAAACCGACAGCTTCCCCAGTAAGCCAAGGAAAAATGTGCCGAGCAGGATTTGTGCAGCTCTTCATCGCAAACGTTTTAGATAGAACACATGTATGCAAAGTGAGAGCTATGGTCTTCCGCAGTAAGCCAAGGGAAAATCTGGCAAGCAGGATTTGTACCTCCCTTCAACGCAAACGGTTTTTTCGAATGACCCGTGTGCAACCACGTACAGACAATTTGGTAAGATTTGCATCTGTCATATTGGGTATATTGCCATTTGTCAAACTGGAAAGATTGACATTTGTTGATCTAGTAACATTGCCATTTGTCAATCCTTGTAACACTGCGATTTGTCAAAATATGCAGCTAAAAATCACTAGCACTATCTAATTTTTGCAACTAAAATTCAGTAATTAAGCATAGATTTTATTCATAGATTAAGCAGTCGTTCTTAATTTATACAAACAGTTCAACTCGACAGCTGAACCGACCAAATTTTTCCCCAATTGTTGCCAACCACGTACTGAAATAGCTAGTTCAACTATATATACTAGCTAATTTTAAGTACGTTGTACAGTTCCACCACATCTATAGTCAGATGAACTGAACAAAATAGCCCCTAAATACTACTACTACTACGGAGGGGCTTTGTACTACTTCCGGCAGCCTCTCCTCTGCCGAGCGCGCTCAGTAAGAGGAAGAGGAGGAGGAGCCTACCGACGAGCTGGACAACTGCAATACTGTGTCTGCCGCTGCTGCACCTTCAGCGACGCTCACCTTGAACGCCCTCTGCCGCTCCAGACGACCCCTCTCGAAGCGGCGAGACTGCTCGTAGATCTCCTGATTCCTCGCCTCTGCGTCAGCGTGTGCTGCAGCCACGGCTACGGTAAGGGTCTTTGCGTGCTCGACGAGGCGCTCCTCCTCCTCCCGCAGGAACTCGATGTAGCGCGCAAGGTCGCTGACGCACGTGCGGGCCTCGCCGGCCATTAGGGTTTATATAGTAGGCTGGTAAGCATTGGGATTTTTGGGGATTTCACCAAGTTGGGCGGGAAGCTTGCGCGGGAACGGGCTCACCACCGTTTGGCCAAAATGACGCCCCCATGCGCTGCTTAAGCTTGCGCTCGAAGCCGTCTGCGGCAGCGGGGTGACAAGACATGCGAGAGGAGAATGAAAGGACACGTACACATACGGTTAATAAAAAAACGTTTGCGATTTAATTACCTACTATACCCCCGTCCTGGTTTATAAGTAGGATTTAACTAATAAAATACGAATGCATGTCGCCAAAGATTATATCGTTGGATTCGTATTTGAACATAGTTTTCAATTATATAATTTTTGTAACATGCATTAATATTTTGTTGGTTAAATTTAAGGTCAAAATATGGCATAGAATATAAAGGGGACTAATAGACCAAGACGGCGGTAGTAGCACACAGCCGCTCTCTATGGCGTATCACACACATCTTGTTAAGTTGAACCTTTTCTATTGTGTTGCCTAATCACACACAGTTCATCCTAGTGAACTGTATGCCGTATATCGCACACACCCTCATCTGGCTACCCGTTTCTGTTGTTCTGCATCATCGCAAACAGTTCTTCTTGATTAACCGTTTGCCACTCATCCAATGGAGGGAAGCTTCTACATTCGCGGGGGACGTGGCATTGACCATTGGGTGGCAACAGTCGGTCATCCGGGTGCGCAATAAAGGATGCAAAGAAGGATCCTACAGCAGCAAGGACCAGCTTCCCTACTGATAGCTCATCTAACAGAACTCCCAAGTTAACTGTGCTGAGGCTTGAGTAGTCATCAGATGGGTGGCCGGATGGGAAGTGGCCTCGATGTTAAATTAACTGATGGGATGGGTCACTGTAAAGATTTAATTGTCTTAAATGTATATAGTGCTCTCTCCTATTAGTGGAATTAACCTCGAGGTCCTTGTTTTGTAATTTTTGACATTTTTTGTTTTTTGAACACATGTTGATTGGCTTAAAGAAGGTCTATCTCGTTACTTTTTGATAATTTTTGTTTTTTGAACACATGTTGATTGGCTTGAATGAAGGTCTATCCCGTTACTTTACGACATGTTTCCAAAACATGGACCTCGAGGTTAATTCAACTAATAGGACGGAGCACTATATATATTCAACGCAATTAAATGTTTTCCAAAAAAAGTGATATGATTTCTGTGAAACTTATAAGTCATGTATGTCAAATTAACCTCTGTGTACTTGTTCTCAAATTAACCTCCGGGCCTGTTTGTCGCGTATCACACACATCTTGTTAAGTTGAACCATTTATGTTCTCTTTCCTAATCGAAAACATTTCATTCGAGCGAACCGTATGTCGTATATCACACACACCTTGATCTGGCTGACCGTTTCTGTTGCTTTCCCTAATAGCAAACAGTTCATCGGAGCGAACTGTATGCCGTATATCGCACACACATTGATATAGCTGTCCATTTCTGTTGTTCTGTCTAATCGCAAACAGTTCATCTGGATCAACTGTATGCCCAGCATCGCACACGCAAGTAAAATCTGAACCGTGTTTGATGTACCCGCCATCGCAAACGTTTTGCATCTTTTTTGACGGGTTTTTTTACATCACCGTTTGCGATTAATGCATCGCACACAGTTTCGTCAAAGGGCCTCTGATCGTAGTGTCGCGTTAGCAGCATCCTGCAGTAGTGAGAGTTCTTCTCAGGAGGAATTTCTTCAACTGGTTTGCTAAGGGTTGGACTTGGCGGGTCATGGCTGTCTGTCGGGTTAGCGTCAGTGTCCATGGCCTCAGAAGGTGTTGCCTTAGTTTGTGGAGGCGGGTCATTTTGCTGGCTGGCAGGGTCTTCAAGGTTTTGGATTGGGCCCTCAGGGGTCTCCAGCGTCTCCTTCTCCGGCTCAGAAGCTTCAGGAGCCTTGGAAGAGCCGCCCACCTTTTGCTTCTTGCCAGTTTTGGCCTTGCCCCTGTGAAAAGAGTACAAGTTTATGAGTATGTGACAACAAGTTTTTTTATCAACAAATGAAAATACTTACCCTTGGGCGACAATAAAGGCAGGAAGCTGTGTTCCAGTTGAGTCGCCAGATGACGGAGGCGTTCCCTGATAGTTTGAGTCAGAAGGATTAAGAGGTTGACGCAAGAGACCGGCTTGTGGAAGGTATAGAGTCGGGTTGTGAGGCACCTCATTGCGACGTTTTCGGAGAGCCGACGTGTTGGATAAGCCAACCATGAGGTCTTCAGTGCCGCCACTCCGGGTTTGATGCCTTGACTCGTGCTGCTGTTTCTTCAAAAGAAAGTTGGGGTCCAAATGAGCAAGAGGGTGAGAAAATCTTACTTTTCGGATGACCCGCCGTGTTTTCTTTCTTGGCAAGGGTTCTGAGTCGGAGGAGATAATAGTTACCTCTGCTTCATTGGCATGGCTCGTCTCCACTTCGTCCTGAGAGGAATCAGCATCAATAATTTGCATAAAAAGAAGACCAAGGGAGTCAAGTTCTACCTCCGACTCATCTAGCTCGAGAAGCTCTTCTACCGTTTGTTTCTTACGGCGACCCGTGCCACGAGACTTCATTGCTTTAGTCTTCTTAGTGGGCGGGGTGGCTGTTAGCTTCTTTTTCCAGAAAGAAGAGTCGGCATGTATACGTATATGAGTGAGAGTTTAAAGGATATGAAGCACAAAGAGATAGATAAATAAAATGAAGATTTGTTCAAAATACTTACAGCCGGAGCCGGGTTAGGAGTGCAGAAAGGATTCAGTCCCGCTTTACTGCAAGCTTCTAGAGATTCCCCAAGCAGAGTCTTAACCGTGTCACTGATCTCTTTATCAGTCAGACGTGTTTGGTTATAGCGCTGTGGGTCCTTCGTACCACCAGTATATTGGCACATTAAGCCATCGCGTCGGCTCAGTGGTAAAATCTTCCATGAGACCCAGCAGCGGGTCAGATCAACTCCAGTTAAGCCGTTGGCTATTAAAGCCCTTATCTTTGAAAATGTGCGGGCATACCGGGCGCGGTCTGCGGCAGTCAATCGACCCGGAAGCTCACTGCTGGTGCTAAGCCGGTAGGGACAATAACCCGGCAAGGGATTTTCTCTAGCTGGAGTGGTATCCTTGCAATAGAACCAGGTATAGTTCCAGTCCTTGGGATGGCTGGGCAGTGCGGCTGAGGGAAAGGTTACGTCTCTCCGCCTCTGGATGGAAACACCTCGAAGCTCAAGACTGGGTCCGTCTGACATCTCTGTCTGGCGGTTGATATAAAAGAAATCTCTGGAGAGATCAACAGTGGGCTCAAGGTACACTTCACAGAATACTTGGAAGTGACATAGGTTGGAGACGGAGTTGGGTCCGATATCTTGAGGATGAAGATTGTAAAAATGCAGAGCGTCCCGGAAGAATTTTGACCTGGGTGGTGAAAAGCCACAGAGGAGGTGATCCGAAAAAATGACAACTTCACCCTCTCCGGGTTGAGGAGTAGTTTCAGGACCGGGAACCCGCCAGTGGATAACTTCTTTAGCTGGTAAAACCCCCATGTCCACATACTCGTTTAATATGAGCTCGGAGACTCTGGAAGCAACCCAGTCGCAAGAAGTGGGAGTCTTAGTCATGTTTGACCGGGTTAAAAAGCTGTGATCAAGGAATAAAGATACGGCGGGTTAAAATTGCAATGGTAAGCCGTCCAGGTGATTACATGATGTTCCGGCTATAATGAGTTGGTTATGGTTAAAAGACTACACATTGCGGTGAGCCATTAAGAAATTATGAGTCGCCCTAGCCATAGAGTGAAGTAACTATCAAGTTATGAGAATATGGCGGGTTAGGTTATGAAAATATAAGCCGGCAGTATGTTGGCGGGTTAATTGAAAGAAGCAGTTTTTTTTAATTCTTGGCGAGTTACAAGTTCATTGTTAAGCCGCCCGAAAGGTGAAAGGCGGGTCAATTATCTATGGATCCAAGATTACCGAATTCTGCTAAGTATGGGGCAAACAGGTTTCACAGTTCGCAGCTATATCTACAGATCTACGAATAATGCAAAAAGGAAAATAATTGCTAGACCTAAAAAAGGCAGTGACGGAAAAGCTAGCAGGTTATGTACTGACTCTAAAGAGGAAGTAATCTAACTAAGATGCAAGATGAAGGCCAAACTGTTACCGCACTATTCTTACCCCGTTTTTTGATTGAAATATGAAATCTATTCAAGAAACAGGATGAACTTAGATGAACACCGACGAACTCTTAAGAACTCGGGTGACCTAATGCAGATCTGAAAAGGCAGAAAGATGGTACCTGACGACGGTGGAGATGAGCGGGCGTGGGCTGCTGAGCTCTGGTCACAACAGGATGATGTAGCGGCCTCGACGAAGCTGCTGGCGCGGTTCGGCTGTTGCGGCGGAGCTCCGGTCGCGGCGGGCGTCGCGAGGAAGAAGAAGAGGTGGAAGAGATGGGGGTGAAAAGTGAAAAGGCAGGCCCCCCGTGCCTATTTATAAGGAAAAAAGGGAGGAACAATAACAGGCATGTGTGAAAATCGACGAGACGTATTAACTGCTGCGACAAAGGGGGGCGCCTCGATTCTCGAAATGATTGATTAATGCTAAAGATCCGTTGTGATCTCATGAGGTTTTTTCTGAATTTATTAACATGACGTCATCTTTTCTTATGGCGGGTTATAAAGATCTGTTCAAGGTTCAAGTACTAAGAAGAATCAAGAAGACTCGCCAACCAGAAGAATTGAAGATTGACATGAACAAGTTCAAATCAATCTGGGGCATAATGTTGGGGATATAACCCCACAATATAACCCGCCCTAGGAGGGCTGGGTTAAGATGTTGGCGACTTAAAGATAAGGCCTCAGACAGGCCCAAGAAGCCAAGACATGAAACCAGGGAGGCGACTTACATGGTGAGCCGGACGGAGGCCCAAGGCCAGAAGACGGTGCATGACCCGGAAGTGTAAGCCGCCCGATGGCGACTTGCCTAGCAAGGCAAGGCGACTTAGAACCAGGGTCGGTCACAGAGTATGACCCGACCCGGACTCTTGTAAGCCCAGGGCCTCGACCTGTGTATATAAAGGCGAGTCCCTGCGGCGGGTAGACCTAAGTGACAATCAATCGAGAGCTAGGTTAAGCGATTTCGCTCCCTTGTAATCGATACTCAAGCAATACAACTCAAAGCAGAACGTAGGCTTTTACCTCGATCGTGAGGGGCTGAACCTGGGTAAACTCATGTCTCTCGTCCCGCTCAACCCCTTTAAACTAATCACCGTAGCCATGGCCTCACACCTAAGTCCTTTCACGAGGGCATCTGCCATGTTAAACCCACGACACGGGCCTTAAGAATGATACTGTAAGGGAAAAGATTCAATACAAGGTAAAAAAGAAAACCACAACATGCGACTCAATGCATATGGGCAACTAAAAGGTTCGATACATGGCCGCAAGGATCCAATACAAGCATCACAATGCTATAATGTCATACGAAGGGAAGTGGAAGCCACCATACAATCTCTATAGCTCCTTACGCTATCTCCTAATAACGCGGTGCCCTCCGCAATGTTGCCACCCTTGTACGCATGCTGGTGAGGACCCAGTCAAGTGACTGTAACTCCAATTGTCTTCGCAACGGTCTCCAAAGCCGTAAAAGAGAAAGCAATTTGTAGATGATGTTAGTAGGATGGTTGAGAGACTTCCCCTCAATAAGCGCTTTATTTCTAGTAGCCCATTATAACCAAGCAATAGCCACAAACGGCTTCCATGCAAGGTTGTGGTCAATTCACAGAGTGCTACTCAGAGCATGTCCAACGCGGGCGCTAGCGCAGGGGCGCCAGGATAGATATCCTGGTAAATCGGCAGATTGGCCTTTAATTCCTGGAGTTAGTCAGGCGTCGACACAAGAAGTGGAGGCGAGCGCTTGAGCAGGTTTTGGTGTAGGGGATAATCACGCTGCTGCACCCGCCCACTTTGTTAGCGCCTAAAAATTAGCACCTTGCGTTGTAGCATACCTGTGCTTGGATAGTATTTTAATTTTATGATATAATTTTATTTCTCTAAGTGCCCGTATAAGCGGCTTGCATTGAACATGCCCTCACAAGAGCGTGGACATCGGCGAATCTAGTCAGGTTTGAAGATGATCCTGTAGTGCGAATAACACTCCACACGAAACGAACCACAATACACCTAAAAAGAATGTGGTATCAAGTCCGGAAATCCAATTTCGCTCCCAAGGAGCACGTGCTCCTGCGCTTGAGAAATAATTTTTGAAATGTCAAAAAGTTCTCAACAAATTTTTAAATATATTTATAGTCACAACCAAATGCTACCTGCAAAGTTTTAGGGAAAAAGGTTAAATATTTTGGCCTATGCAAAAAGAAAAATTTGAACACCAAATGTTACCCCCCAAATTATTATTTTCACAGAAACACTACAACTCCGTTTCGCATGAAAATTGTCAATCATGCTTACGACACTAACACAAACATCCACAAATAATTCAGAATTTTTAAAAATATTTGACTATTTTTTTACGGTACTGTTCATCCAGGAGCAAATGCTCCTGGGTGTTGCTCCTGGGAGCCAAAAAGCCCCTTCTGTACCAAGTCCATTTTGTCCATGTCTCTTAAAGGCTTGATCCTCACTAGGAATACAATCTCTAGCGACATGATATCATTGGCCAGGATACAAACTTTCCATTTGTATATAGTATCGCACACCACATGATTCTGGAAAAATGCCTTGCGAAGGAACCCCGTGGAGAATTGTTTTGAAGGTTTAAACCGGCACAGGGCTACACCCTACCCCAACTATGTTTAGATACGCTGACAACTAGTGGCATTGGAATAAATAATTGATCCAAACATGATAACATGTGATCTGGTTTGGAAGCACTTTTTGAAACGAATTCACGGTGAGATGGATCGATAATCGGATTAATGATTTGTAAGGTAAAAAATATTTAAAAAATCCAAATTTCGTAATTAATATGACGATGTTAGCAAAGAGACTGAGAAATTTCTATGCGGCGAACCAACATGTGGTTAGATTGTTAGGACAACAGTTATATCTCTAGACCACCAGGGTTCAAATCCTAGGCTTGGTATTGGTGTTCGCATTTTCCTGGTTTTATTCCACGCGTGTATGCATTTTTTTTACCAGATGGGGCCACACCCCGAGCTCCATCTATTCATTTAGAAAAGGAAACCCGTGCTACAACCATCTCAGGATCAACAAGGTTCACCTGGACCAGGTCCCACGTTTAAAACATTCAGCAAAGTAAAATACTAAATTCAGGAAAGTGAACGCTGAAAACATCTGAGAGTTATTATTGCAAAGCAACTAAATTCACCTAACATGAACCTAAACCACCTCAAAACATATTGCGATGACACACCCCAGACCATCAGATTAAAGAAGCAGGACCACCAACCCTAGCATTACAGAAGGAATGCGATCACATGAACTTCATCCTGCAGTTAAGGGTTCATCTTCACCTCTTCAAGAAAAGCCATCTCTCCATGAGCAGCCCCACAGGTGGTCTTGTTCCACGACAGAGGCAAATGTGGCTTCCCAGTTTCCTGCGAGTCTGGTTCTGGTTCCAATGGCGCCCTCGGTTTTCTGTCACGTCTCTGAAGTCTGAACACAACAGTTACATCTGACCTTTATTACATCTGAAAAATCTAGTTCTATTTCTTCACTTTTACATCTGACGTTTCCTTCGCATAGTAGGCGAATCCCCTGCTATCTCTGAAAATTCCCCACGGTTGCGAATCCCCTGCTCGAGAGGCGAAACCTCGCCAAGGTGGAATTACGGCCGTCAGCAGCTGCTCGCCCAAGCCTCCTCCTGCCACCGCCGCTGATGCCGGACTTCCTCGAGCTGCTGTACGTGGAGAAGGCATAGCAGGATGAGACGATGTTGCTGTCCGTGACCGGCACCGCCATGCTGACCGAGCTCACTGGCAGCAGGCAGTTGGCCATCAGGGCATGGGCGCCATCACCAGCGCTGTGCGTATCGTGTCGGTCTTGGCCGTCCTCATTGTCGCCGCGGAGGAAGGTGATGTCGAGCTCGAACAGCTCGTCGTCGTCGTCGGTGACGATCATCTCTCCGTGACTGTCGCTGCCCCCGTCGTCGCTGGTGAGCACCTCGTCATCGTCGCCGTCCTCGATCATCGTGATTACGGCGATGGTTTCTTGGCCGATGGCCTCGATTTCCATGGCTAACGACATTGCGCAAGCTACGCACCTCCGATCACTTGTGGCTACTTGAGATCGGACAGGTGCGGTGCAGGGGCTATATAGCTGCACACGTGCGTCGTTCACGCGCCAACATGTTACAGGATTTAGTATGACGAGAGCGCTGCATGCGGTGTCAGGCAGGATGGTTGAGTTGGTTCAAACTTGTTGCAGATGGTTGGGAAGAGTATTAGCTAGGGGGTACGGTTGGTGATCTAGTAGGCAGCCTACTTTGTATATTTTCCTTTTGCTGGGTACTTTGCACATTATTTTAAAAGGATGAAAGCTTAAGGTGCCTGGTTGCGCGAACTTTTGACCACTTGTCCAAACTGAAAGTCCAACTATTTCACAGAAAATAACTTTCATTACTCCCAACCCTCATACAAAAGTCCAATTAAGTACTCCCTCCGTTTCCTTTTAGTCTGCATATAAGATTTGGTCAAAGCCAAACTTTATAAAGTTTGACTAACTTTATAGAAAAAAATATCAACATCTACAATACAAAAGTTATATGTTATGAAAATTAATTTCATCATGCATCTAAAAATATTGATTTCATAGTATGAATGTTGATATCTTTTCCTACAAAGCTAGTCAAACTTTACAAAGAGTTTGATTTTGACCAAATCTTATATGCAAACTAAAAAAAAAACGGAGGGAGTACTCTAATTAGGTTGACTAAGAACAGGGATCAATGCATGTCTAAACTATAAGGGTGCATCCAATGCATTGTATCTTAACACATAAATCAATCATATATAGTGGAAAGTTTTTGGAGACAACCACCACACGTAATCAATCATATAGTGGTTTTTCAACTCCAAGGTTTGTCCCTACACCCTTTATTAGCAGTAAATTCAAAAAATATAGAAAAAAATAAAAAAAATCTGAAACTTTCCGACATCAAATATGCTTAAACTTTGTAGGTGCTTGCAAGTTTTCATACTGAAAAAACATTCGAGGAGCTCTACACCAGAAAAAGATTCCAGTGCTCAAAGTTTTGAGCACTTTTAGCACAGATATCTGTTTCTCATGTGTACACCTTTCTCTATATGATATTTCGTTATTAAAATTTGCAAACACCTGAAACGTTTGAGTATATTTGATGTCGCAAAGTTTCAGATTTTTTTTCTATTTTTTCGAATTTATTGTTCATAGAGGGTGTAGGGATATCCGAGAGTTGTATCACCTTTATCATATTACATTTAGTTGGTTTAGGAATCATATTTGCATCAAACTTGTTCTCTAGCTGCAGAGATAAGGAAAAAAAATTAGAGAGACTAGCACATCGGATCAATGCATTAATTACACTATATAGGAAAACAAAGATAAGAGTCTTATCTTCACTAACATACACCTCCTCTCTCTCTCTCTCTCTCTAAAATACGGTTTTGTCTATGATGTCGCGCTAAGAACCAAGCGTTGGGAGTGCCCTAAGTCCTTAGGTCGATTAGAAGTGTCACTGGAATTATGTGCTCCCGAATAATAATAATAATAGAAGGACTGTTGCCCACACCACACATGATGATTTGCGCTGCAGGCGACGACGCGAGGCGATTGGCCTTTTGCGTAGGGTGATCTTCGACTGGAGGAAATGGATGGGACGCGAATAGATCGATTAATTGGATTAGACTTGGGCTCACTTGAGTGCTGGTGACGTAGTCTGCAGTTCACGGTCAATTGCAACCTCGAGTCAATTCAATTCATGAGTTCGATCTGTCGTGTCGTGCCGGAATACTGATATGTGTTCAATTTCCGCTTACTACCACGGAAAGCCGGAAAAGATGCCAGAATCGAGTATTCAGTTTGAAGAAAAACGAACAATGTAAATCCTTTTTTTAATAGAAAAATAGTACGTACTCCTCAGAGTTGTGTTTATACTCCCTCTATTTTTAAATATAAAACGTTTTGGTAGTTCAGAACCGAGGGAGTAGTATGCAGGAATCTTCTTCAGAGTTTTCTTCTTTTTTTGAGTGTTTATAGTGTGGTCGTCAGATTGAAGAAGCATCCAGAAAACTCTGAACATGACGCGTGTTTGTAGCTCGCATTTTCAGTCATTTTTTGTATGAAATATATACGTGCTCACATCCATAGTTCTCGTAGAAAAGTGATTTTCATTCCGCGGAAGAAAGAGAGAGATTTTCACAAATTGTTCACGTTAAACTACAGATTTTCGTAAGTGCTGGAAGTAACGTGAACTCTCGTTCATGTCACTGGTAGCCTAGTAGTACGTACCCATGCATCAGGGCTCAGGCCATCACATTGCAACAAGATATGGCGATACAAGTCTCGATTACTTGCAACTACATCGCCATTCATCTAAACAATGATACAAGTCTCAGATGTTCAGATACCTTATGACTGGGTGGATTTTATTTGCTGTGCACTTTTGACCCCTGATAAATTTGAGTGGGCCAAGATGTTCTTGCTGTCTCCTATGTGGTCTATTATTTGTGAAGGGTTTCAGAATTCTCAGTATCTTTCTTTCTCCATTCCCCCTACTTGTCCTGTAACTGTGGCCCCCTCTTGCTCTCAGTTGCAGGCTCCTAGTTTGGAGGAAATGCAACATTTCCCTGCTGCTGAGGAGGTCAGCTTCTGCAGTCCTGTTGCTGTCAAGGGCAAAAGAAAAGACAGGGTGCCTATAGTGGAATATGAGGTAAGAAGAAGTGAGAGATTGCAGCAGTTAAATAAGGGCTATAGGAAGAAAACCTGTCATGATAGTAGCTGTATGGCCTGTTCTGCTAAACCTCCTGTCTGCAACTCTAAAATAATTAAGAATTTGAACTCTTCTTATTGCAAGGTGGATCCCAAGATCTGTACTGAAGAAAACCTCTTGCAGAAGAAAAGTCAAAAGAGGAGGAAAGCCACCAGCATGGAAAGATTGAAGTCTTTGATGGCAATGTTGGGAACCTTTGTAGTTGCCCTTCTCTTGGTCCTGAATAACACCTTTTGTTTAAGTCTCAGGCTCCTGGAAATGCACCTGAACTTTATTGTATTGAACTCTCTCTCTGTTCTCTTGACTTCTCAGAGAATCTTCAGATCGTGGGACTGTAACTGGATCGAGTGTATGTCCTATCTTAATAGTTTCTGTTCTGCTTCTGTTCTTGCATTGTGTCTGTTTGTTCTAAAATGAATAGATCCTGGAATATTTTGAACTGGAATGTGAGAGGTATAAACTCAAGTGACAAGTGGCTTGCTATATCTAATAAAATTGAGGAATCACAATGCTCAGTTATTTGACTGCAAGAAACCAAGAGAGAGACTTTTGATAGTTCATATTTGCGAAAATTCGCCCCAAAAAGACTAAATAAATTTGACTTTTCTCCTTCTGTTGGGGCATCTGGGGGTTTGCTTGTGGCATGGAATGATGCTATGTTTCGAGGAGAATGCTTGTTTAAAAATGATTTCTCCATTTCAATAAGGTTTATTTCAGTTCACACAGGGGACTCTTGGATCTTGACAAACATTTATGGTCCATGTGATGCTGAAGGGAGACAAATTTTCCTGGACTGGTTTAAAAACATTCAGATGCCTATTGAAACTGATTGGATCATTATAGGGGATTTTAATTACATTAGATACCCTTCCAATAGAAATGATGGAGCTGGAGATATAAATAATATGTTGGATTTCAATGCTGCAATCAGTCAATTAGCTTTGGTTGAAATTCCTTTGAAGGGGAGAAGTTTTACTTGGAGCAACATGCAACAAGCCCCTCTGCTGGAAAAAATAGATTGGGTGTTCACCTCTGAGAATTGGTCCTCACATTACCCCAACACCCTGGCTCTTCCCTTGGCAAAACCTATTTCTGATCACTGCCCCTTTGTTGTCCAAATTGGTACTAGTATTCCTAAAGCTCAAGTTTTTAGATTTGAGAATTTTTTGCTTCAACTCCCAGATTTTCAAGAGGTAGTAAAGTCCATTTGGCAACAACCCATTCAGGCCAGTAACAGTGCAAAACTCATCACTGCAAAGTTTAAAAGGCTAAGGAAAGGTCTAAAAATTTGGAGTAAGAACATTTCCAATCTGGCTCTCTGCATTCAGGCCACCAATAGTGTTATCTTGATGTGGGATTACTTTGAGGAATTTAGATTGCTCTCAGATGTGGAACAAAATGGTAGGGATATGTTGAGAGAACATCTACTCAAGTTGTTGTCTTTTCAGAGTATTTATTGGAGGCAAAGAGCAACAATTAGATGGGTGAAATTTGGAGATGAAAACTCAAAGTTCTTTCAGGCAAAGGCTACAATTAAATATAGACACAACTTCATTCAGACACTTATCAATGATCAGGGGGTTGAAATGACAGAGCATCATGCAAAGGCTGCAGTTCTTTGGTCAGCTTTCAAGGAGAGATTGGGACAGAGTAGTGAGATTTCAGATCCTCTAAATCTGATAAACCTTATTCACAAAATTGAGGGATTAGAGGATTTAGAAGCTCCTTTCTCAAAACAGGAAATTGACTCTGTGGTCAAAGATCTTCCTTCTGATAAGGCTCCTGGACCTGATGGATTTAATGGTGACTTCATTAAAGCTTGTTGGAGCATCCTTGCTGAAGATTTCTACAGGATGATTAATGATTTCTATCATGGAAATATTTCTCTGCAGAGTATAAATGCTTCATTCATCACTCTCATTCCTAAGAAAGACAATCCTGTCATTGCTAATGACTTCAGACCAATTTCTCTTCTTAACTGCTCCATCAAGATCATAACCAAGTTGCTGGCCAACAGACTTCAGACTGTTATTCTCAAATTGGTGCACATCAACCAATATGGTTTTATTAAGAGCAGAACCATTAATGACTGTTTAGGGTGGGCCTATGAGTACTTACATCAATGTCAGCAGTCTAAGCAGCCTATTGTGCTCCTCAAGCTAGATTTTGAGAAAGCTTTTGATCTTCTTAATCATAAAGCTATTCTTGCAATTCTACAAGCTAGAGGTTTTGGAGAAAGATGGATGAACTGGATCTCAATGCTCCTTTCTTCAGGCACTTCTTCTGTCTTGCTGAATGGAGTGCCTGGAATTTTTTTTCATTGTAATCAAGGGGTCAGACAAGGAGACCCTGTTTCCCCTTTGCTTTTTGTGCTGGCAGCTGATCTCCTGCAATCCATTCTCAATGAAGCCATGCATAATCAGCTAATTCTTCCTCCTATAGTAAGCCAAGCTTGCCCTGACTTTCATGTGATTCAATATGCTGATGATACAATCCTAGTCCTGCCAGCTGATGTCAGACAAATTGAGCAAGTCAAGAATCTCATCTTACATTATTCTGCTTTCACTGGACTGAGAGTTAATTATGAGAAATCTTTCATGGTGCCTCTGAATGTACCTGACTCACAAATCAACTCTTTGCTTCATGTTTTGGGTTGTCAGCAAGGTCATTTCCCCTTCACTTATTTGGGTCTTCCTCTTGGCACAACAAAACCAAAAATTGAAGATTTCAGCCCAATGATGCAAAGAATTGAAAGAAGGCTTTCTGGCTGCTCCACTATGTTATCTTATGATGGAAGGCTTCTGCTTATCAAATATGTATTTGCATCTCTGCCAATCTTCTTCATGAGCTCTCTAGCTCTCCCTGTAGGAGTCTTGCAGCAAGTCTTCAAATACTTGAGGAATTTCCTCTGGAGGAAGTTTGGCATGGAGGACAGAGGAACATCACTTATTGCTTGGTCCAAGATTTGTAGGCCAAAGAAGCAAGGGGGCCTTGGAATCCTAGATATCTCCCTGCACAATAAGGCACTTCTAATGAAAAACCTCTTTAAATTTCTTAATAAGGAGGATATACCATGGATTAATTTGATCTGGGAGAAATACTATCATTCTGAACCGCCAAGAGGAAAAGTTGAAGGCTCTTTCTGGTGGAAATCTCATATTGCCCTCCTTGAGAGATTCAAACAAATTTGCAGATGCTCCATTGGGTCTGGACAATCTACTCTTTGTTGGACAGACAGTTGGACGGAACAGAGTCTCCAAACTATGCTCCCACATCTTCACTCCTTTGCACTCAATGAGGAACAATCTGTTCTAAGTTTCTTTCAGGAGGAGAATTGGATTAATCAGTTCCACTTGCCTCTCTCTGTTGAAGCATTTGATGAGTTCAACCAGCTCCCCACTTTGGCTCCAACCTTACATCCACACGTTAATGATAAATGGAGCATCATTGGGGCTACAGGCAGGCTTTCTGCAATTCATATTTACAATTTGCTTCTGGAAAAGCATGAGGAGCATCCATTTTTCAGCATCATTTGGGATAGCTCCAGCAGGCTCAAGCACAAAATTTTCTTTTGGCTGGTGGCTCACTGTAGAATCAACACCAGGGCTCTTCTCCTAAGAAAAGGCATGCACCTTGATGATATTCATTGCCCAAACTGTAATCAGCAAGCAGAAGAGACTCCTATGCACTTATTATGGGATTGCAAATAGAAGAAGAGGCACATCAGTTTATGAGGACACCATCTTGGCCACTCAGCTCCTGCCAAAACAATTTGCTGTTGAAATCATCATTCTGGGTTGTTGGAATATTTGGATACAGAGGAACAATTTAGTTTTCAGAGCACTTCCACATTCGGTTCAGTCTTGGAGATACCACCTCAAAAAAGACTTAAAGCTCCTTAGGCATAAGATCAAGCAAAAGTTTGCAACTCGATTTGCCCAGTGGATAGATCATAATATGTAAACATGGGTTTCATTCCTAGAGCAGGAAATGGTTAGCCTTCTAGCTTTTTTCCTTCTTTCCCTTGGGGAACTGTAACATATTTGTACTATATTTTTTTAATTGATTTATCGTAGAACATTTTGTTCTACGGTGTTGGGTCAAAAAAAAACAATGATATACGCGAGAAGAGCTATCACTATGAGTGAGAGCGGAACTATGCAGTACATGAGTTTGTATCACTCTCTCGCATTAGCGTGAACCTAAACTAACTACTGGCTGTCGCTTGGAAACCGGAAACCGGTACACCTGGGCCTGACACTCCGGCCACTCGTCGTATACTCCTGGCGTAGCA
Organism: Thinopyrum elongatum; assembly: GCA_011799875.1. Taxonomy (NCBI): domain Eukaryota; kingdom Viridiplantae; phylum Streptophyta; class Magnoliopsida; order Poales; family Poaceae; genus Thinopyrum; species Thinopyrum elongatum. The sequence goes on along the minus strand of CM022301.1, from coordinate 215,001,524 downwards.
CTTCTTCGTCATCGATGATCTATGCACCTGCATCGTCACATGAGTCGATGATATGCAACATATATAGTTGAGCAACAGAAAGAGACAGACTTGGCAAAAATAGAAGCAACATATCATAAGCATAAATAACAAAGTTCATCGTACCCAAAATGCCCTAACTAGAGTGATCTTCGCTAATTGAGGAGGACGGTTTAATTACATCACAAATAAAGTTTCGTCGTGCATAACTCAAAGTTTTGTCATACAGAAAGTATGGACTAAACGGACACATTGTCATATATCGTCAATAACTCCAACATGTCGTGCCATCCATCCAAGTCAGGGAGATAGTCCCCGAGCTTAGTGAAAGGCTTCAGGTCGAGACGCTGAGCGGCTACGCGTGTTCGGACGTCTTCCCGCGACATTTGCCCTTCCTCGTAGAACATCCCTGTTTTTTCGAGGACCTCCTTCATGATGATTTGGGCAAGTTCACGCTGGATGTGATAGAACTCAGCTCGAAGTCGATGATCCGGGATATCTCCTAGGTTCTTTGCCCATTGCAGAATATGGGCATCGCCGGATGTAGGTGACATGCGAAGGTTCTGCTGATCCCGTCTGTACTCCAGCATGTGGTGGAGGACATAGAATCCATCACTAAGAGTACCACTTGGTTGTTGGATGCAGCAAAAGTCGGTCTTATGGCCGAAGCAGGGCCTGCAGTCCCTTGTATTCTTGGTCTTGATCTCTCCACCCCGTGCGCCGTAGATAAAGATAGCACTGTCGAGAACAGACTTGATGTGGGTGTGATCTTTTTTCTTCATGTTCTTGGACGAGTCCAAGTAAAGAGCGTGGGAGAATCGGGGGTAAAGGATGATGAGGACGGCGCGCCCGTCGCTGCGCAAAATAAGTACACCTCAAATTAGCCTCCACCGTGCAAATGAATGATTGAAATTGAAGGAAGGATATCCGCGCGGATGACTTACATGGGATGATAAGGCACGAGAATCGTCTCCTTGTCCTTATTGGCGACCATGAAATTGGCGATGTAGTCCCTCGCGTATTCACGGTGCTCTGGGCAGACTGCCAAGAAGGCCTCATGCATGAAGTACGGGTCAGCGACACAGATATAAGGTATGTGCTCAATCCTGATGATGTAGTTCATGTGCAAGGCAAAAAGGCGGACAAACGTAAAATCCAGCTTTTTCAAGTGAAACATGTCGAAGATGTAATCGAATCGAAGGAAGAACTTCTCCGCGGGGAATGTGTCGACGTAAAACCTTTGCCGCGGCATGTTAACCACGTAGAGTGGGTATCCTGGATTTTCCGAGGAGATTAGGCTTTTCTCTCTCTGCAGCACATCGTCATGAAGTCTCCTTAGATCACCGTATATGGCCTCCAACGCTGCCTTAGGTAGGATCGGATGACCGGGGATATGGTGTTTTGCCGCACCGGGGATAGGTATACGGTCTTGAACCCGAGGCTGCGGAGGCGGCTGGATCATAGGAGCAGCTTTGCTGCCTTTCCTCGCTCTCTTCCTATGCTTCTTTGGTACTGGAAGGTCGTCTATAATACGTTCAGCCTCCGGAGGCAGCAATTCAGGCACCGACTCATGACGCTCAAACCCTGAGTACTCATACTGCTGAGCCATCAATCCTCCGTCATCATAGGCGCCAGTATTGATAAACTATAGAGTGTCATCGTCATCCTCATCCTCATCCATGGCATCGATATCATGCATTACTTCTTCGACGGCGGCGACGTCATCCGCGACTAATGGAGCCTCTTCCTCACCCCGTCCGCTGTCACCCGGCACGACAGGCGACGCTAATTGGGTAGGTGGGGTGTTGATGTTCATACCTTGCTGAGGCTGCGTGGTCGTGGGTGTGCTCCCGGCCGCCTCCAGACGAAGCAGACTCTTTGGCCACAACAGGACCCACCTCTTGCAATCACCAAGCCGCCGCGGGGTCTCGTCGTCATCTCCCCCTGGTACCGGAGGAGCCAAATTCTCATGGCCTGGTTTGACACTGGCCATCGAAACCTTGTAGACGTCAGGGGGGATCGGCCGGCTGTGGAACAATGGTTCCTTCGGCTTCACTATCGTCGCCTTCCCCACGTACACCTTCTGGCCGCTGATAGTGTACAGTATGGTCCACGGGGTTTCGTCGACCTCCAAAGACATGTCTGCGACGTGAGACATCCGAAAGGCAACAGAAACGAGAGATTATACATTTATTGAAGAGGGCCGGTGTGACAGGTACCGTGAGGGCGTCGAGCTCAGCCAAAGACGAAGCACCGCCGAGCACGTCCGAGACGGAGGATGGGCTGCTATGAGCAGGTGCGGGAGCAGGTGCAGGAGCTGGTGCGGGAGCAGGTGCTGGTGCAACGCTAGTCGAGCTGCTCCCGAAGAAGTTGGCAAGGGGAAAGTCCGCTGCATCTTTATTTGGATTTTCGCTGCTCCAAGCGACGATAGCCGGAAGCAACACACCATACGAAGCTGCAATTTCCTCTTTTGCGGCAGCTACCGCTGCTTTGACTGTCTCGGTTGATTTCTTATCAACCGCAATCGCAACCTTCTTGTCGATGTTTTCTTCAGTTAACCTTCGTCTTTCCTTTCTCTCCTCCGTGGTCTCACGGTAGTACTTCTTCCACGTGGCGCCGTCTCCGACGCCGTGCACGCGTCCATACGACAGCCGAGTGTCCACCAGGAGTCCTTTCAATATGTTCAAGCCCGGTTGAATGGGGTGTCCCACTTGGGCCTCGCCAACGCCTCAGACAGCGAGTCACTTTCGGTCGCGATCCTGTGCTGCTCTTTCTGCAAAAGGAACAATGATGTTTACAAATATGACTAAACGTGCAGTCGAATTGATCAGAAGCTAAAATTAGGGGGTAATTAAAAATTACCAGCAGTCTCATGAACTCCGTCGTGACCGGGTTCGTCTCGAAAACCTTCTTGACTGGGTCCCAATGGTACCAGGCCCTGAGGACGTCACGCTCCTGCGGGACGGTGAACTCCGCCAAGGGGTCTGGGATGCCCAGACTTTCGCGTTCCGCGTCCTCCTTGGCCCATATGGACCTCTTCCCCGCGTAACCATGGCTTCCGAGGTGGTGGCACCACATGTTCCTCTCTTAAAGCCCCTTCATGTACTCCGACTTTTCTTTGGCAGCTTCGGCAACGCTCTTCCATAATTGTCGGATTATCCTTTACAATCTCGGAGTAGGGCTCCTTTTTGTCGATGATCCTTACTTTCACCCTTACTTTCCAGGCGGACAACGCGCCGCTAAACTTGCCCATGGCGCGTCTGTTTATCTTCTTCATTGCCGGGTCTTTATCTGGATTTTTATATTTGCTTTCATCCCGGCCCGGGAACAAGAACACCTGATGCAGCTTCGTTAGGAGGGACTGCTTCATATCTGGTATCTTCTGTAGTTTCACATCGTTGATGGTGGCGCAAGCCCGTAGTATGCAGCCTATTTGATTGCCGTAGCACGCGCGCGCTTCCGCGGGCTTTTTTGGCTCAAAATTGCCGTCGTCCACCTCCGTGACCACCACTCTAGTAGTGATGAGATGGTTTGGGCGCCGTTGCCTCTTTGGTTTCGGTTCTATACCGGCTCCGCCAGTCTCGGTGCCGGTCTCGGGGCCGGTCTCAGTCTCAGCGCCGGTCTCGATGTCGGTCTCAGTCTCCGATGTGACAGGTGGGCCCTGCAACAACCGTTGCTCATCGAGAAGGTTCAAATAGGCGTCTGCCGCCTCATAGACGTTGAAATCACCAGAACCCTGTCCTTCATCGTTGCTAGCCATGTTTCCTACGATTAAATATAGTGAATTAATTCTAGACCTAATAAAATGGATAATGACATAAAAAAAGGCCTATGTTTTGCTAGAACGTTGATTCATTCCCGGTGCGGCAAATCCCGGGCACTCGATATGTCCTAGTTTGTAGCACAAGTCATGCCGAAATTCACGGAAAATTTCGGCATGACCTTTGCTAAAAAGTGGACAAATCGAGCACCTGAAATTTGCCGGAACGGAAATGAATCAACATTCCGGCAAAACATAGGCCACTCGGAATCATTCTCTGCAAACAACAAAAGGCCACTTGGGCACAATCAAACCACTTCAATGTTGCATATAACAGGACCACTTAAGAACATATACAACAGTAGATAAACATGAGCAAACACAATTGAGGAATTTGCATATATCATGACCACTTCAATGTTTGACACTTCAAGAAAATCTACACAAATTTTAAATTATGAACCCTAGAACTCAATTCAAATTATGTCCTAAATTTCTGTCATTATAAAAAATCAGTAAAAATTAGGAACCTAGTACACTTGCAGAACTGATAGAAATTTATATTTTTATACTGAATTTTTTCTCTAAAATAAACCCTACTGCCCTAATTAATATCTAGTTAAACCCTACTGCCCTAACCCTACTGCCCTAGTACTTAAGCATCTACAAGTACTAACTAATTAGATGAATCCTAGCTAGCTACTTAAGCATCTACAACTACTTAAGCACCCATTGATGAACACTAGGAATTATACAACTACTTAAGCATACATTGGGTCCAGAACAACTATATAAGTACTTAAGCAACTATATATACAACCCTATAATATATTTAGTTAACTACTTAAGCATATACAAATTTGTCCTAAAAATAATATTTAGTTAAGTACTTAAGCATATACAAATTTGCCATAAAAATTCAGTTAACTACTAATTTCATTCATTTAGGTCATTCATTTAACTTCACCTAATTAACCTAGTAAAACCCTACTTCCCTAACTAAAAAACATCTAATTAACATCTACTAGTACCACTACTGCCCTAACCTAATTAACCTAAGTTAATTCCTACGGTCCTGTTATATGCTGCTGCTCTACTGCCCTAACCTAATTAACCTAAGTTAATCTAATTAACATCTACTAGTACCACTACTGCTAATTCCTAGGGTTCATAACTAAATTCATCTAAGTTAATTAACCTAGAGAGGAGGGGTGGGGCTTACAGAGAGGAGGGCGTTGAGGGTGGCTCGGGGGAACGGTTGCGGGGAGGTAGGGGCGTCGAGGGAGGCAGGGGCGGCGAGGAGCGGACGAGCTGGCTCCGGTGGCGGCGATGGCGCGCGGCTTCGGTGACGGCGACGGAGGCAGGGGCGACGAGGGAGCAGGGGTGGCGAGGAGCGGACGAGGGTGTGGCTCCGGGGGCGCGCGGCTCGGGCGCAGGGGCGATCGACGGCGGCGACAGATCGACGGCGGGCGAGGGTGCGGGGAGAAGGGGAGAGGGGGAAAAGGACTTAGCAAAATTTTGAGCCCGCGCGTGTGGCTAAGTCAAACAAGCAGTAGCGCTGGCAAGGAAAACGCGCTATAGCTAAGGTAGCTATAGCGCTTTCCACTAAAACGCGCTACTGCTACTGGAAGCAGCTATTTATTTTCCTTTTTCTTTTCCTTTTATCTAAGGAACTTAACTATAGCGCGCGACCAGAAAAGCGCTACTGCTAAAGTAGCTATAGCGCTTTGTGAGAACAAGCGCTACTGCTATGCCTTTCTCCTCTATTTTTCTTTTTCTTTTTTTCATTTCTCCTTTTTCTATTTCTTTCATTTTCATTTATTTTTCTATTAATTTTTCTACTTATTTTCTTTTTCTTAGCAGTAGCGCTCTACCATAGAAACGTGCTGCTACAACACACTTAGCAATAGCGTGTTTCACACAGGCTCGCTACTACTATTCCTAGCCTACCGGCAACAGTGTGAGAATTATAGTAGTAGCGCGTTTTTGCACAGAGGCGCTACTGCTATAACTATAGTTGTAGCGTGCTTTTGTGACGAGCGCTACTACTAAGTAGCAGTAGCGCTTAGTTTTGACCAGCGTTGCTGCTATACCTCTGTGTATAAGGTTTTTCCTAGTAGTGTTAATTGGCACGCTTCCTTATGACATGGCCGTCTGGCTGCATGCACCATTGGCAGAGAGAGGAGATGGGCCGCGCGGAAGGCTGAGGAGGAAGATCCCCCGCGCGAGCGGTTAGTCGATGGAGCGCGCTCTAAACCAATGCCCCAACCTTAAAATATGGAGGTTCGCTGGCTTGATACGAAGAGCCTTCCATAAATCATGATGACTCGAGGCCATATGATGGCTTGGTAGAATGTGCTTTTTAGCCAAAATTATCAGATCGGCGGTTATCATGGTGATCAGGTCGATATGCCGACCCTACTAGAGTTGCTGTAAATTAGGGTTGAATGACCGGTCATGGCTTTAATCATTGTATCTGAACCCAACATAATTAGGGGTCTTTTGGTTTAAAGGAATTTTGTAGACAATTTTTTTATAGAAAAAAATCTCTTTTAAGCCATTTGGTTTGAAGAAATGGATTTTGATTCCTATGTAGAATTGGTTTCTGTCCTTCACATTTCAAAGAAAAAATATTACTAAAACTTATTAAAAATTAGTATCCTATGAATCGAAAAGATATCTTTTTTCTTACAGGAACTAAGGGCATCTCCAACGCTGACCCCTAAAACAGGCACAATATTTATCCATGGGCCGGTCCGTACTGGTGTCCAAACATGGGTACGAGAGGCGGCCATACAACCATGTACCTCAAATGTTCGGCTTTATTAACTTATAAAATAGCATTTCGCCAAATTATTTCGCAAATTAGCAAGCCTTTTTCCAACGTGTTATACAAAACCTTAATAAACAACTAATCACCTTGCTAATCGTACACCTTTTGCCAACTGTGTTTGGTCATTTTCGAACCTTTCATCAAATGCCCAAATCTATTTGCAAAGCTTCAGTCATTCCGCCAACATCTGATAAAGAACTTTAATAAAAAACTAATCACTTTGCCAAATGCTAATCATATGGCAAGAGTACATCTTCTGCCAAATGCCCGAATCTATTTGCAAAGCTTCCGTCACATGCCCAGATACTAATCACCATCCGGAGTTTAACATGCTAGCCTTCCGCCAATTAACAACAACAGTCAATGGTCTTCTGCCCTCTGGACGAAATGGTGGGATACGTGGCAACTTTTGGTTTGTCACGAGGATGTCTGGACTCCCGTAAGCCTCTTTGTTTGGTTTCGATTTGCAAGAAAATAGACGTCCGGACCGCTCTACGGATCGGTAGGGGATCGTGTTAGACAGCAGATTGTGTCCGGACAGCACAGTCCAGACGGATGCGGGCGATTCTAGGATACGCTTTAAAATGCCCTAAGCTATATATTATCTTATTTTCTATGATTATTTTACTCCTATCCTATGAACCAAAAAAGTCCTTATACACGGGACACTGTAGATCATGATGACGAATGCAACAACTCATATTTGAGAGATTTCCACCGCTATGAAAAGATTGTTTCTTTACATGCCATTAAAAATGATTGTTCTTTTACGTAATCCACCAATAAGAAGTACGGCCACGTCATTGTGAAAAAGCAGGGTAAGCTTCCGTAACCAGAGTCAATGGGAGAACATTTAACTAATATTGCACTTTTATTTCCGTACTCGAGTGCAGCAGTGCGATAAGTCTTGCTTTCAAATCAAACTCGCCCTAGCTGATCTCGGCACAGATCTCTTCCCGTCCCAATGCATCAACATGATGATGAGATGCATTCAAGAAGGCGCAGCAGGTCTTCACTGCTCTATGTATTGCCAAGAGCAACCGTCTAGTAGAGCAGTAGCAGTGTATGATCTATTCAAACCTCCATCATCATGGCACATCACTCCGTTCTCCAAGATTCCATGTAAACAATGATCATATCTTTTTCGAGATTTTGGAAATCGTCAATAACGTGATAATGTTTTTCCTCTCTGGGTCTTGTACGTTCCGCATACACTACTTCAACATCTTGACCGGTTATTACTAGTGTAATAGTTTGTTCTCTGTAGCAGAACGAAATTTAGCGGCATTGTGCAAGCTCTCTGTTAGACGGGATTGCATGCATCGACAATTAATTTATTGTGTGCATAGGCACATATATAGATACATGGGGTCCGGCCTCTACTTGTCTCTTAAGGAATACAAATATACGGGAGAGAGAGAAGGCATCGGAATACAAAATACACAGCCCCTACTACTATACAATGTGCACAGAGAACGTCTGCTCAACACCCCCCCGCAGTCGAAGCGTCGTTGGAGACGCAGAGACTGGACTGAAACTCCTCGAAGACAGACGTCGGTAATCCCTTAGTCATAACACCGGCAAACAGCTGGGCGGTGGGGACGTGAAGGACCCGAACACGCCCAAGGGCCACCTGCTCGCGAACAAAGTGAATGTCGAGCTCAATATGCTTCGTTCGGCGATGGTGAACCGGGTTGGCGGAGAGGTAGACGGCGGAGACGTTATCACAGTAGACAAGCGTGGCTTTGTGAACATCACAAAGCAACTCCTGGAGAAGCTGTCGAAGCCAGGAGCATTCAGCGACGACATTAGCCATTGCCCGGTATTCCGCCTCAGCACTCGAACGGGAGACCGTGGGTAGTCATTTGGACGACCAAGAGATCAGCGAGGGGCCAAGATAGACATAGTAGCCTGATGTAGAACGACGGGTGTCGGGGCATCCTGCCCAGTCCGCATCAGAGTAGGCAACAAGGTCGAGGGAGACGGAGGCCGTCAGTGTGAGTCCCAAGGACACAGTGCCGCGTATGTAACGAAGGATACGCTTCACCAATGCCCAGTGAGAGTCGCGCGGGGAGTGCATGTGAAGGCACACCTGCTGAACAGCGTACTGCAGGTCCGGACGCGTCAGTGTCGGGTACTGCGGGGCACCGACAATAGAGCGATAGAACGCTGCATCGGACGTGGGAGAGCCCTGCATGGCAGAGACCTTGGCCTTCGTGTCGACGGGTGTGGCGGCGGGCTTGCAGTTAAGCATGCCAGCGCGCTCAAGAAGCTCGTGTGCGTACCTGTGCTGATGCAGAAAGAAACCATCGGACCGTCAGACCACCTCGATGCCAAGGAAGTAATGCAGGGGCCCCAAGTCTTGAGGGCAAACTCATCACGAAGACGAGCGGTAAGCCGCTGAAGGAGCTCAGGAGCGGACACCGTCAGGATGATGTCGTCAACGTAGAGCAGCAAATATGCAGTGGCAACTCCCTGATGATACACAAAGAGGGAAGCATCGAAGCGAGTGGACTGGAATCCAAGCGACTGCAGGAAGGCGGCGATACGCTGGTACCACGCCCGTGGCGCCTGCTTCAACCCATAAAGAGAACGGGAGAGCAAGCACACGTGGTCGGGATGCTCGATATCGACGAAGCCAGTGGGCTGCTGACAGAACACCTGCTCGGCGAGGTGGCCATGCAGAAAGGCGTTGGAAACATCCAACTAATGCACGGGCCAGGCATGAGAGACGGCCAACTGGAGCACTGTGTGGATCGTGCCCGGTTTAACGACCGGGGCAAAAGTGTCGGTGAAGTTCACACCCGCACGTTGTCGAAATCCACAGACCACCCAACGAGCTTTGTAGCGCTCAAGGGAACCGTCCGGACGGGTCTTGTGACGGAACACCTATTTGCCAGTGATGACGTTGGCATTAGGGGGTCGTGAGACAAGATGCCACGTGCGATTGCGCTGCAATGCGTTGAACTCCTCCCGCATCGCCGCAAGCCAATGAGGATCCTGAAGGGCTGCGTGAGCGGAGGAGGGGATGGGTGAGGGCGTCGATGTCGAGGCAGTGCAGACGTACTCACCCGAAGTGTAGCGCGTGCTCGGCCGATGCACACCGGCCCGAGCACGAGTCGTCACACCGAGAGGCGGAGCAGCGGCAGGGGCGGGCGCGGCGACAGGTGATGGTGAAGTCGAGCCCGTCGCAGGGGCGCTGGCAGGCAAGCCAGCGGCAGAGGGAGCAGCGCCAGGGATGGCGACCATGTCAGCGCCGTCGGCCGCAACTGGAGCCGGAGGGGTGCCCGGTCCAACTCGACCTCAAGAGAGGGAGTCGTGGACCTGGGTGGAGGCGGGAGCTGCCGGACCAGAGGGGCGGCCGGGAGCCGCGGCCGAGGCTCGCGCCAAGCAGGAGGCGCGGGGGGCGGCGCCTTAGGCGATGCAGACGGAGGTACCTGGTGAAAGGGAAACACCGACTCGTCAAAGTACACGTGCCGTGAGGTGTGCACACGGTGAGAGACAGGGTCATAACACCGATAACCTTTGGTGTTGGAGGGATAGCCAAGGAAGATACACGAGAGTGATCGTGGTGCGAGTTTGTGTGGGGTGGTGGATGCTGTGCTAGGATAGTAAAGGCAGCCGAAAATGCGGAGCCCGTCATAGGACGGAGGCGCACCAAAGAGGAGGTGGTGAGGGGCGTAGTTCCAACGAGGACGACACGGACGGATATTAAGAAGAAGGGTGGCAGTGGCGAGAGCGTCAGGCCAAAAACTGGGATGCACGTTGGAGTGAAAGAGCAACGTACGAACACAGTCATTAAGAGTGTGGAGGATGCGCTCAGCGCGACCGTTCTGTTGCGATGTGTAGGGACAGGTTAGACGAAAGATGGTGCCGTGAGATGCGAGAAGACCTCGGACAGCGACATTATCAAACTCTTTTCTGTTATCGGTTTGGAGTGCAAGAATAGAGCGACCGAACTGTGTGGTGACATAAGAGTAAAAAGCCGTGAGTGTGGCGAATGCATCGGATTTGCGAAGAAGAGGAAAAGTCCACACATAATGAGAGTAATCATCTAAAATCACCAAATAGTATAGGTAGCCGGTATTGCTTGCAACTAGAGATGTCCAACATCACTATGAAGTAACTGAAATGGAAAAGTGCAAATAGTTGTGGACGCACTAAAAGGAAGACGAACGTGCTTGCCTAGACGACAAGCCTCACAAGTATGATCGTCGATCTTATTACACGAGAAAGAAAAACTCCTAAGAATTTGATGTAAAATGGTAGGGTTGGGATGACCCAAACGAGCGTGCCATAGGTCGACACCGGCGGCAAGAGTGTGATGCCCCCGACTCAATCGTGCACTAATCATACACGCAAACATGCACGATCAAGCACAGGGACTCACGGGAAGATATCACAACACAACTCTAACACAAATAAACGGAGATCCACAATATTACAGACCAGGGATCCAAAGATCCGAATACATAAGTCAGTCATACAAATATCATCTGGGTACATACACAGTTAGACAAGTTTTGCCTTAAGAAGGCTAGCACAAACAACGACTCTAGATCGAAAGGCGAAGGCTTCCTGCCTGGGAGCCTCCGATCCTACTCCTGGACGGCTGGCTCGATCCAGTAGTACGTGCCCTCTGGACCCTCCTGGTAGTAAGCTCCTATGGTGGCATCTGGCTCCTGGGCTCCATCGTCTGATGTATCATCAAGGTGGGATATGGGGAAAAGAAGTACAAAGCAACCGTGAGTACTCATCCGAAGTACTCAGCAAGCAAGGATCTATACTACATATGCAACATTATCAATGGAGAAAGGCTGTATATGTAGACTGGGCTGCAGAAATGCCAGAATAGAGAGAAGGCCTAGTCCTATCGAAGACTAGCATCTTCACGAAGTCATCATCTTGCAGCAGTAGAAGAGAGTAGAATAGCATTTTATTTAGCAAACATGTTGAAGCAAGCCTAGAGATCCTTCCTCGACTCCCAAGCGAGCAAGCGATCCCGAAGCTTCAATTTAGTAACAAGTATCCAGTTCAAGTAGTAGATCGGGATACACAAACTGAGCGTCCTTTACCGTAGGACCGGCTATCGATAGATTATTCATCCCTGCAGGGGTGCACTACTGTTACCCAACACGCTCGATCACCTCTGGCCGGACACACTTGCTGGGTAATGCCCGGCCTCGGTTGATCAACACGAAGCAACGCCCTACCTAGGCTCAGCAGAGAGGTCAGCACGCGCGGACTAACCTATGCACCCAGAGGTCTTGGGCCATCGCTCTGGGCACCCTGCGCGTTGCGTGGCTGGCCAGGGTGCAGGCGCGACACTGAACTAGTCAGTGAAGTATCCAGCCCAATCCCGACAATCAGCCCGCACGGTGAATCGTGACGTCTGAGGAGCTTTCGGGAGAAACGTACGACGTAGAGGGCCCCATAACCATAATCCCGCGTGGTGGTAGTGCATATAGGGCACGTCGACCCACTCAGATCACACACCCAAATCCAATAGGCTCATTTAGTATCACGCAGAGACAATCAGAGTCTCAGAAGCTCCGCCACAACATCACACTCGAGTGTCCTTCCGGCACACTCGACATCACAGATCTCCTGCAGGTACCCATCAGGGTCGACCCGCCTGTACAAAGGTCAAAGTAACCGTGTGGTCATAACATCAAGGGGGAAACCCGAGGAATCACCCTCGGTGAATTCCACTCGATGAAACCATCAGGGTGAACGTATGAGGCATCACCCTCGAGGTTCGCACTGAGGGGTTGCACGACAGAGTCGTATCGAAAGTGGAGAAGGAGGAATCACCCTCGATGACCATGACCGAACAACCACACTTCAGAGTATTCATCGGGAGTGCGTTACGAGGTATCACGCTCGGCACTCGATAGTAACTATGCAGAGTCGTACAACTAAGGGGGGGTGAGGTGATGTGTCGGTCTCTGGTCGACGATCACATTGATCGAGTCATCGATGATCAAGCAGGGGCAACAAGGGTAAGATGGTGGGGGTCACTGATGGTTCACTACCAACCTATACTAAACAGTTTATCATAGGCAGGTAAGGTAACAATGAACAGGTTACGAAAACAGGCTATGCATCAGAATAGGAGCAAACATTAACAGTAGCAAAATCTAATGCAAGCAGGAGAAATAGAATGGGCGATATCTGGATGCTCAAGGGGGGGGGGGCTTGCCTGGTTGCTCTGGCAAGAGAAAGAGGTCGTCAACGGGCTGCTCGTCGGTAGTGTAGTCGTACCCAGGTGTAGCGTCGTCGGTCTCAGCGTCTATCGAGAGAGAAGGAGGGGGAGAGAAATAATAAATTCACGGCAATAATGCAAACAATATGTATGACATGCCTAAATGATATGTCGGGGTGTTCTACTGCCTAACTAAATGATTTAGTTAATTTAGGAATTTATCCGGATTTATTTAATCAACGTTGGGCACTATTCATTTATCGAAATCGGTCTAAAAGTTCAATGTTCATATAGCTAGGGGCATCTGACAGGAATACAGAGGGCGTATTCGGGTTCGTATCAAAATTCTGAGCAACTTTCATATATAAATTATTTTCATCAGAGTTACGGATTATTTTATATGATTTTCTAAAGTTTTAATCATTTTCTGAATTTATTATTAATTCGAAATAAAGGAAAATTGCTAAGTGTACCCAGAACTGTACCCATCTGACTAGCAGAGAGGCTGGCCAGTGGGCCTAGTTGATTGAGTCAACCGCCCAGTCAGCAGAGGCTGACTGGTGGGCCAGCTGCCCAGTCAGCAGGCTGACTGGTCAGCCTTATCCACTGGAACAGTGGTCTGGGTCCATATGTCAATGACATCGGGCTAATTTAGAGTTTAACCAAACTAACAGTGATTAAAACAAAGGGTGGGTCCCGGGTGTTAGTTTCAGTTATTTTAGTTAAACAGTTTTATTAGGCTTTAATTAAGTGGTTAGGCATTAGTTAAACCGGGCGGGCCCACACGTTAGTTGGTCAACCCAGTGGATTGAACGCGCGTGCGCGCGTGCGTGCCCGCCGGCGAGCACTGATGACGACAGCACGCACGGAGGCGGCTGCTTCGGCGACCAAACGGGTGACCGAGCCCACCAGAAGACCGGGCGTTGTGAGGCACGGGCTATGGCGCCTGTGGTTCGGGCAAAAACGGCCGGAGTCGGCCGTAACGGTGTTGGCGGGCGGCGGCCGAGGCACGGCCTCGTCGGAGACGGAGCTACAAGACGCGGAGGGGAGGGGGAAAGGTCACTGAGGATCGAGAGCTCACAGGGAGCTCGGAAGCGCGCTCGATGAAGACGGAGAAGTAGTGGTGGCGACGGGTCGACGGCGATGACCGTCGGGGCAGAGGAGGAGGCTCTCGGGCGAGAGCGTGCTCGCCGGGGCCGCCTGGAGCAGCGGCGACATGGAGAGGAAGGCCGGGCGCTAGGATCCTCGGCAGCTTGCCGTCGAGGTTGCCGGGGCGGCGCAGCTCGACGAAGGTAGAGGGCGGCGCCGGGGCATGGCAGCAGTGTGGCCAGGGGGACGGGGAAGGCTGGCGCCGGTCGAGGCCGGACAGGGAGGCGAGCAGGTCGTCGGTGAGGGCAGCAGGGGCGACGATGAGCGAAGCAGGAGGGAACGGAGGGAGGAGAGGCTGCGAGGGGGGGGGGGGTTCGGCGGTGAGGCGCCTCGCCTCTGGGGTGCGGCGGCGCGAGGGATGGTGAGGGGAGTGAGAGGAGTGGGGGAACGAGAGGGAGTAGGCTCGCCGCGGGCTAGGGTTAAGGAGGGGCTGGGGGCGGCTGGGCCAAGCAGGCCTAAGTGGTGGCCTGCTGGGCCGGCCCAGTTGGGGGGGGGGGTTGTGTTTATTTTCCTTTACATTTTTCTTTTTCTTATTTCTTTTCTCATATTTTCCTGTTTTGCAAATAGTTAGGCCACAAAATGATTTTTACTAAATAAGTGACCAAGCCCAAAATTAGCAGTGCATTATACCTTATCTCCAAAAACTAGTTTGGGCAAAACATAATTTCATATTTAATTTAGATTAAACAAAAGGTTATTAAACATTGTCTTTAGTCACGGTTTGAGGATGTTTGAGTCACTTACCCAATTCCAATAATGTTGGTTACAATTTTAGAATGGTCTCTGGAATATTTATTATTTAATGAACATTTCAGTTTCTATGTTGAACAACTTTTATTTTCCACATTCATTTAACTTTGAATTTTGACTTAGGAGTTGAAATGCAACATGATGCTAATGATGATTATGCACTGTTAAACATGCTGACTTGTCATTATCAAAAGTGATTACTGTGGCTAATGACATGGGGTGTTACAAAGAGCGACTGGAGTGGTGGAGGTGGCGCCGGCGTGCACGACGTAGAGCTCATTGGGACTATCACATCGGTGAAGTACCATCCGGGTACGGGCGTCCTTCACAGAAAAACAAACATCGTCAAATTCAACGGTAACGGGATTCTCACGAGCAAGACGACGAACAGAAACAAGGTTCGTAACTAAGTCAGGTGAAACAAGAACATTAGACATAGTGATTGGCGTGGATGTAGAAGGAAAATTAGTGCGGCCGACATGGGTGATGGGTAAAGATGAACAGTTACCAACGGTGATACGAGTGGGAGTCTGAATGGAAGTCGAGGAGGTTAGGTTACAGGGATGAGATGTCATGTGAGTGGTGGCACCCGAGTCCATGTACCAATTGCCTCCACCGTCGTAGTTGCTCGATGATGGTGCCGAGTGCAGTGCGGCCAGAAGGGCGGGGTCCCACGGCGGGGGAACCTACGGCGTAGGGAAGGCCCCGTAGGGCTGCACCGGAGTGGGTTGTCCATAGCCGCCGAAGAGCGATGGGGCGGGAGGGGTAGCGTAGCCGGCTGGCTGCTGCGGGGCGCCGAAGAACGCCTGGTGGCCCGCCGGTCGGGGGCCGAGAAGACCCGACGTGGGGGCTCGCGGGACGAGCATGTGGTATGCATGGACCACACCCCTCCAGGGGTTTTGCCCGACGGCCCACGGCGGCGACGGCTGCGGGAAGCGGGGCGCCCCCCCCCCCCCCCCGAGCCCTGCTACGGCTGCTGCTGGCATCAGCCGCCCCCGCCGCACCGGTTGCGACGGCCCCCGCCTTGCTGCTGCTGTGGCGCGGGGGGCGTAGGGGGACGGGGGGTAGCGGGAAATACCCGGGCGGCACAGGGGGCGCAGGGGGCCGCGACTGGGGCGGTGGAGGTGCCGGCGGGGCGGGTCTGCCACGGGTGGTGTGACGCCCCCGGCTTAATCGTGCACTACTCATACACGCAAATGCACACGATCAAGCCTAAGGACTCACGGGAAGATATCACAACACAACTCTAAAATATAAATAAAGTCATACAAGCTTTATATTACAAGCCAGGGGCCTCGAGGGCTCGAATACATAAGCTTGCGAACAAGCGTCAGCAGAAGCATCAGATATCTGAGTACAGATATTAAAAGAGAAACAGAAAGGCCTTTAGAAAGGCGGGGCAAAATAAAACACTACGATCGAAAGGCGTAGGCCTCCTGCCTGGGACCCTCCGATCCTACTCCTGGTCGTCAGTTAACTCGTAGAAGTATCCATCCTCTGGGTAGTAGTAGTAGTCGATCGACGGGGCATCTGTCTCAGGGGCTCCGTCATCTTGGTCACGTCAAACTGATATGGGGAGAAAAGGAAAACAAAGCAACCGTGAGTACTCAGAAGTACTCAGCAAGCAAGGATCTACACTACATATGCAACATTTCAAAGGGAGGCTATATATGTGGACTGGGCTGCAGAAATACCAGAATAGAGAGGAGGCCTAGTCCTATCGAAGACTAGCATCTTCAGAGGTCTTGCAGCATTAGAAGAGTGTAGACAGTACAATATAATGTAGCAGTATCATTAAGTCTCAACCTCACCCAGAGATCCCTTCTCGTCTCCCTGCGAGAAAGCAATCCCAGAGCCATACAGTCATCAACCTCGTCCTGAGATCCCTTCTCGACTCCCTGCGAGAAGCAATCCCAGAGCCATAGTATCCAAGTATCCAGTTCTAAATTGTATCAATCAGGATACAACTCCGAGTGTCCTTTACCGTAGGACAGGCTATCGATAGAAGTTTTCTTCCCTGCAGGGGTGCACCAACTTACCCAACACGCTCGATTAACTCCGGCCGGACACACTTTCCTGGGTCATGCCCGGCCTCGGCCAAACAATACACCACAGCCCTACCTAAAGCTCAGCAGAGAGGTCCCCGCCGGTCTACATCCTAAGCACTCAGGGGTCTTGGGCCATCGCCCTGTGCACTCCGGGTCGTTGTGTGCAGGGTGGATACCAGCACCGCCTCAGAGGGTCGGTACGATCCGACCGTGCCACAATGCTGAACTGGACGTCTGACAGAACTGTCGGCTGATGCCACGATGCAGAACGCCCATACTATGCCCACGTGATGGTTAGTGCTATCAGGCCAGAGGCCTGCTCGGATCAAATATCCAAATCGTTAGGACTAGGGGCTTGCAGTCACGAGCAGAGACTCACGAAAGATGTGACCCCGTCGCCCCGTCTCGAGGACTTGCGGCAAGGGCCAAGAATGCCCGGCCACGCCTCGTATTCTCACTCGGGCACCACATAGGCACCCGTCTTCACAACACTCGCCTCTCAGGCGCACGTGGGTACCCCTCAGGGTCGACCCGCCTTCCAAGTATCAATAGTACAGTCCAAGTATCCGTGTGTCCATAACATCAAGGGAATCCGAGGTATCACCCTCATTACGATTCCCACTAGATGTATCCGTCAAGGTGAACTTGGAGGAATCACCCTCGCTGGGTTCACACTTGAGGTGTTGTACGACGACGTCGTTATCAGAGGTGGAGAAGGAGGAATCACCCTCGATGACCACGACCCAATAGCTACTCTACAGAGTTAACATCAGAAGTGCTACAAGAGGTTTCACCCTCGGCACTCGATAGTAACGCTGCAGTGTCGTTACAACTAAGGGGGGGGTGATGTGCGGTGTCGGGGCCTGGTCTTCAATTCCCGTTGATCGGGTCTTCTGATAATCCAGCGGGGCAGTCGGGATAAGTGGGGTCACTAATAGGTCTCTACCTAGCCTATGCTAAGCAGTTTAGGATATGCAGGTAATTATCAATAGCAGGTTACAATAAACAGGCTATGCATCAGAATAGGTAAAGCAGTAGCAGTAGCAATTCTAATGCAAGCATGAGAAATTAGAATGGGCGATATCGGTATGCTCAAGGGGGGGGGGGGTTGCCTGGTTGCTCGGCGGCAAGGGCAAGGTTGTCAATGGTGTCTTCGGGCTCCGGAGCTGTGTCGGCCTCGGGGACGACGTCGGTGTCGGGGGCTACCGAGAGAGAAGAGGGGTAGGAAACAGTAAATACTAAGCAAACAAGTGCATGACATGTCAATAAGCAGAGCTAGCGGTGTCCTATCGTAGGGCTAGGTAATACCGGCGAAAGAGAAAAACATCCGGGAAAGTATTCCCGGTGTCCGGCTTTTCGGACAGACGAAAAGAGGGGAACGGTTGCACGTTCGGATAGTTAGGGACGTGTGGCGGACGAACGGACCGCGTATTCGGATTCGTCTCGTCGTTCTGAGCAACTTTCATGTACAAAGTTTTTCGATCTGAGTTACGGATTATTTTATATGATTTTCTAAAGTTTTTATTAATTTCTGGAATTTATTTAATTATTTAAATTAACATTATCTGAAACAGTGTTTATGACGTCAGCATGATGTCATGCTGACGTCAGCACAATCTGACAGGTGGGGCCCACCTGTCATTGACTGGTTAGTTAATTAGGGATTAACTTACTAATTAATGTTTAAATTAACTAAATTAGATTAACCTAATCAGGATTAATTAAATTAATTAACTCACTAATTAATTATTTAATTAACTAATTATTTTTATTAATTATTATATATATATTTTTATTATACATTTTTTTAAATAGGGGCACTGGGCCCCACTGGTCAGGCAGTGGCCGGACATGTCCGGGGCCACTGCCATGGCCACTGGACAATGTCCAGCAGGGGAGGGGTAGCGCCCGCGACGCCAGAGGCCAGGCGGCGCCCGTAGGGCGGGCGAGGCCGTGAGGGGGGCGGGGCGGCCAGGCCGCCAGTGGTCGCGGCCGGCGCCGGAGTTGCCGGGCCGGAGGCAGGGGCGGAGCGGTGGCGGGCACGAGCGGGGCAGGCGAGGCGGGGGTGAGCGCGTGCGCGGGCCGGAGGAGGCAAGCGGTGACCGCGGCCAGGCGGCGGCTAGAGCGCGCGCGTGCGGCGGGGCGCAGGGGAGAGCGACGAGCGGGCAACGGGGGAAGAGCGGGGCGGCGAGCGGCTCACATGGGGCTGAAGAGGCGGGGTTGGACCGACGGGGAAGGAGGAGGCCGGCGAGCGTGGAGGCGAGGAGCAGACCGGTGAGGCGAGGACGAGGCGGCGACGACGGGCGCCTAGGCGCGGGTGGCGCCGAGGGAGAGAGAGGGAGACAAGGGGAGTGGGTGAGGGTTAGGGTTCGATGCGGCTGGGGGGGTTAGTAGAGGGGGGTCCGGGTGGGCCGGCCTGGTGGCCTAGTGGCCTGCTGGGCCGAGTCCCAGTCGGGGGAGGGGGGTTTCTCTTTTTCCTTTTCTTTTTCTTTCTGTCTTTTTCTTTTTTTATTTATTCTGATATCTTTGTTTAGTAAATAATTAGGCCACCAAATGATTTTTATAAAACATGGCAATTGTTCCAATAAATACTAGGCATCCTCAACTACTACCAAAAATTAGTGTGGAGGCAAATGGAGTTCACACAAATTTTATAATAATTAAAATGCATTAAACCTTACTGTTTTGGAAATGTTAGTGCCACCTAATTAATTTATTAATTGTTGGTTTCAATTTTAGAATGGTCTCTGCAATATTTGCTATTTATTGAACACTTTAGTTTTTATGTTGGACAACTCTTATTTTCCACTTTCATTTAAATTTGGATTTTGACTTAGGAGTTGAAATGCAATATAATGCTAATGATGATCAAGCACTGCCAAACATGATGACATGGCATAATCAAAAGGGTGATTACTGTAGTTAACCACTGGGGGTGTTACAAATCTCCTCCACTAACAAGAATTCTCGTCCCGAGAATTAAGAGGTAGAAGGAAAAAGTTCGGGGTATTCCGCACGAAGATTATCCTCGCGTTCCCAAGTGGCTTCATCTTCAGTATGATTTGACCACTGCACTTTGAGGAACTTGGTAACCTTCTGACGGGTCCGACGTTCAGCTTCATCGAGAATGCGGATCGGTTGCTCCTTATAAGATAGGTCATCTTGCAATTCGAGCATCTCGTGATCCACAGCTCGGTGCGGAGATTCCTTGAAGCATTTACGAAGTTGCGACACATGGAAGACGTCGTGGATATGAGAGAATTGCGGCGGCAATCCCAATTTATATGCCACCTGACCACGTCTAGCAACAATGCGGAAAGGACCAATGTAGCGCGGAGCTAACTTGCCCTTGATTCCAAAACGGTGAGTGCCCTTCATAGGAGTGGCTCGCAGATAAGCTTGATCACCAGGTTGATAAGTCAAACCCCATCGTTTGCGATCATAGTTGCTCTTCTGGCGGTCCTGAGCCGCCTTGAGATTTTCCCGGACAATACGAACTTGTTCTTCGGCGTGTTGAATAATATCCGGACCCACGAGCGGTCGTTCCCCAGTTTCTGACCAATTCAGAGGGGTTCGACACTTACGTCCATATAGAACTTCGAAGGGAGCCATTTTCAAACTGGCTTGATAGCTGTTGTTATAAGAGAACTCGGCATATGGAAGAGATTCTTCCCACTTCTTACCAAATGATATAACACAAGCTCGTAGCATGTCTTCAAGCACTTGATTGACTCGTTCGACTTGGCCTTGGGATTGGGGGTGATAAGCTGAACTCCAGGTAATATGAGTTCCCATAGCTGTTTGGAAACTTTCCCAGAATTTTGAGGTGAAAAGACCGCCACGGTCTGAACTGATCTCCTTCAGAATACCGTGGAGTGAAACAATTCTGGAGATATACAACTCTGCTAACTGACTACCAGTGATAGTCTCTTTGACAGGCAGAAAGTGTGCAACTTTAGAGAGTTGGTCGACGACGACAAGAATAGCATCGTGACCCTTCTATGACCTGGGAAGTCCTGTAACGAAATCCATCTGAACCTTATCCCATTTCCATAGAGGAATAGGAAGTGGTTGCAGAATTCCAGCCGGCTTCTGATGTTCTGCTTTAACGCGACGACACACATCACATTCAGCAACATAACGAGCAATGTCCTGCTTCATTCTAGACCACCAGTACCTTTGACGGAGATCACGATACATCTTGGTGCTACCCGGATGAATAGACAGCGGGGTATCATGGGCCTCCTTCATGACTTTGTCGGTCATAAGCTCGAAGCGAGGTACGACAATGCGGTTTCTGAAATACAAGGTTCCATCTTCAGACAGCGAGAAATCCCTGTACTTTACAAGGTGAAGGTCTTTCTTCATCAGATCAATTTTAGCATCCTTAGCTTGCGCATTCTTAACAGCTTTCTCAAGATCTGGTTGTATCACAAGGTTATTTAGAGAGCCCTGTGGAACAATACGCAGATTCAGCTTGCACAGTTCTTCAAAAAGACGAGGTTGAGCTCGCCTAACCATGAGGTTGTCGCAATAGGACTTGCGGCTTAAGGCATCAACCATCACGTTAGCCTTGCCAGGGGTATAGGATATACCCAAATCATAGTCCGCAATGGCCTCCATCCATCTTTGCTGACGGAGGTTTAGAGATGGTTGAGTGAACAAGTACTTCAGACTTTTATGATCCGTGTAGATCTCGCAACGATTACCGAGAAGGTAATGTCGCCACAACTGCAATGCATAGATCACAGCAGCTAGTTCTAGATCATGTACCGGATAATTCTCTTCATGTGGGCGCAACTGACGAGAGCCATAAGCAATCACTTTACGCTCTTGCATTAGGACACAACCTAATCCTTCACGGGATGCGTCACAATAGATCACAAAGTCTTTGCGGGTATCCGGAGGATAGTACTGGGGCAGATGTCAGCTTGTCTTTGAGTGTCTGGAAACTTTCCTGACATTTTTCTGTCCATTCAAATTTAACGCCCTTGTGAAGCAGATCAGTCAAAGGCTTAGCAATCTTAGAAAAGTTCTCGACAAATCGACGGCAATAGCTTGCAAGGCCAAGAAAACTTCTCACTTGCTTGACGTTCTTCGGAGGAGTCCAGTCAAGAATAGCCTGAACTCGTTCTGGGTTAACAGCAATTCCATCCTTGGAAATCACATGACCAAGGTAAGTTACTTCCGAAAGCCAGAATTCACATTTGGAGTATTTGGCATACAACTGGTGTTCTCGGAGCCTTTCCAGTACAAGACGGAGGTGTTCAGCATGTTCTTCCTTATTCTTTGAATATACCAGAATATCATCCAGATATACCACGACAAATTTGTCGAGGTAATCCATGAAGATGTAATTCATCAGACGGGAGAATGTGGCTGGAGCATTTGTTAAGCCAAATGACATGACAGTGTACTCATAAGAACCATAGCGGGTAACGAATGCTGTCTTGGGAATATCCTCTTCACGAACACGGATCTGATGGTAACCCAACCTCAAATCAAGCTTAGAGAATACTGAGGAACCGGCAAGTTGATCGTACAAATCATTGATCTGGGGAAGCGGATATTTGTTCTGAATTGTTGCTTGGTTGATAGGTCGGTAATCCTGAACCAATTGGTTAGTTCCATCCTTCTTCTTAACGAAGAGTGAAGGTGCTCCCCAAGCGGAGGAACTGGGGCGGATGAAGCCTTTCTTAAGTGACGTGTTGATTTCTTCCTTAAGCTCGAGAAGATGATGCGGAGGCATCTTATAAGGACGCTTCGCAATAGGAGTTGTGCCAGGTTTCAAGTCGATGACAAACTCAACAGCTCTAGCAGGGGGTATTCCTGGAAGTTCTTCTGGAAAGACATCTTCAAAATCACGAACAACTGGAACGTTCTCGATGCCTTCAAGAGGTGAAGCATTCAATGCATTCAGAACATATATCTGGCTTTCAGCATCCTGAGCTATTCGGGCTGAGTAATTGATCACCTGACCAGAAGGGTGTGTGAGCTGGACTGTCTTAGTAGCACAGTCAATCAAAGCATTATGGGCTGTCAACCAGTCCATACCAAGAATAATGTCTATGTCGGAAGGTCCAAGTACAATGAGAGAAACCGGAAAAAGTAGACCTCCAATCTCGATGTGGTTGTGAGGGCTTAGCATTGTGGTTTGCCACTTGGATCTCGGGGACTGAACCATTAGAGGAGTGGGTAATTCTTCCAAGTATACCTCATGTGACTGAGCAAATTGTTGGGACACAAAAGCATGCGATGCTCCTGAATCGAAGAGAACCGAGGCCGGTACTGAATTCACAGACAGTGTTCCCAGCATGATAGTCGGTTCCTTCTGAGCCTTTTCAGCATTGACGTGATTGGCATAGCCAAGCACAACAGCAGACGGTATGGTATTACGGTTTCTGAATCGGCGGTTTCGACAACCCTTCTTACGACCACTAGAAGGACGTGGCGCAACTTGATGAGAATCCATAGCATCAGGCGGTCCATCATGAACCGTTAGCTGTCTCAGCGGTGGAGGCAGGCGAGGTGCAACATAAGACGGCCTTGGTGTTGGAGCAGGCCGGTGGTGAACATTGTGAGGGATCCACACTCGACGCTTCTGAACAGGCTGACCCGAGGATGAGCCAGCTTCATGAGTGCGCTTGAGTGACTCCTGGTACTCAGTCAGAGCTGTTTCAACTTGGAAAGATTTGCTGACAAGCGTTGCGAAGTCTGTGCAATCATGGACTGCAAGTGCGAGTTTTATGTCAGTACGGAGTCCTTCACGGAATTTCTCCTGCTTGCGTGCGTCGGTGTCGACGTCATCCTCAGCATAGCGGGACAGTTCAAGGAATTTCCTCTGATATTCATCCACAGTCATTTTACCCTGAGAGAGTTTACGGAACTCCTGCTTCTTCTGGTCCATCAGACCTTGAGGAATGTAACGTGCATGAAAAGCTGACTGAAATTCCTGCCAAGTGGTTACAGTTTCTGCAGGCAACATAGCCTTGTGGCTTTCCCACCATTGAGCAGCTGGGCCCTTCAAGTGGAATGTCGCAAAGGTGACGTAACTGTCAGGAGCGACATTAGCTGATTCCATCTCAAACAGGATGTCACGAAGCCAATCATCAGCATCCATAGGATTGGTGGAGTTGCGGAAAACGGACGGGTTGAGGCGCACAAATTCTGGCAGAGTTATTGGAGCATTCTGTTGCTGAGCATTCTGGGTTGGGAATTGAGCCAATACTCCGGTCATAAACTGACGGTTGAGCTCAAACTGCTGACGGTTGAGTTCAAACTGCTGCATCATGGCGGCAATATAGGGTGGAGGTGGAGGATCGTCAGCCATCCTGCCAAATCAACAGGGGCAGTTTAGCAAGAAAAATTGCATGTGTATGGAATGATTCATGAAGTATCACGCACAACAGAAGGAAGTGCAATAGATAATTCAGCATATTCGCACCAGACATTCAAAGCCACACATAGCCTCGGTTAGTATCCGGCATTACGACAGTTGAAAAGGGAGGGCTAGACATCTAGGCGGCGTGCAGGCACGCGGTAGGGAAGTACACAACGAGACATAGCAAAGGCTACATCAACGTCGGAGAAAACTATTGGAGCGAGGAATCTGCAAGTGACAACACAGGGTGCCCTTGATAAGAGGATTCTGTAAGCAGAACCTGGCCCATAATCTCGAAGCAAGGGGGGATATTTCAGAACTCCGGGTGGATGTGATTACGAGAACCTAATGTTGGAGTTAGTAAAATTTTTAACCCGAATAGAAGAGAGATCAGAGTCCCAGAGTAAAGGTCGAGGAGTAAAAGATACTAATACCACCCATTCAGCGACGTGGGCCTGTAAGCCACACAGCCAAGTTAGTAAAATAGTTTTCAAGTACTAGACTCAACTTCGGCCAAGGAGTTGGAAAGGGGGTATCCTACAGGCAGTCGGCTCTGATACCAACTTATGACGCCCCCGGCTTAATCGTGCACTACTCATACACGCAAATGCACACGATCAAGCCTAAGGACTCACGGGAAGATATCACAACACAACTCTAAAACATAAATAAAGTCATACAAGCTTTATATTACAAGCCAGGGGCCTCGAGGGCTCGAATACATAAGCTTGCGAACAAGCGTCAACGGAAGCATCAGATATCTGAGTACAGATATTAAAAGAGAAACAAAAAGGCCTTTAGAAAGTCGGGGCAAAATAAAACACTACGATCGAAAGGCGTAGGCCTCCTGCCTGGGACCCTCCGATCCTACTCCTGGTCGTCAGTCAACTCGTAGAAGTATCCATCCTCTGGGTAGTAGTAGTAGTAGTCGATCGACGGGGCATCTGTCTCAGGGGCTCCGTCATCTTGGTCACGTCAAACTAATATGGGGAGAAAAGGAAAACAAAGCAACCGTGAGTACTCAGAAGTACTCAGCAAGCAAGGATCTACACTACATATGCAACATTTCAAAGGGAGGCTGTATATGTGGACTGGGCTGCAGAAATGCCAGAATAGAGAGGAGGCCTAGTCCTATCGAAGACTAGCATCTTTAGAGGTCTTGCAGCATTAGAAGAGTGTAGACAGTACAATATAATGTAGCAGTATCATTAAGTCTCATCCTCACCCAGAGATCCTTTCTCGTCTCCCCGCGAGAAAGCAATCCCAGAGCCATACAGTCATCAACCTCGTCCTGAGATCCCTTCTCGACTCCCTGCGAGAAGCAATCCCAGAGCCATAGTATCCAAGTATCCAGTTCTAAATTGTATCAATCAGGATACAACTCCGAGTGTCCTTTACCGTAGGACAGGCTATCGATAGAAGTTTTCTTCCCTGCAGGGGTGCACCAACTTACCCAACACGCTCGATTAACTCCGGCCGGACACACTTTCCTGGGTCATGCCCGGCCTCGGCCAAACGATACACCGCAGCCCTACCTAAAGCTCAGCAGAGAGGTCCCCGCCGGTCTACATCCTAAGCACTCAGGGGTCTTGGGCCATCGCCCTGTGCACTCCGGGTCGTTGTGTGCAGGGTGGATACCAGCACCGCCTCGGAGGGTCGGTACGATCCGACCATGCCACAATGCTGAACTAGACGTCTGACAGAACTGTCGGCTGATGCCACGATGCAGAACGCCCATACTATGCCCATGTGATGGTTAGTGCTATCAGGCCAGAGGCCTGCTCGGATCAAATATCCAAATCGTTAGGACTAGGGGCTTGCAGTCATGAGCAGAGACTCACGAAAGATGTGACCCCATCGCCCCGTCTCGAGGACTTGCGGCAAGGGCCAAGAATGCCCGGCCACGCCTCGTATTCTCACTCGGGCACCACACAGGCACCCGTCTTCACAACACTCGCCTCTCAGGCGCACGCGGGTACCCCTCAGGGTCAACCCGCCTTCCAAGTATCAATA
The DNA here is from genome assembly GCA_011799875.1 of Thinopyrum elongatum. Lineage (NCBI taxonomy): Eukaryota > Viridiplantae > Streptophyta > Magnoliopsida > Poales > Poaceae > Thinopyrum > Thinopyrum elongatum. The sequence goes on along the minus strand of CM022301.1, from coordinate 214,975,367 downwards.
GTACAGTCCAAGTATCCGTGTGTCCATAACATCAAGGGAATCCGAGGTATCACCCTCGTTACGATTCCCACTAGATGTATCCGTCAAGGTGAACTCGGAGGAATCACCCTCGCTGGGTTCACACTTGAGGTGTTGTACGACGGCGTCGTTATCGGAGGTGGAGAAGGAGGAATCACCCTCGATGACCACGACCCAATAGCTACTCTACAGAGTTAACATCAGAAGTGCTACAAGAGGTTTCACCCTCGGCACTCGATAATAACGCTGCAATGTCGTTACAACTAAGGGGGGGTGATGTGCGGTGTCAGGGCCTGGTCTTCAATTCCCGTTGATCGGGTCTTCTGATAATCCAGCGGGGCAGTCGGGATAAGTGGGGTCACTGATAGGTCTCTACCCAGCCTATACTAAGCAGTTTAGGATATGCTGGTAATTATCAACAGCAGGTTACAATAAACAGGCTATGCATCAGAATAGGTAAAGCAGTAGCAGTAGCAATTCTAATGCAAGCATGAGAAATTAGAATGGGCGATATCGGTATGCTCAAGGGGGGGGGGTTGCCTGGTTGCTCGGCGGCAAGGGCAAGGTTGTCAATGGTGTCTTCGGGCTCCGGAGCTGTGTCGGCCTCGGGGACGACGTCGGTGTCGGGGGCTACCGAGAGAGAAGAGGGGGAGGAAACAGTAAATACTAAGCAAACAAGTGCATGACATGTCAATAAGCAGAGCTAGCGGTGTCCTATCGTAGGGCTAGGTAATACCGGCGAAAGAGAAAAACATCCGGGAAAGTATTCCCGGTGTCCGGCTTTTCGGACAGACGAAAAGAGGGGAACGGTTGCACGTTCGGATAGTTAGGGACGTGTGGCGGACGAACGGATCGCGTATTCGGATTCGTCTCGTCGTTCTGAGCAACTTTCATGTACAAAGTTTTTCGATCCGAGTTACGGATTATTTTATATGATTTTCTAAAGTTTTTTTAATTTCTGGAATTTATTTAATTATTTAAATTAACATTATCTGAAACAGTGTTTATGACGTCAGCATGACATCATGCTGACGTCAGCACAATCTGACAGGTGGGGCCCACCTGTCATTGACTGGTTAGTTAATTAGGGATTAATTAACTAATTAATGTTTAATTAAACTAATTAACTAAATTAGATTAACCTAATCAGGATTAATTAAATTAATTCACTCACTAATTAATTATTTAATTAACTAATTATTTTTATTAATTATTATATATATTTTTTTATTATACATTTTTTTAAATAGGGGCACTGGGCCCCACTGGTCAGGCAGTGGCCGGACATGTCCGGGGCCACTGCCATGGCCACTGGACAATGTCCAGCAGGGGAGGGGCAGCGCCCGCGACGCCAGAGGCCACGCGGCGCCCGTAGGGCGGGCGAGGCCGTGAGGGGGGCGGGGCGGCCAGGCCGCCGGTGGTCGCGGCCGGTGCCGGAGTTGCCGGGCCGGAGGCAGGGGCGGAGCGGTGGCGGGCACGAGCGGGGCAGGCGAGGCGGGGGTGAGCGCATGCGCGGGCCGAAGGAGGCAAGCGGTGACCGCGGCCAGGCGGCGGCCAGAGCGCGCCGAGGCGCCCCCGAGCGCGCGCGCGGCGGGGCGCAGGGGAGAGCGACGAGCGGGCAACGGGGGAAGAGCGAGGCGGCGAGCGGCTCACATGGGGCTGAAGAGGCGGGGTTGGACCGACGGGGAAGGAGGAGGCCGGCGAGCGTGGAGGCGAGGAGCAGACCGGCGAGGCGAGGACGAGGCGGCGGCGACGGGCGCCCAGGCGCGGGTGGCGCCGAGGGAGAGAGAGGGAGACGAGGGGAGTGGGTGAGGGTTAGGGTTCGGTGCGGCTGGGGGGGATTAGTAGAGGGGGGGTCCGGGTGGGCCGGCCTGGTGGCCTAGTGGCCTGCTGGGCCGAGGCCCAGTCGGGGGAGGGGGTTTCTCTTTTTCCTTTTCTTTTTCTTTCTGTCTTTTTCTTTTATTATTATTTATTCTTATATCTCTGTTTAGTAAATAATTAGGCCACCAAATGATTTTTATAAAACATGGCAATTGTTCCAATAAATACTAGGCATCCTCAACTACTAGCAAAAATTAGTTTGGAGGCAAATGGAGTTCACACAAATTTTATAATAATTAAAATGCACTAAGCCTTACTGTTTTGGAAATGTTAGTGCCACCTAATTAATTTATTAATTGTTGGTTTCAATTTTAGAATGGTCTCTGCAATATTTGCTATTTATTGAACACTTTAGTTTTTATGTTGGACAACTCTTATTTTCCACTTTCATTTAAATTTGGATTTTTACTTAGGAGTTGAAATGCAATATAATGCTAATGATGATCATGCACTGTTAAACATGATGACATGGCATAATCAAAAGGGTGATTACTGTAGTTAACGACTGGGGGTGTTACAGGTGGTACCCGCGGCAAGGGCGGTGTGCTGCACCCGCTGCTTGACCTTCTTCATCCGCCGTTCCTCCAGCTTCAAGTACGTGACGACGGTCTGAAAGGTAGGCTCAGGCAACAGGGTGAGGTTAGAGGCGGCATTGCCGAAATCTTCATTGAGACCGGCGGTGAGAGTGCTAAGCATGAGCTCGTCGGAGACTTTAGCGCCAATGTCGCGAAGTTCATTGGCGAGCATCTTGAGCCGCATGCAGTAGTCATCAATGGTGGAGTCATCCTGATGGCACCCGAAGAACTCTTGCTGCAAGAAAACAAGGCACTGAAGTTTGTTGTCGGTGAAGAGTGCATCGATCTTGTTCCACACGGCGTAAGCATCGTCGTCCTCGGCGATGACCGTGTGGAAGATGTCCTTTGAGACGGTTTGGTAGAACCATCGGATGAGAGTGGCCTCGATGGCAGACCACTCTGGGTTGCCCTTCATGTACTCGCCGTCGATGGAGCCAATAATGTGCTCGGTGAGGTAGTACTCGCGGAAGACAAGGCTGAAGTAGGTCTTCCACGCGTAGTACGAGGAGGTGGAGTTGTTGAGGCGGACGGGAACGCGGGCCTCGATGTTGAGATCACAGATGGCGGTGGCGGAGGGTGCGGGGTTGGCGAACAGGTTGGAGTTGTTGATGGTGGCGGATCCCGGGGAGTCCATGATGGTGGCGGCAGCTGGTTGGGTGGGTGGCGGCGGCTGGGAGGGGTAGATGGCGGCTAAGGTTTTAGGTTGGAAGAAGAAGAGGGCAGCGGCAGGGAAGGGGGGGCGGTTGCGGGTGGAGAGGGGAGGTGCGACGCGGCAGGGAAGGTGCGGCGCGGCGGGAGGAAGGGGCGGCGCGACAGGGGCGGCGGCGGCGGCGCTGCAGGAGAGGCGGCGGCGGCAGGGGGGTGGGGCGCGGCTAGGAGGAAAGCAGCGGAGGGTTTTGCTAAGGATCGTAGATGCTATCTGATACCATGTTAGACGGGGATTGCATACATCGACAATTAATCCATTGTGTGCATAGGCAGATATATAGGTACAGGGGATCCGGTCTCTACTTGTCTCCTAAGGAATAAAAATATCCGGGGAAGAGAGAAGGCACCGGAATAGAAAATACACATACTATACAATGTGCACAAAGAACGTCTGCTCAACACTATCCAATGAACAAAGTCCTTTTTTATCTCTTCTTGAGAAGAATAGTCCTCTTTGTATATGTAATCAAGGCTCAAGTTCAGTTCACTTTTGTGTGTTTTTATCATACTTGGACCCATTTAACTTTAAGGATGTCGAATCTGAAATAAAGGATTTTCTGAAGAATCCACGTGACACTCCTGATCCTGGTCAGATATGGTTCCTGTAACGGACCTCATTTCTTACATGAATCTAGTAGTAGTGCTAGTACTCCATTGGGGATATGGAGCAGGCACCAGGTACCATAGCACAGAAGAAGGGCAAGTACCTTGTGCAGAATAAGATTTGGGTTCTTGATCTGACTAGACATATTGATCTTGGAACCCAGCTGCAGATATGCCCGGCTCTGCCTAACAGTGCCAACTGACGTCGCAGCCTGATGTTCTTCCTACCTCCATTCCTGCGAAGGCAATGCATGATTATGGCTGGAGACTGGGAAGACTGGAGAAGCAGTAAAAGTGGGGAAAACAAAAGCCTGCCATCGATATGGCCAACTCCGGCAAAAACGACAAAATTAACCTATCGACGAAATCAATTCACAAACTGAACTGCTTGAAAAAAATTCGCTCAGCCGATCCTTTTGTGTGGCGCCCGATATCCAGGCGCCACACTCTCAGGCGCTGCACGTCTGCCCAGCGTGGCACCCCCAGGGCCCGCATCCAGCAGTGCAACGCCTGAGAGCTAGGCGCTGGGCGTTGCACTGTGACTTAGAGGCAGCCGCGCGCTGGCACTCCTCCCACCCCACCCATTCCTTCCAGTTACAGAAACAATGCGGTGGCGGTTTCCTCTTCTCCCCCTCTCAATCCTCTCTCCTAAAATCTTCAGATCTGACTATTTGGTCGGTCGATTTCTTCACCAATCCATCCTAGAAGGTATTCTCCTCCGGTCCCCTTCTTTCTATCCAGAAAATATTACTTATTTTGAAGATTTGTGGAACCCTTATTTGGTTGGATTAGAAACTTGCATGTATGTTTTGAAATAGATTTGTGGGATTTAGGATTTGTAGATGATATGTGATCATTTTCTAACCCTAGTTTAGTTGATTAGTATTGAAAATATATGCTTCCATGTTGAAAACCTAGATTGTTGAGATGAACCCTATACATGTCTAGATGTTTGTGTTGATGTTTTTTTAGATGAGTTAGATGAAATCCTAGATTTGTATTGACAAGGATGCTTTCGTTGCGGAACCCTACATGTTGAGATGTTTTTTAGATGAAATCATTATGGAACCCTATATTGTTTTAGATTGTATGTAATATTGCTATAGGTTTGTGTGTAATATTGATATAGATTTGTGTGATTAGGATTAGTAGATGATTTGTAATCATTGTTGGACCCTAGATGAATGTTGATGTGCTTTCATTGTGTATCTTAGATTAGTATTCAACTTTCCTTTTAGTGTTTACCGATTGTTGAATACATATGAAATAATGCTTGCATATTAAATAAAGCATAGGCAGTAAGCTAACGTATGTTTATTGTTTGAAATTTGTAGGATGGTTTGGCTTCTCGATGATTATTATGACACTCAACACCGGGCCTACTTTATGTCGGTGGAGCAGCGGGTAATAATCAAAGTGGCCGGTATTATGAATTTTGTGTTTATTTCAAACACACATGCCCCATATGTAATATTCCAATTTGCTTGTATGTAGGAGCTTCAACCTCTGAAGATTCGGTCTCACGGGGTCACCCTTGGTGGGATGCGCTATGATGAGCGGTACACACCATACATAAGGGAGACAGGACTCCTCCCTTTCATTCAGTTGGTCAGCCGGTCGACGCCGAACCACAATGCTGCAGCAATCACCGCACTTGTTGATCGGTGGAGGACGGAGACACACAGTTTCCATCTTCGGACCAGGGAGATGACTGTGACACTCCAGGATATCGATATGATTGTGGGTCTTCCTGTCGAGGGGAATCCTCTCTGTATGAGCACCGATTCTGATGGGTGGCGCCAACAAATGGAGGCCCTTATCGGTATGTCTCCTCCAGATCCTCCAGAATCAGAAGGAGACAAGAAGAAGGAAAGAGTCGCAGCCGGTGCTCCTTTCACCTGGATTGCATTCCACTTTGGGAATTGCCCTGAGGAAGCTACCAATGCGCAGGTCCAGACATACGCCCATGTCTACATGTGGTACGTTATCTCCAGGACTCTGTTTGCTGACGGCCCAGGCAAAATGCTCCATGGATGTGGTTGAAGGCGTTGACCGTCTTCGATAGCAAATGGAGTTGGGGTTCGGCCGCACTGGCTTACTTATATAGACAGGTACGGAGTTGTTTGTTTGCACTTCATTATCAATGCGATCTTCCTGTTAAGTCAACCATGTTTTCTTTTATGTGCAGTTGGACGACGCGTCTCGTAGGATCTCAAGGGACGGATGTATTGGTGGTTGTATGCTCATACTTTCTGTATGGAGTTGGGAGCGCTTACCTATTGGACGCCCGAAGCAGGTGAAGTACGAGGCGTGGGATGACAAAGACGACCCACTACGGCTCCCCACTTGGGCTTACAAGTGGGATGTGTTAAATGAGATGACAGACGATCCCTCGCTCATGTATAAGCAGTACACGAGCGAGTTGAACATGATCATAGCTAAGCAGGTGACTTCACATTGCATCACTCATTCTCATGCTTTTGTCGTAACTTGACATCAATGCCGCCTTGTTTTATGCTATGTTGCAGGTTGAATGGGAGCCATATGGCGCCGGGGACAGATTAGGTAACCCGGGAGATTTCGTGCTGAATCTGATGTGCCTTAGGGATAGGGATCTTTGGCATATGCGGTGCCCACTCATATGCAACTGGGCGGTTGAGCTTCACACGCCACATCGGGTGTTCCGCCAGTTTGGTTTGTTCCAGCCTCACCCGCCGAAGTGGGAGGACATGGACAAGTTGCTACACGGGTTAGAGAGAATGAACCTTGTGCACTTAGCAGCACCTCGGCGGCTTTGATGGTGCTAATATTCTGTTTTCTAACATGCAGGTTGGATAGGAGAAAGCAGCGCAAGATCAAGGACTGGGACAAGCATCACAGGAAGTATGTCATACAGTTCGCGCTTAGTGTGGAGCAAGCTAAGGCTGGAAAAGGATTCAAGCTTCGTGAGCACTGCCCGATCGCGTTCAACAACTACCTCACTTGGTTTCTTGCAAGTACCCGTGTGGAGATATGCAAGCCGGCGTATAAGAGGAGATTTTAGAAGATCCCACCATCTTTGATGAGCTAACCCAGCACCAGTACAACAAACTTGTCAGGGAAGGCACCCGAGTCCCTTCAGCTCCAATGATGAACTTTGTGGTAAAGACGTCCCCTATGTGCTTTCCCGTTTGCCCTATTCACATCTTTGTATTCACATCTTTGCTTGCCTAACACGTTTATGTCGTTTCCATTCACAGCGTACCCAGATCAAAAAAAGCAGCTGATGAGAGCCAGACTATTCTGGAGACAACCCTGGTTGGAAAAAGCGATGGGGAAGGTGCACTTCGAGCATTCATTAAGGTACACATCTCTTTGAATTGTCCATGTACCATATGTTGCTATGTTTGATATCTCATTCACTTGTACATGTTGCAGTGTCAGGGCCAAAGGTTAAGGCGATTATCGAACCTTATCGGTTGTCGTGACCCTGAATATGTATCACCTCAGCGGTCTAGTTCGGCTACACCATCAGATCCCATTTCTGACCATGGGGCTCCTATAGAGGATGTAGGTGTGGTCACCCAAGAGGTATGCCAATAGCACATATTCATTTCTTTTATGCATTGCTAACTTCATCTTGACGCGCGTTTTTTACCATATCGTTTGTTTTTATAATAGGTTGATGATGACATGACATTGGAGAACCATCAAGTTCGGTCAGCATACCTGTTAAAGCCTAGGAGGGGAATCAATAAATACATGCCCGAAGACTTCACCGAAAAAGCCAAGAAGACAGTCGGCACCTCGAGGATGGCGAGCTTGGATGATTATGTGGACGAGGTGGACGAGGAGGAGCCGGAGCCGGAGCCGGTTGTTCGTGCTAGGAAGAAGAAGATATCCGTCAGGAGGGGAAGAGGTGGCAATAAGCACGGAAGGAACTAGTCGTCGTCCTCCTTTTCTTATGTAACTCGACTAGTCTTCATTTTCTTATGTCGAACTTGTTATGTCGTTGAACTTTTAGGCTTTGTTGAACTTGTCATATCATTGAACTTGTAGCAATGTTGAACTTCTTGACTTACTTTAAGTTCAATGGATGTTTGAGTTGATCCTAATTTCTTAAGTTTTATCATATTAGTTCATGAAACTGTCATAATATTTATGCTGGAAATCTGTAATGAAACTGCACAGGAGCTATTTAGCTTCTGCATGTTGACATATGTGTGGCGCCTAGTTCTCAGGCTCTGCACTGCATAGTGCAACGCCTAGATGGCATGCGTTGCATTGTACAGTGCAGCGCCTAAGAGCTAGGCGCCAAACAAGGACTTAGCGAAAATTTGGCCTCTCACTGGTGCAGAGATGTGCTATACAAATAGGTTTTAACCCCTTTCCGCGATGGCGTTTCGAGCCGTCGCCAAGTGAGTGACTGTGATAGGGGGGTCCTTCCCACACGACCCAGAAACCGTCGGGGATAGGCCCTCCTGGCACACAGGCGGGGGCAAAATGAGCTCGTGTGTGATCGGGCGAGCCATCAAAACCCAATTGTTTCCGTTCGTATGTATATCTCACACGGTGAATCCTAGAAAAACATTTCCGTTCGTATGTATATCACACACAGTTTTTTGTGTGGAAACATTTGTGCAAGGTGGCCTAACGCAAACAGTTCTCTGCCGGAAGCTGTGTGTGATTGTTAGTTGATCGAACACGCCTACTTTCTAGAAACCGTGTAGGTTGTTTGAGTTCATCGCCCATGGTGCTATCTGAGTAACCGTCTGCAATAGAAAACCCCAATAAGCAGGGTAATTAGCCTATTATTGATAATCCATATAGTAATCAAATTGACATTTCTTATAAAACAAACCAGATTTTTCATATCCGTATAACAGCAACCAGGATTTCATAATCGAATTACATCAGATAGCTTCAGCACTCAGTTACGCCATTACACAACATCACCAAGTTTCACATGCAACATCGAAAACCTTTGGAAAGTAGCATCAAACACGGTAAATAGACAGATGAATCTCATCTGGGAAACTTCAGAAGCGGAAGGCAAATATTGAGCCTTCAGTGATGTTGAATGTCCTTGCAACTTTAGGCCAGTGGCTATGGATAATTGCCCGCCCAACCTTCGTCCTCTTCAGGAAGACTTCAATATTGTACCGTGGGTGTTGAATGAATACCTTCCTCGCCTCTTGACCATGCAGGTGGTTTGAGAGGTAATCATTGGTGAACTGCTTTGAAAAGTACTGAAAACAAAGATATGCATAAATCGCTGTTATAAATTTTGAAATGGCGCAAGGGGTAAAAATAAGGTAAAAGAGTTAGTACCATCCTATAGTTGACTGATGTCTTCTTCATTGTGCAAACAAAGATCTTGTTGTTATTCGTCGCAAGTTTCTTCATCCTAATAATCTTTCCGACTTTCTTGACTTGACTGATATTCATGGACATCTCATTTCCCCATATGCAAAATAGGTCGAACAATGGGTCTAAGCCTCTGACAGCAGGACCTACATGTGCAAGACCAAATTGTAAGAAACCTAAATACTAGAATGATTCCTGCAACTGCACAATAATGTGCTATTAGCGAAAGGACCATGCATGAGCAAATCTCGATGGTAAACCACAGTGTCTCCCATTGTTTCCCTGCAACACACATAAGGAAGATCTTGATCAGGTTAACTGAGAGTTGCCATACTATCAGTAGAATATGTATTGAGTACAGCCAAATTCGATTTATTTCTCACATGCATAACAATACAAAATTGTACCCACGGCAAATGAAAATCAAATTGCAGAATTGAACCAAACAGTTAAATGGACAGCAGACCAAATGAACCAAAACAGTTAACTGAGCACGACATTGCAGAATAGAAACATGTACTAGAAGATAAGATAATTAACAAAACAAAGAATGCTTGAGAATAGTACTACAAAATGTAGCAATTGTTGGACCAAACTGTTAACTGAACATTACATTTCAGAGGACCAAACTATTAACTGAACATCAGACTGCATATTAACATTACAGAGGACAAATCACTAGAAGGCACTGGCGGTGGCCTCGAGAAAACAGCACGAACTATATTTTAAAGTAGACAACCGCGTGGCGGTGTCGACGGTGGCCTTGAAGACGAGGTGCTCCTCCAAGATCTGGTGGTCGGCACGCATGGCAGCCATAGCGACCTCGTGCGCGCGTGTGGCCGCGATTTGCTTCTCCGCCGCCAGATGCTACTGAGCTCCACATTATACTGCGTGCAAAATGGCTGTGGGCGGCGCTTAATTGGAGGACGGGGCCAGTGATTTCAGCGAAAGGTGTCGTGCCGTCGGTCGGGGCATGTGGGACGTGGAAGGAGGAGGATGGTGTGGGTGGGGTGTGGATTACCTGACCATATCGACGAGGCCGCGCAGCAAGAAGAAGGGTCGGCCGCGAGGAGGCCGTGCAGCAAGAAGAAGGGTCGGCGGCGAGGAGGCGGCGCTGCAAGAAGAAGGGTCGCTGGCGAGGAGGCGGCGCTGCAAGAAGAAGGGTCACCGGTGAGGAGGCGGCGCTGCAAGAAGAAGGGTCGCCGGCGAGGAGGCTGAGCTGCCAGTAAGCAGCAGTGAAGGTCATTTGAACTTGGAAAGCAAGGAGGAACAGTGGAAATGTGGCTTTTCATGGGAGGGAGGGGGCGGGGAGATAGATATTTCTGCGGTGGCAGAAAAATTTCGCTCGGTGCCACGAGAAACTGGCGCGCAAGTGTGGTTCAAGCGCGGGCAGTGGACTATAGACGACGAAGCTTCCTGCGTAAGCCAGACAAGATGGTGCGCCAAGATATTTTATATCGCATCCCACATGATTCTTGCTAGTAAACTGTTTGTGGTATACCTGATTTTTTCATTATGTTTTGAAAGACAAAATGGTGTTACGGAGGGAAAGGATGGTGTTTGAATTGCTAGAACATTTATGTACAGTGAACATGCAACTACATGAGTGTCGTGTTTAAATTTGGAATTATTCCGGGTTTGTTTGGCATTTTTAGGCATTAATTGAGTTTCTAGGCATTTAATGTGCATAATTCAAATTTGAACTACAAGCACATGCTCCAGTGCACCAAAGTTTGTTGAAAAATCACATGTGCGTCTTTGGGTGAATTTATAGGTCCCATGCAAGAATGGGAATGAAATTCAAACATCTGGGCGTGGTGGCTCGGCCGGGAACATTGAGAAACTTGGTTTTTAAATACCTGTAAATTCAAAACTCACCTGAAAATCATGAAACTTGGCATGGTGTCATTTCATGGCACCAACATGCTGTGGTAAAAATTGGCCGCATTTGGACAAGTTCTGGTATAAGCTTCTTGCAAACCGGAGCTTCTCTCGAGAAGACCCGTGGTTCCCGAGGGGGGACGTGTCACCTTTGTGTGCGGAACGATATACGCTGCCTCCCCCCCTTGATTTTTACAGAGGCAACATAGAACTATATGAGTGTCGTGTTAAAATTTGGAATTATTCAGAGTTCGTTTGGCCTTTTTCATACATTAATTGAATTTCTGGGCATTTAATGTGCATAATTCAAATTTGAACTACAAGCACATGCTCCAGTGCACCAAAGTTGGTTGAAAAATCACATGTGTATCCTTGGGTGAATTTCTAGGTCCCATGCAAGAAATGGGAATGAAATTCAAACATCTGGGTGTCGTGGCTCGGCCGGAAATATTGAGAAATTTGGTTTTTTAATTCCTGTAAATCCAAAACACGCCTGAAAATCATGAAACTTGGCATGGTGTCATGACATGGCATCAATATGCTGTGGTAAATTTTTTGGCCGAATTGAGACAAGCTTTGGTATAAGCTTCTTGCAAACCAGAGCTTCTCTCAAGAAGGCTCGTGGTTCCGAGAGGGAACATGTCACCTCCGTGTGTGAAATGACATACACTGTCTTCTCCCGCCTTAATTTTTTTACACAGGCAGCTTAGACCAAATAGGAGTTTCGTGCTAAATTTTGGAATTATTCCGGGTTCGTTTGGCCTTTTTTATACATTAATTGAATTTTTGGGCATTTAATGTGCATTATTCAAATTTGAACTACAAGCACATGCTCTAGTGCACCAAAGTTGGCTGAAAAATCACATGTGTATCCTTGGTTGAATTTCTAGGTCCCATGCAAGAAATGGGAATAGAATTCAAACATCTGGGCGTCGTGGCTCGGCCGGAAATATTGAGAAACTTGGTTTTTTAATTCCTGTAAATCCAAAACACGCCTGAAAATCATGAAACTTGGCACGATGTCATGACATGGCACCAACATGCTGTGGTAAATTTTTTGGCTGAATTGGGACAAGCTTTGGTATAAGCTTCTTGCAAACCGGAGCTTCTCTCAAGAAGGCTTGTGGTTCCGAGAGGGAACGTGTCACCTCCGTGTGCGAAACGACATACACTGCCTTCTCCCGCCTTGATTTTTTTACACGGGCAGCTTAGACCAAATAGGAGTTTCGTGCTAAGTTTTGGAATTATTCCGGGTTCGTTTGGCCTTTTTTATACATTAATTGATTTTCCAGGCATTTAATGCACATAATTCAAATTTGAAGTACAAGCGCATGCTCCAGTGCGCAAAAGTTAGTTGGAAAATCATTTATGTGTACTTGGATGAATTTCTAGGTCCCATGGAAGAAGTGGGAATGGAATTCAAACATCTGGGCGTCTTGACTTGGCCGGAAACATCGAGAAACTTGGTTTTAAAATTCCCGTAAATCCAAAACTCGCCTGAAAATCATGAAACTTGGCATGGTGTCATGACATGGCACCAATATGCTATGGTAAATTTTTTATCCGATTTGCGAAGGCGCACACATTAACAATCAACAAAGTCATTTTGGAACAAGTGTTGTCACGTTACAAATCGGAAACACAAGTATTATTGAAATTGTGGGCATTCTACTTACCATTTACGTGCCGCCACGCGCCCCCTTTTTTTATTGGCTAGGAGGTGCCATGCGGGGTAGCTATTTGAGTACGGGAGGCATGCGATCAGACCCCTGCGCGTGCTCATCGGGAGGAGAGCCCTTTGACCTCTATCCGCGGCCCACCTCCCTCCCGCCGTCTCCATTAATGGCGCCTGAGCCCCTGTTTCATGGCATGGCTACGTCTCACTCGACTGAGATTTAAGAGAGAAAAAAGAAAATCTGAAAAGAAAGTTTTGCACGATCTTGATGTAAGATCCGACGGACCTATATAGCATCGACTACGACTTATAGCAAGACTGATGAATATAAGGACGATGACAATGGATAATAATTGTCTTACATATTTAGGAAAATAATTAAAAAAGCCACATGCGGCAATGCCCGAAATACACAACGGCAAAAGAAGAAGGAAGACAACGATCTGGCTCGCTGATCTCTACTTTCTTGATGCGTTGCTGCAGGCCGCGGGAACTAGTAGTCTCCGCGGCGAGCGGCGATGAGCTCTTTCATGTCCTCAAGACGCTGCTTGAGAGCCACGGATTCCTCCACCAGCCTTTGGCGCTCGATGCGGAGCATGGCATTCTCGTCCATAAGTTTCTTGACGATGACGCCGGTCCTCTGCAACAAGGCAGTGGTCTCCTTGTGCTGCTTTGTCGTTCCGGCGATCTTCGCCCTCAGCAGGTCACGCTCGGTGCGGAGCTTCGCCTTGTCCTCCCCTAGTCCCTGAATGACGCTGGTAGCACTTTCAAATGAGGCATTCATCTCGTCCTGCTGCTTCATCCAGTCAGAGATCCGACCAATCAGGTCATCGAGCATAGCGCGCATGCGCCTGTGAGAGTCCTCGCCTGCCCGCGAGACATTTTCCCAGGCCACTGCGGCGCGGGATGACATCTCTGTTGCATTCACGGCGCAGCGGGACATCTCTGCTGCTTCCACGGCGCGGCCGGACCAGTCTACTGCATCGACGGCGCGGCGGGACCTCTGTGCTGCTTTGGCGGCGCGGCGGGACCTCTGTGCTGCTACGGCCGTGCGGCGGGACATGTCGGCTGCTTTCGCGGCGAGGCGGGACATCTCTCGTGCTTCCGCTTCCATGCTCGCCTCTCCCTGCTAGTAATCTCTCGACCCAGAACTCACGGTGGCCATGGCAGACGCAAGGGAACGACGATGAATTACTTGTTTGTTTTTGTAGATGAGGATCGAGTTGAGGAGGAATGTGCAGTCATCTTGGAGTAGTAGTATTTATAACCGAGTACTAATACGCTCCTAAGTGGGAAACCGTTTAGGTTTTGATCGGTGTGAACAGGTTTGCAATTAAAAATAGCATGGTAGTAATTTGGAATGTGACGGGACGCAGGTTCAAAATTTGTTACGGTTCTATAATTTCTAAGTGCGGCACTATTCCCGGACGGCGTAACGTAGGCATGCTTTCTCGGCCGCGTATGTGGCATTTGCACCATAGGGTGCACTGCAATAGGTGATGTCAGCACACGTCTTGTTCCAACAACCGTGCGCGCTCGTTATTACCATCGTGCACGCTTCTTTTAATTAGAATGTGTGCCCGTCTAGCACACACACGTTGATCTGTCTAACTATTTCTATTTATTGTGGCTAATTGCAAATAGTTCATCCGTGTGAAGTGTATGCCGTCAATCGTAGACACATTGATCTGGCTGACCGTTTCTGTTGTGTTGCCTAATCGCAAATAGTTCATTCGTCTGAAGTGTATGCCCTCAATCGCACACACCTTCATCTGGTTGCTCGTTTCTGTTGTTCCGTCTCATCACAAACAGTTAATCCGACTGAACTGTATGTCGTATATCGCACACGCCTTCATTTGGCTGCCCGTTTCTATTCTTCTTCCTCATCGCAAATAGTTCATTGAACTGAACCGTATGCCCCGCATCACACACGCAACTTAAATCTGAACCGTGTTTGATGTATCTGCCATTGCAAACATTTTGCATCTTTTTTGACTGTTTTTTTACATCACCGTTTGCGATTAATGCATCGCACACAGTTTCGTCGAAGGGTCTCTGATCGTAGTGTCACGTTAGTAGCATCCTGCAGTAGTGTCTGTTTAGCTGGAAACCTTCTGTTTCTCACTGGACAGTTGTCCACATGTGCAACGCCTAGCTCCAATGCGCCACACCATACAGTGCAACGCCTGGGCGTTGCACTGTATGGTGTGGCGCCTTAGTGCTAGGCGTTGCACATCTGGACAAATGTCCAGAGAGCAACAAAAGGTTTCTAGCTAGTTATGTGGCAATATTTTTGCTAAGTCATTTTGCGACGCCTAACGCCTAGGCACTGCACTGCACAACGGCTGACTGTTGGGCATTGCACTATACATTGCAGCATCTAGGGGACAGGCACCACACAAGGACTTAGCGGAAATATTGCCACAAAACTTGCTAGAAACCTTCTATTGCTCTCTGAACATTTGTCCAGATGTGCAACGCCTAGCATAGAGGCGCCACACCGCATAGTGTAGCGCCTAGCACGTAGGCATTGCACATCTGGACAAATGTCCAGAGAGCAACAGAAGGTTACAGCCAGAAACAGAGTAATGTGACGCCTAGCTCGTAGGCGTTGCACTATGTGGTGTGGCGCCTACAAGATAGGCATTGCACATCTAGACAAATGTCCAGAGAGCAACAGAAGTTTACAGCCAGAAATAGAGTAGTGTGATGCCTAGCTCGTAGGAGTTGCACTATGTGGTGTGGCACCTACCAGTTAGGCGTTGCACTTCTGGACAAATGTCCAGAGAGCAACAGAAGGTTACAGCCAGAAACAGAGTAGTGTGACGCCTAGCCCGTAGGCGTTGCACTATGTGGTGTGGCGCCTCAGCCGTAGGCGTTGCACTATGTATTTTTGCAGCACTAGTGATGGCAGCAGATTTTTGGGACTATTGAAGAAAACACATATTGAAAAAGAAAATCATAGAGTGCTACACATGTAGGAGACCATAGTACATAGTAGTTCAAATAGAGGAGGAGTTCATACAACCAAATCGTGGAGGAGTCCAAAACACATAGTAGTTCACAACCAAATCGAGGAGGAGTCCAAAACACATAGTAGTTGACAACCAAATCGAAGATCATAGTTTAGAGGATAACACGGTCATAGCCCACAACCAAATCGAAGATCACATAGCTCTATTGTGTCGAGCAAGGCCCCTTTTTCCCTTCTTCTTCTTCCTCTCTTCTTCTTCTTCCTCTCTTCTTCTTCTTCCTCCTCCCTTTTCCTTATGCGATGAGCCTCCTGAACCACCCTCTCCATGAATATCTTGTTCTCCCTCTCTTTCTTGCATCTTCGAAAGCCCAAAGTTTCAAGGTTCTTTCTTGAAAATCCTTTAGACGTTTCTTCTCTGCCTCCTCACATTTAATCTTCAACTTGTGCCTCCTCATGATCTCCTCAAAAACCCCTCTCTCATGTTCCTTCCTCTTCTCTTCGTTCTCCTCTTGCTTCTTCTTCTCTAGTGTGGCTGCATCCTCCTCTCTCAGCATCTTCGCAGCCTTGTCCCACCATCCTACCATCTCACCTTCGCCATCCTTCCCCTCCACCCCCTTCATTGTTGGTTTGTTGGGTTGATAAGCCGCCATACCTACGATGAGACAAACGTAATAGTTAGTCATGACAAGAAGAACATATGGAAAAACATGTAAATTGCAACATATTAGTGAATAAGGACAACAAGAACATATGAAAAATTTGTAAATTGAAACATTATAGTTAGTGAGCAACATACGGAAATGGTCCATTGAGGTATCCAAACATTCCTCTATAAAGACCTTGCCCAAGACCACCACCACGGCCAAGATCACCACCAAGGCCAAAACCACCACCAAGGCCAAGACCACCACCATGGCCAAGACCACCACCAAGGCCAAGACCACCACCACGGCCTAGAGCACCACCACGGCCTAGACCGCCACCACGGCCTAGAGCACCGTCAAGGCCTAGACCACCACCATGGCCTCTTGTAGGTCCTAATTGCCTCCCTTTTGTTGCCTAGTTCCTCTTTGGCCTGTCCCTTGTTGGCTACTACCTGGTTGGTTTGGCACTTGTTGGCTACCACTTGGTTGGATACCACTTGCTTGCCTTGGCACTTGTTGCCTACCACTTGGTTGGCTACCACTTGCTTGGCTTGGCCCTTGTTGAGTACTATTTGCTTGGCTACGACCTTGTGTACCTCCTTGTTGGCTTGTGCTTGCATCATTTGTCTTTGACCTCTTTCTTGGTTTGGTACATTTTCTTTTGTTGTGGCCCTGACATTTGCATTCCCCACAACGGGACCTCTCACGAGGCTCTTGGAATTGGCCGTTGCCCGATTCGCGGCCGCCACCATGGCCCCATCCGTCCATGTCGCCTCTAAGACGCTTTGTCTTACATCTACCCCGTTTAATAACCTTCAAATTAGGATCCGGCCATAGTTGAACTCCATGTTACTCCGGCCATTGTGATTGGTCAAAGTATGGGTGAAATCGGGGAGCCCATGTATTCTTGACCGTCATGATTGAGAACTCCGGTTCCCTCATGGTGAGCGGGCGATTGATGTCCACATTCCTAACGCGACCGGCGGTATACAAGTGTGAGCATGGGAGATGAAGCAACAATGGCCTCCCGCAAGAGCAATCACACCGTGTTAGGGAGACCTTGAAAGCCCGACCTCCATGTTGGCGGCCATCGTTTGTGGTTCCTCCTGGCTCTTTCACTTTGTACAACCAATCGTCGTTGTTATATAGTATAGCTTCTTGTGAGTCCGTCTTCCGTGATTGAAATTCCAACCATTCATCAACCTTGGGTGGGAACTTGTACTTGTACTTGCGCTTGTTCTCACCCACTATCTCCGCATCCGTTTCCATTGAGTACTTTAGAAAGTACGCATTCATCTTGTCAAATGTGTATTGAACTATTGCCGTCACAGGTAATGCACGTACACCCTTGAGCACCCTATTGAAGCATTCGGCCATATTGCTTGTCATTTGACCATACCTCCGGCCAACTTGTCACAGGCGTTTTGTATGAACTGGGCGTGTAGGATAAGTGAGCCTATCACACACGCTCTTTAATAACGCGTCATTTTTTATGCATATATCATCACACACGTTTGGAGACAATGAAATATATGTACTCTTGGGGTTAATCGATGTTTGGAGATAGGAAACATCTGTGTTGTACCGGGTCATCACGCACATTTGCTTTGTATAACCGTGTGCACCATAATGACCAGCACAACTGGGGTTTTCCCTATAATTTAATCCCTGCAATTGAACATTCTTCAGATTTGAATTTGAAAGTACGCAACCACATACTCATATCCATGATACATACACAATTTACGTAACTTCAACCATCGTTGCATAATTCAAATCATGGTAGCATATGTTCAAGCATTACAGAAGGCACCAAATTAAAACAAGAACCACTATAGCATTAAAGATGGTAAAGAGAAAGACAAAAAACATTCTGGTTGTTGGTGTAGGTGAAGAAGCGGAATGTTGCTATTGTACCTCCTTCATGCCAAAAACACGCACAACTTTAGTCCAACCCATTGTGATGACTGCTCATCCGTCCTTTACCATCTTAAGGAAGACTACTAGTTCATCATTCACTACAAAAAAGAAACACTTCCATGATAACACGTGTTAGTCAGAGTAAGTCACATTTTCTGTCATGCATGTACATCCGTGATAATTTTATGATAGAATCAAGATAGTCGTATATGTGCTGTTGTAGAAGTGTTCCATGATAATAATACATTTATCATCACAGAAGTGTTCACTTCCGTGATGATAAATGGCTTTGTGTTTTTCATTTGCATTTTTCTTTATTTCTTGAGACATTTTTCTGAGGATCGGTCTGCTCAGAATATAGATGCAGCCTGGAGAATGTACTTCCTTCCTATGTTTGTACTACTCTACCATGTTATAGCACATGACGATCCAGACAAATCTATTGCGTACGGTAATGGCTATTAGGCGAGGTTGCATTAGGAGCGCCCTCAGCCTAGGCCTCATGGAGTGATGAGTGGCCAACTCCACCGCTGATTTGACTGTTGGGGTGCGTCAGGCTGGGTTATGTCGGCTAATTCTTCTATGACATGCCGGCTTGGCATGGGGTCGTTGCTTCCCTTTTTTGGAAGGTGTGTTTTGGGATGTCTGCCCTGCCTTTGACCACTACGGTCTGGTCAGGAACTTGTAGACAATTCATGAAAATCATTCAAATAGTTCTCGGTTGCACCCCCCTGCAGATTATTCATAACATACGTTTTTCATCAAGTTGCTTGGCTTCTTGGCCGATCTGTTACGCCCTTGGCGCAAAAAACTAACGACATCACTATGACCTCGACTATAGAGATGATAGAATACGTACAAACCATACAAGAATCATGTGTTTATATATAAGGGGGGAGTAAGCAAGAGTGGTGCATATCGAGGTAAAATGAGGCAGTGCCACAAGGCTATCATTGTCGGCGAGTGCATTTTGTGGTGGAGACACCGTGTGAGGACCTTGTCCAGATATCCTACCCATGGTCGGGATGGTGGTGTATCCGACTCGGAGTCTGTTTCTCTGGAATGGTTTGCTTCCTTGTCGCCTACCCAACTCGTGCATAGGTGGGTCTATGGTGGTTCGGTCCTTTTCTGCCCGGCACGCAAAAATGGCCCGCCATCGCATAGGTTAATGTCGTGCTTTCATATGGTTCGCAAAGGACTGTACACTGCATGTGCTTATTGATCGCATTGTTCCGTGCCCCATCAATTGCATTCTACAAGGCAAATATAAACACAATACAAACGTAGCAACTTGCAGACAATGTGTGAAAAACGTCATTCAAATGGCTCACCTAGGTTCTCGCTTGCATAAGATGATTTGTACCTTTGATGATGATTCGAACCAAAATGTTGTTCCTAAGTTGCTTCACTTCTGGGCTCCAGTCGGGTCTTGAGTGTTGTGGTCTGGCTGGATGACGTGTTTTGGGATATCTACCTGGCCTTTGACCGTTACGGCACACCGGATGGTATGTTTTGCCATGTCTGTTCGGGCTTTGAACGTTGTGGACTGGCCAACTGGCGTGTACGCTGCATGTGCTCATTGATTGCACTGTTCCCTGCCCCGTCAATCGTTTGGTCGGCTCGCCTGGTTTCCCTGCTCCCGCGGTTCCGGGTGGGACGGCCTAGTTCTGATAGTTCAGCCAAAGAAACACATGCCAACGATCATCGTTGTGTGGTGTTAGTTAATACAAGTCAAACACAAATGCAATATGAACGTAATCACTTGCAGACAATTCATGAAAAACATCCTTCAGATAGCTAGTCTAAGCGATTTGTTTTTACCCCTTTACGATCATTCATAAAGTACGTCATTTATAATTTGCTTTGCCTCTTGTCTCTAGTTGCAGACAAACACTTAACCATCTAAGAAGTAGCCCAGCAAGGGTCGAAGCACAGTGGCAGAGCGACCAGGCCTCACATGGTGCACAAGAAAATGCCCGAGACAGTGCACACGAGTAGGGAAATCGATTATCGGCAGGCAGAAGTCCAGGGCAAGCGCCCTCGCGAACTTACAGCAAGTAGAGAAGAGAAGCGGGCTACAAGCTTACAGTCAGTTGTACCATGATCTCCAACACCCTTTATGAGAGAAAGATGTGGGCCATATTAATGATATAGCATACTAGTATGTCTAACTATTGTATGAGTGAGCTATTAGGTTGGCTACAAGTGCCATGGCAACTTCATATAACCGGTTGTTGGCTATGCTATTAACCATGCTCTTAAAAGCACAAGGGGGGGGGGGGCAAGCACGCTAATAGGGCAGACCCGGACTCACCACGCGTGGCGTAGGAGACATTGGACATCATTATCTATCCTATCTAATCAGTGATGTCGTTCATGGATGGTACAAAAACTTAGCGGCTCATTCATAAGACATTTTGTTCATAGGTTGCTTCACTTCATTGCTGCAATTGGCCGCGTGCACTTCTGGTGGGGCCCGTCCGCCCGGCCCGCGACCGGCTATCCCACCCAAGGGACAGATGGTAATGTACCTGGTTCACAGTCTATTTCCGTGAAATCGGTTTGCCTCCTTGTTGCCTATGTGGCTCGTGCTTTGCATGCCCTAGTGGTGGGGCCTGTCCTGCTGGGACCGCGACTAGCTATCCCACCCATCAGTCGGATGGTAATGTACCTGGTTCACAGTCAATTTTCCTAAAATCAGTTTGCCTCCTTACTGCCTACCCGACTTGTGCATATGTGAGGTTGTGGTCGTTCGGTCCTTTATGTCTAATACGCAAAAACGACTTATCATCGGTTAGGTTAACATCCTGGTTTCAGGTGGATCTGCTCCATGGTTTCCTGGGTTATTCTTTCTAATGAGTTGCTTACCTTTTAAGTTGCGTTCGTTATAATCTATTTCATAAACTTGACTTTCCTTCTTTGTTGCTTATTAATAGTCAACTAGGGAACCAAACACCCTCGATGGTATGCCACGACCTAATGTTCGTTTGGCATACCAACGCATGGGCTAACATTGTAGGTGGAGCAGATATGTCCTCACAGTTGCTTTATCAATGGCACAACGGGTCATATAGTAGTAATAAGGGGGGAGAGGTTGGAGGCATTAACGGCTTCAATGATGTGGCCGCCCTGACCACAGTTATGTTTTTATAGCGCAGCAAGGCGTTCATGCACTGGACCGAGAGGGGTGCGTGCAAGAACAAGGGCACCGATCGTGACATTTGCCCCAGGTGGACGCGACACATGTGCGGAGGGTAGGCCAGGAGGCGACGCAGGAGAAGAGGGCGTGGCGATGCGTGGCGGCAATCCGAAGAGCTACCACGGGAATCCGAGGGAGAGGTCGTGTCATTAGTGGTCGGGTGCCTATCATTGGTGGTGCGTTGAAGGCTGGGTTGCTTCATATCTCATGCATGCCACGAGGAGGAAAAAGCTAAAATTTTCTTCCCACGCAGACAGTTGGATTTGAAGCGAGATCCAAATGAGGCTCCAAATATAGGCTCCAAATACAAAGGCAGTGAGCCCACATATGAAGGGCGCTACAAAAAATGGCGATTGAGTGGTGGATGGAGACTCGATTAGGATGGGTTTTAAGCCTCTTGTCTGCGTACTAATGGTTATTATGCAATTCAAAAGCTTTTGGTGAGTTTCCTAAAGTTGCACTTAGGTGAATTTTCAAGAATACTACGGAAACCAGTCAAGAAACAGGTTGAACTACATATGTATGATCAGATGAAGACAGTGAACTCATCATTCTTAAGGCTTTCACTACACCTTTCGTAGTTGCGACAGAAATCACTGTTTTGACCCTTTTATAAAAGTTTAACACGACCCCCCCCCCCCCGGAAAGTTTATCACAATCGAACCCTTTTTTGTGACGTCGTCCACCGTGGTGTTTGGGTTCCGTGTTTCCTTCCTGTCATTTCCCCCGTGGGACTTGGCATCTCTAGCAGGGGTTGAAACGCCACGGACCATAACGTCTTCCATGCAACGCAAATGCCACGATAGTGATGTCACCAAAAAGAGTTAGATTGTGCTAACTTTTTAAAGGAGATCAAATCGTGTTAAACTTTGACAAAATGGTCAAAACAACAATTTTACCCACAGCTGACATGAACTGTAGCAAACTCTGCAAATCAAGGAGACGTGTCATAAATCCTCCATACATGCAACACAACACACACACAACAAATAATTCCTACCACCCGAGTAGAGTACTAGTAGCGAGGAGTATGTGACAGGTCTATGTGATAGAGCGAAGTACTGCTGAGCTCATGTCCTCAAGCTCCTTAGCTCCTCACAGTGCATTCACATTCTTAGGCCAACCCCAATGCATGACCCCAAATGGTCCAGTCTTATTCGTTTGGGGCTAAACAAACACAAAACGCGACCCAACGAGTGCGAGCAAACAGATAAACATCCGTTTTTGTTTGCTTTCGACCCATTTCTGGCCCAAATTTGGGTCGCGTTTGCGTCGAAATGGACAGCACGCGGACGGGCGGGACACGCGCCATTGTCCTCCCCTGGCCCGCCCGTTGGGGACACAACCCCCTTTTCTCTTTCCCGGCTCCTCCCTTCGCCCCCCCCCCCCCCCCCCCCCCGCCATAGCCGCCGCCACCCGTTGCCACCCATTTTTTCGGCCGCCTCCTTTCACGCCCGGCCACCCTAACCACGACCATGCCATGCCATAGCCGCCCCACACCCGCGTTTCGGAGGAGTTTTTTGCTTGTGTTTGTGGCTCTTTGTCGCCGCATCCGGTGCGAGGGAAGCTACGACCGCGGACGACGCCTGTCGACCACAACACCTTCCAGCAAGCGCTGCATAGCAGTAGGGTTCCAATCGCCAACGCCAACCTTTGCATGTTGCCTCTGAGGGGAGCTCGAGGTGCTCTTCCCGATGCGTCTTCACCTGACCGCAAGGTGTTTGACACTTTGCTCACAAGGTAGCATGGATCGTAGGGATGATTATTTTTTTCCACAACTTCATTTTGTCATCGGATGATTCGTCCTCGGATGACGAAGAGCTTGTGATGGCTGCATTGGTCATCAATGACGACATTACTAGGCAGCGTCCTCGGTTTAGGGGATCAATCACTGGTCATGCTCCGGCCTTGAACCACAATAGGGAGAGCGGCCACGCCCTACTCTATGCCGATTACTTTGAGAATGGCCTGCTCTACAAACCACATCAATTCCGCCGCCGCTTCCGTATGAAGAGACATGTGTTCAATCATATTCAGGAGGGAGTGGTAGCATATGAATCATACTTTGAGTGCAAAGAGGATGCCCTTGGCAAGCTTGGCTTCTCCTCTTATCAGAAATGCACTGCGGCTATTCGCATGCTTGCTTATGGAATTCCGGGAGATCTTGTGGATGAGTACATATGTATGAGTCAGTCTACATGCGTCCTATCAATGTACAATTTCTGCAATGTTGTGGTGGTAGTGTTTGGCCCTGAGTACCTGAGAGAGCCAACTGCCGCTGATACAGAGAGGTTGTTGGCGATAAATGCCGATAGGGGTTTTCCGGGCATGCTTGGTAGTATAGATTTTATGCACTGGTAGTGGAAAAACTATTCATTTGCTTGGCAGGGGCAGTACAAGGGCATGTGAAAGGTGCCACTCTCATACTAGAAGTGGTGGCTTCACAAGATCTGTGGATATGGCATTCTTTCTTCGGCATGGCTGGTTCTCACAATGATATCAACGTGCTTCAGCGTTCTATAGTGTTCGCAAGGCTTACAGAAGGCCACTCCTCAAAGGTCAACTTTGAGATCAATGGCCACCATTACAACAAGGGATACTACCTAGCTGATGGTATCTATCCTCGATGGTCAACTCTTGTGAAGACAATACCCAATCCATAAGGAGAGAAGAGACAAAGATTTGCCCAAATGCAAGAGAGTGGTAGGAAGGATGTGGAATGTGCTTTTGTGTGCTTCAATCTCGATGGGGTATTGTTCGAAACCCTGGACAGACATGGAGCACCGAGAAGCGTTGGGAGTTGATGCTGCTTGTGTGATCATGCACAACATGATCATGGAGGATGAGCATGATGACAACATCTACAATCAAGGGTTTGATTTTCAGCATGAAAATGTTGAGCCTGAGCACCAAAAATGGCAATGTTTGAATAGTTGGCCAATTTCATCGTGAAATGCGTGATTGGCATACTCATATGCATCTCCATGATGACTTGGTTGAGCACATGTGGACTCACATTGGCAACCAGTAGATGTATCGGTACATTTACTTTCCATCTATTGAAGACAATTTGATTGGGTTGTAAAAGTATTTGATTGTATTTTTATTTGGACGTGGAACTATTTCAAGCTATTTGCGGTATCTGTAAAACTATTTGCAATGTTTAATTTACTTGTCTATTAAAACTATTTACAATCTGCATAGTTCATAAAATTTACATAGGGCCTTCAGCCGGTCATGGCGGACTAGATGCGACCATGCACTGTGTGCACGACCGACGCATACAGAAAAACGAGCGGACGTCGCCCTATTACCCTACCCAAACGTTTGGACAAAATCTGAACAAAGTGAACATCCGTTTGGGGTCGGAGTTGGCCATATCGATGGCAGGCTTTTGTTTTCCCCACTTTTACTGCTTCTCCAATCTTCCCAGTTGGGTCGGAGTTGGCAGCAAATTTGACAAATTTGACCTGTGGACGAAAACAATTCACAAACTGAACTGGTTCAAAAAAAAATCACTCAGCTGACCATTTTGTGTGGCGCCCGACACGCTGGCGCCACACCCTACAGTGCAACACCTAGCACTCAAGCGCTGCACTTCTGGCCAGCGTGGCACCCCCGGGCCCCGCACCCAGCAGTGCAGCACCTCAGAGCTTGCGAGCTAGGCCCCACACTTGCTATGTGCAGCGCCTAGCTCTTAGGCGCTGCACACCCTGTTACTAGTTGGCTGGCTGACCCCCTCCCCCACCCCCACCCCCGTGATTTTCCCTCTCTCCCCCTCTCAAATCCTTCTCCAAATCTTCCAAATTTGAAGATTTTCTCCGTGGATTTCGAACCCAATCCCTCCCTCAAGGTAATCTACTCTGATCCCCTTGTTTTGATCCAAAAAAAATGCCAACATTTGCTCATTTGTTGCTAGTTTGGGGAAACCCTAGTTTTTTATGGATCTTGAAATTTGTATGGAGATAGGAGGTTTATTTGCCAATTCCCTAGGATTAGGGTTGTTAGTATGTTAGGGTTATTGTTATGGGTGTTGTTTTGTTGGTGCTAGGGTTAGGCTTGTTAGTATGTTAGGGTTAGGGTTATGGGTGTTGTCATGTTGGGGCTAGGGTTAGGGTTGTTAGTATGTGAGGTTTGTGCTTATGGTCAATGTTAAGTGGGGTTATTGTTTCATATCTATGTTATGGTTTGTATTCCGCATTAATCTTCGGATGAGTACTTATGGAAGATATGTTACGTTTTGTTGTTTGAATGCTTATAGGGATGGGAAGAACATGTGTGTTTGTTCATCATGTGGACAAAGATGCCTTTTTGAAAAGCAATATTGAACCGGACCCGGATGAGCTTGACATGGTGTTTGATAGTAGTCCTAGCTATGCGGAGGTCTTGGAACAAGTGCGGAAAGATTTGAATTGGATGGACCCAAGTGATATCGTTGAGTTTGAGGGAAGGCATAATGTTGGTTTTGGAATGCACATCCATTGGAAGATCATGCGTGTGAACTCCGAGCAACGTTGGGTTGCATACAAGGAGACGGTGGCCGAATCACTAGACAAGGCTCTTGAGTTATTTGCTACGAAGAAGGTTGATTCTAGTTTGCATTTGGACTTGAACCAGAACCCCTCCCCCTTGGTTGCTAGTAGTCCCCCACCCTTGAACGAAGATGAAATTGGTGAACCTCCTTTGACCCAACAAGTGAGGCCAACATTGAGCCCGATTTCAAACAACCAAAATGAAGCTTTGCAAGAGGAGAATGATAAGTATGTGGACGATGACAATGAAGTTGATCTCCATGACAACAATGTGGGTGATCTCGACAAATATCATGTGCAAGAGACAATGGACCCTTCCATCCCTTATTCCCGTGGCTATGCATTGGAGTCGGATGACGAAGGTCCGGATGAAGAAGTTGATGAGGAGGGGTTCATGGTGAAGGAGGCCGAAGCTTTCGAGAAGGTATTTGGGCGGGATCATCGGACTCCATTGTTCAAGGATGTTAGTCTCGCGGATGAAGCCGTGGTAGATGGCGGCCAAGGTATATCTCTTGGAGTTAGGCCAAGTTCTCACCGGGATTTGGAAGACGGCAAGAACGGGATTTCTCCCGGGTCTAAGTTCCAAACCTTCTTGGAATTGAAGATGTGGCTCGACAACTACTCGGTTACGCATTATCGTCCACACAAGGTGGTGAACTCGGACGTCAATGTGCACTACACGGTTGCATGTGAAGAGAAAAAAATGTCCATGGATTGTGCGTGCAAGACCATGGAAAGTAGGTCCCACTTGGCACGTAGTGAGTTGTGTACCAAGTCACATGTGCCAAGGCAAGAGGGTGGATGGGAAGGTTGTGTCCCAAAACCACAGACAACTCACTTCTGAGTTCATTGCTTACAGTCTTTCCAACTCAATATCCACACTTCCAACAATGAGCATCCAACAAGTCATGGACCTTGTGGAAGCCATCTTTCATTACAAGGTGAAATACGGCAAGGCATGGAAGGCGAAGCAAGCCGCATTTAAGATGTTGTATGGTAATTGGGATGAAGCATACAACCGAATCCCTAGGTTGTTATTAGCCATGGCCGCCACAAACCCGGGCATGGTTCATGTGGTCGAGTGATACGTCTCCGTCGTATCTATAATTTTTTATTGTTTTATGCCAATATTATACAACTTTCACATATTTTTGGCAACATTTTATATGATTTATTGGACTAACCTATTGATCCAGTGCCCAGTGCCAGTTCCTGTTTGTTGCATGTTTTTTGTTTCGCATAATATCCATATCAAACGAAGTCCAAACATGATAAAAATTTACGGAGAATTATTTTGGAATATTTGTGATTTTTGGGAGGTGGAATCATCGCAAACGGGGGCCCACAGCCACCACAAGACACCTAGGCGCGCCAGGCAGCCCAGGCGCGTGGTGGTGGGCTGTGCCCTCCTCGTAAGTCGGTTGGAGCTCTACTTCGGGCGCAAGGAAGCTTATATCCGGGAAAAATCGTGTTAAAATCTCAGCGCAATCGGAGTTACGGATCTCTGGATATTTAAGAAACGGTTTTCGGCCAGATCTAGAGAGCATGAAACAGAAGAGAACAGAGAGACATATCCAATCTCGGAGGGGCTCTCGCCCCTCCTCCGCCATGGAGGCCATGGACTAGAGGGGGAACCCTCCTCCAATCTAGGGGGGAGGCCAAGGAATAATAAGAAGGAGGGGGGCTCTCTCCCCCTCTCTCCCGGTGGCGCCGGAACGCCGCTGGGGCAATCATCGTGTGACGGCGATCTACTCCAACAACTCCGTCATCTTCACCAACAACTCCATCACCTTCCCCCATTTATATTCAGCGGTCCACTCTCCCGCAACCCGCTGTACCCTCTACTTGAACATGGTGCTTTATGCTTCATACTATTATCCAATGATATGTTGCCATCTTATGATGTCTGAGTAGATTTTTGTTGTCCTATCGGTAATTGGTGAATTGCTATGGTTGGTTTAATTTGCTTGTGGTTATGTTGCTGTCCTTTGGTGCCCATCATATTAGCGCGCGTGTGGATCACACCATAGGGTTAGTTGTATGTTGATAGGACTATGCATTGGAAGGCAAGGGTGACAGCAGCTTCAGCCTAAACATAGAAATTGATATGTACAGGATTGAAGGGGGACCAATATATATCTTAATGCTATGGTTGGATTTTACCTTAATGAACGTTAGTAGTTGCGGATTCTTGCTAATAGTTCCAATCATAACTGCGTAGAATTCCAAGTAAGGGAGGACATGCTAGCAGAGGCCTCTCCCACATAAAAACTTGCTATCGGTCTAGTAACGTAGTCAATTGCTAAGGGAAAATTCCGCAAATCCTACCACCACAAATCCACACTCGTTTTACTAAACTTAATTGTTTCTTTATTTAAACAACACCTAACTTTTATTTTCACGTTCTTTATTTTCTGTCAAACCTATCCACACCTACAAAGTGCTTCTAGTTTTATTCTTGTTCGAGGTAAAGCAAACGTTAAGTGTGCGTAGAGTTGTATCGGTGGTCGATAGAACTTGAGGGAATATTTGTTCTACCTTTAGCTCCTCGTTGGGTTCAACACTCTTATTTATCGAAAAAGGCTACAAACAATCCCCTATACTTGTGGGTTATCAAGACCTTTTTCTGGCGCCGTTGCCGGGGGGCAATAGCATGGGGTGAATATTCTCGTGTGTGCTTGTTTGCTTTATCACTAAGTAGATTTTATTTTGTGCTCTTGTTTTCTATCTTTAGTTATGGGTAGGAAACGCAAAATACCAAAAAAATTAGTTGTACCTACTAAACCAATGGTTGAAGAACCACCCACAATCTATCATACTACTGAAGCTTTCTACTTGGATCATCTTCGATCCCTTTGTGCTCGTGCTGAAACCCCAACTAGCTTAGTTGAGGGAAAATCATTAAATGAGCATGCTTATTTTGTGCGACACCGCTTATCTCAAAAAGGGAAACTTTTATGGCATCATATTAATAGTTTGTATTGTTATGCTTTGAATTTATGTAAATACATAATTTTACTTGTTGTTCTGAAGATCCTAAAAAACACCTCCCCTTCCAATGTGAGTTTAAGGATAATGGAATTTTATCTTCTTATGCCAAGGGTGTTTATAATTACTATGATATTGAACAAATTGAAGAATTCGTTACTTTTAAGGGTGCTTATGAAATTGCTTCTTTGATTGAAAAGTATGATGCTACTCTTTACAAATCTAATTTTTTTTCCATACTTAAATATTGCTACAAAAATTATTCTTCTAATGCTTATATTAAACCATATATTGAGGACTTCTCCGCTGTCCAAGAAGAGACTAATATTTTGCAGGAGTCTATGGAAGAAGGAATTGATGAAACTGTGAGCTCATTGGATGAAAAAGATGATGATGAGAGCAAAGAACAAACGGAGGAAGAACGGATTAGCTACCCGTTCCCACCTTCTAATGAGAGTAACTCTTCAACTCATACATTATTTATTGCCCCTTTGTGCTTACCGAAGGATGAATGCTATGATAATTGCTATGATCTCATTGATTTGTTTGAAATATCCCTTTTTGATGAAATTGATGCTTGCTATGCTTGTGGCCAGGATGCCAATATGAATTATGCTTACGGAGATGAACTTGGTATAGTTCCTTATGTTAAGAATGAAATTGTTGCTATTGCACCCACACATGATAGTCCTATTATCTTTTTGAATTCTCCCAACTACACTATATCGGAGAAGTTTGCTCTTATTAAGGATTATATTGATGGGTTGCGTTTTACTATTTCACATGATGATTTTAATGAATATAATATGCATGTGTGTGCTTCTCTTACTTGCAATTATTATGAGAGAGGAACTACATCTCCACCTCTCTATGTTTCCAACACGATAAAATTGCAAGAAACTGCTTATGCTATGTATTGGCCTTTACTTGATGTGCATGAATTGTTCTTGTATGACATGCCAATGCATAGGAAGAGAGTTAGACTTCGTCATTGCATGATATATGTTGCTTTGTGCTCACTACTAAATGCCAAATAATTGTTAATTAAAATTGGCTTTGATATACCTTGGGATCCGGGTGGATCCATCACTTGAGCACTTTATGCCTAGCTTAATGGCTTTAAAGAAAGCGCTGGCAGGGAGACAACTCGGAAGTTTTAGGAAGTCATTTTATTCTGTTGTGTGCTTTTATAAAGTTTAAAAACAGAAAAATATAGAGGGGAACTTGAAACTTCACAAAAAGAAAAGTGAAAGTAACAAAGACGAGCACCGTGGAAGCGGGAGCATGCCTTGAACTTTGTTCATGCCCATGGAAACTTTTTGAATCTTGAATTACAGAAACTTTTCAACAAAAATAATTATCCCCTTGTACAAATCCATTGTATTATAAAAATAATGTGCCAAGATTTGCCTTTAGGATGATTAGATTGCTTGTCGGTATGTGCGGTGTAAAAACAGAAACTTTGGCTATAGTGCGTGAATTTACATTTTTTACTGGAATGTCAAAAGTTTCTAAAAAATTTACACCGTATTTATATGCAAATTATTTATTTTTTTCTATTTTTTAAGAATTTTTAGAGTACTAGAAGTATGGTTAAAGTTCAGATTACTACAGACTGTCCTGTTTAAGACAGATTCTGTTTTTGATGCATTGTTTTGCCTGTTTTGATGAAACTATCGATTTTATCGGTGGTATAAGCCATGGAGAAGTTATAATACAGTAGATAAAATGCAAAAACAAAATATGAATGGATTTGCAACAGTACATAAAGTAGTGATTTGCTTTATTATACTAACGGATCTCACCAGTCTTCTGTTAAGTTTTGTGTGGATGAAGTGTTCAAAGATCGAGGAGGTCTCGATGTGAGGAGAAGGAGGAGAGGCAAGAGATCAAGCTTGGGGATGCCCAAGGCACCCCAAGTAAATATTCAAGGAGACTCAAGCGTCTAAGCTTGGGGATGCCCCGGAAGGCATCCCATCTTTCTTCAACAAGTATCAGTATGTTTTCATTTTTGTTTTCGTTTCGTTCATGTCATATGTGTAAATCTTGGAGCGTATTTTGTGTTTAGTTTTCACTTTTCTTTTATGCACCATGTTGGTATGAGATATTCCATGGTTTATTTATAGAATGCTCATTGCACTTCACTTATATCTTTTGAGTGTGGCTTTATAGAATGCTTCATGTGCTTCACTTATATCATTTGAAGTTTTGATTGCCTGTTTCTCTTCACATGGAAAACCATTGTTTGAAGAATGCTCTTTTGCTTCACTTATATTTGTTAGAGCATGGTCTTTTGTAGAAAGAATTAAACTATCTTGCTTCACTTATATCTATTTAGAGAGTCAAAAGGAATTGGTCAATTGCATGGTTAGTCATGAAATCCTACATAAAACTTATGGATCACTGAATATGATATTTTTGATTCCTTGCAATAGTTTTGCGATATAGAGATGATAATTTGTGGGAGGTACTAGTAAATGGTTGTGGGATAGTAAGAATATTGGTGTTAAGGTTTGTGATTCCCTATGCATGCACGTAAAGTCCATAGTTATGCAACAAAGTTATATCCTACCTATGGTACATTATTCGGTGTTAGTTATGTTCAATGCACATTTATGGTTGTTTTCATTTTTTGGTTGGTTGCTTCTCGACCTATTTGCTAGCCTCCATTTGTGCTAAGCGGGAATGCTGCTTGTGCATCCAACTCCTTAAACCCAAAGTTGTGCCATATGAGTCCACCGTACCTACCTATATGCGGTATTCACGTGCCGTCCTAAGTAAATTTGCATGTGTCAACTCTAATTATTCAAAATAAATCTCTGTTTTGTGTGCCCGTACCGCTCATGTGTCGGCAGGGGGTGGCCGATGTCTTCCATGTTTAGGCGGGTTATTCTCACGATGAGTGTTTATTCACTTGTCATTGCACGAGAAAGTGGCAGGTAATAGGGATGCCCAGTCCCACAATGAATCAAAAATAATAACAACAAAATTCCTTGGAAAGTGTTGGTATGGAAGGCACCCGTGGATACGGCTAGCCATGTATTGTGAAAGAATGATGGAAAGGGAATGAACTTTATTTTCTATTTGGGAACCGCCTATAATGTGTCAAGCATGGAAGATGTTGGGAACTCTCGGTCATAGCATTGCTAGGAAAAGCATGCCTCCCAAAATATTTTTATCTCTAATTTAAGCTTTGAGCTCTGGCACCTCTGCAAATTTCTGCTTCCCTCTGCGAAGGGCCTTTCTATTTACTTTTATGCAATTTTTATTTTTATTTTGAGTCTTCATCTTCTCTTATAAAGAACCAACTGGGGGGCACTATGGCCATACTTGTGCATTGGATGTAGCTAATATTGAGTGTGTTTCATGAATGGATCAATGATTGAGCATAACGGGCTAGGGATAGCTTTATTTAGCGTTGATATTTTAAAAGACATGATTGTTTGTTGGGATGCCTGAGTATTGATGTCTTTATGTCAAATTATAGACTATTGCTTTGAATCACTCATGTCTTAATATTCATGTCATGATTAGATATATGATCAAGTTTATGCTAGGAAGCATTCCACATCAAAAATTATCTTTTTTTATCATTTACCTACTCGAGGACGAGTAGGAATTAAGCTTGGGGATGCTGATACGTCTCCGTCGTATCTATAATTTTTGATTATTTCCTGCCAATATTATAAAACTTTCACATATTTTTGGCAACATTTTATATGATTTATTGGACTAACCTATTGATCTATTGCCCAGTGTCAGTTCCTGTTTGTTGCATGTTTTTTGTTTCGCAGAATATCCATATCAAACAAAGTCCAAACATGATAAAAATTTACGGAGAATTATTTTGGAATATTTGTGATTTGGGAGGTGGAATCATCGCAAACGGGGGCCCACAGCCACCACAAGACACCTAGGCGCGCCAGGCAGCCCAGGCACGTGGTGGTGGGTTGTGCCCTCCTCGTAAGAAGGTTGGAGCTCTACTTTGGGCGCAATGAAGCTTATATCCCGAAAAAAATCGTGTTAAAATCTCAGCGCAATCAGAGTTACGGATCTCTGGATATTTAAGATATGGTTTTCGGCCAGATCTGGATAGCACGAAACAGAAGAGAACAGAGAGACAGATCCAATCTTGGAGGTGCTCTCGCCCCTCCGCCGCCATGGAGTCCATGGACCAGAGGGGGAACCCTCCTCCCATCTAGGGGGAGGCCAAGGAAGAAGAAGAAGGAGGGGGGCTCTCTCCCCCTCTCTCCCGGTGGCGCCGGAACGCCGCTGGGGCAATCATCGTGTGACGGCGATCTACTCCAACAACTCTGTCGTCTTCACCAACAACTCCATCACCTTCCACCATCTATATTCAGCGGTCCACTGTCCCGCAACCCGCTGTACCCTCTACTTGAACATGGTGCTTTATGCTTCATACTATTATCCAATGATATGTTGCCATCCTATGGTGTCTGAGTAGATTTTTGTTGTCCTATCGGTAATTGGTGAATTGCTATGGTTGGTTTAATTTGCTTGTGGTTATGTTGTTGTCCTTTGGTGCCCATCATATGAGCGCGCGTGTGGATCACACCATAGGGTTAGTTGTATGTTGATAGGACTATGCATTGGAAGGCAAGGGTGACAGCAGCTTCAGCCTAAACATAGAAACTGATACGTATGGGATTGAAGGGGGACCAATATATATCTTAATGCTATGGTTGGGTTTTACCTTAATGAACGTTAGTAGTTGTGGATGCTTGCTAATAGTTCCAATCATAAGTGCATAGAATTCCAAGTAAGGGAGGACATGCTAGCAGAGGCCTCTCCCATATAAAACCTTGCTATCGGTCTAGTAACGTAGTCAATTGCTAAGGGACAATTCCGCAAATCCTACCACCACAAATCCACACTCATTTGACTAAACTTAATTGTTTCTTTATTTAAATAGCACCTAACTTTTATTTTTCACGTTCTTTATTTTCTGGCAAACCTATCCACACCTACAAAGTGCTTCTAGTTTTATTCTTGTTCTAGGTAAAGAAAACATTAAGTGTGCGTAGAGTTGTATCGGTGGTCGATAGAATTTGAGGGAATATTTGTTCTACCTTTAGCTCCTCGTTGGGTTCGACACTCTTATTTATCGAAAAAGGCTACAATGAACCCCTATACTTGTGGGTTATCATCGAGCCTCATGGGCAAAAAACAACGGTTCACGACGGAAGGACCGTCCGAGTATTTGGCCGTGCATTTTGGGCGTTCGAGCAATGCGTGAGGGCTTTCGAACATTGTCGGCCGGTCATTGCCATTGATGGCACGTTCTTGACCGGATAATACAAGGGCACCTTGTTGGTTGCAATAGCAAGTGATGCCAATAATCGGGTGTTGCCTTTGGCATTTGCTTTGGTTGAGGTGGAGAACAATGATAACTGGGAGTGGTTCTTGCATCATTTGAGAACCAAGGTATTACCGGCTCAAAGGGAAATTTGTGTCATATCAGATCGCCATCCAGGAATTCTTAACGCGGTGGACATTGACATTCCGGGCATGCTCCGTTGCACCATCGATGGTGCATGAGGCACTTTTGTTCTAACTTCTATAGGGCATGTGGCCTTAAGGAGTTGGCGGACGATCTTCAAGATTGTTGTCTCGCTTTCTCCGACAAGCGGTTCACCAACTTGTACAACAATTTGCTCACACACACAAAACTTGATCCCGAGGGTCAAGACTTCCTCAATAGGCACATTCAAGAAAGGAATAAGTGGGCACGTGCTTTTGATGAAGATAGCACAAAAAATACTTTCCTATTATTAAACATGTGCAGTATGCAGCGCATCGCAGATGGCGCACAAGAGTATAGTTGTTGCGACCGAGAGTATATGGACCAGAGGGGGTGAATGGGAGATTCAAAAATTCTTCGAATGTTTTGAACTGATCCCACACACAGCAGCGGAAATAAGGTTCGGTAGAACATAAATTAAGCAAGCAAGCTATTGAGGAACATATTCATCAAGATATGAAGCAATAATGGTTCGAGCATAGGATATCATAGGCTTGACGATGAAGATGGTAATGCAATATGCTAACAGATATAGTAACATGTCATAGATGAGAAATGGGATACAATGAGAGAACACTAGAAAGAATTGTGACACGGTGAA
The DNA here is from genome assembly GCA_011799875.1 of Thinopyrum elongatum. Lineage (NCBI taxonomy): Eukaryota > Viridiplantae > Streptophyta > Magnoliopsida > Poales > Poaceae > Thinopyrum > Thinopyrum elongatum. The sequence goes on along the minus strand of CM022301.1, from coordinate 214,940,280 downwards.
TGAAAAGGATACAGATCGAACATAATGTATATGACTGGAAAGGCTACACAGAATGATGAGGATGCAACAGGATGAGTGACGAATGATAACAGCTGGGGATGACAGAAATGAAAGATACGAACAACAAGCAACAGACAAAGATTGATCAGATAAGCTATCGTCACAAAGCACGAAAGTAAACTACTGAATGTAATGTAGTAATGTAGAGTGAACCAGTGGTGCTCGATGACGACAGTTAGATTTGGTAGACCAGTTCGTCCTTCTGCCAAAGGAGTACGTCTAGTTGGAGGGGTTGTGATTTAACACAGAAGATAAACTCTCTTCGCCCTATTCTCCTTCAACTCAGAGCTGATCAGACTCTAGTTGATTTCACTCGTGGTAGATACTTGTCGGTGATCTCCAAACCTTCGGTCGACCTTCGCGAACCACAATTACTCTTGGTTGCTGAAGATCTTGCTCGGTGAAGACAACAACTCTTCAACACTTGAGCCGACACCTATCCGTCTAGAGACTTTGCAGCTCTCAAGAGTAATAGGTACAAGAACTCTAACTCAGAACTACTATGATGATCTATCACCATCCAAGTTTGGGCTCTTGATTTTTCTCTCGGTGGATCTTAAACTCAAATCACTCGGAGAGGGGATGCTTAGACAATCTTCTCAGAAATCTTAAGCGAAGCAGCCAACGGACAACGTTGGAGCGGGGTGGCTATTTATAGCCGCAGCCTTCCCTGAAGGGAAATGACCAAATTGGACATGTGGAGTAGCCAATGGCCGAACGACACGAGTCCAACGGTCGAAAATTGAGCACAACGGTAACATTACTTGCGGAGCAAGTAAAGCTAACTCCTCAGTTCGAAAGATATCTCCTGCAGCATGAAGAACAACGTCTACTGCTGCCAGGTAATCATTCGAAGCATAAAGAGATTTCTCTCACATCTTTCATAGTTTTTTTGGCTAAGCATCACAGCGGATCTAAGCTTCGAGAACCTATATCCCTCTTAATAGTACGGAGGTCCTATGACTCAAATAAATGAAAGAAGAAAAATGAAATGAGTACTACGTCTTCACTTTGTCTTCGACTTCCATTCGCTGTAGTCAATTTCTTCGGACAACAGCTCTGAACCAATTGCTTCGCTTCAGCAACAAATTTTAAGGGGTCAACTCCTTCACGTCAATCTTCTCGTCTACATGTCTTCAATAGATGTAGCCCAGTATTTTCTGCAACGCAGATATTCTTCGATGAAGTTTCTCGAACTTGGCACCAGAGACAGCATTCTCTTCGGTTCTGCATGGAGTATTTCACTCTGTGTGCACTAAAAAACAAATCAGTCCATGCCTGTTTCTGTCAACAATCTCCAAAACACAAGAGGGCAAATATTGCACCAACAATAGTGTGTGATAGGGAGAGCGGCTAAATGGCTCCCGGGCTTAGCTCCTCCTGCGTGTGAACGGTAAAACAAAAAATATACTAGAAAGGAGATGTATACGTGCGTGAGGTTCGTGCCAATTTTCAGCTCGTTTGGACATCTGAGAAACTCTCAGAAAAAAATTGGGGTATGGGAAAAAGTTTATCGTCCATGCATTGTTTGGAGCAATTTTTTTCTAAGAGCTACTCATAGTCCGAACGAGCTGAAAATTGGCATGAACCTCACGCACTCAAACATCTTTTATGCAAAAAAATAGTGATATGGGGTTGCCCGATCTTCATGGAGGGTCTGCTTGAGGAATGAATCAATACCACCTGAAGGGTACGAAGGAAACCCTCGGTCCCAGCCAACAATGATGTCGGGTAATGGATAACTAGTGTAACCTGGCAAGACCGAAGACAACTATTGCATATGCAACACCAACAACAAATATTCGCCCAACCACACTCTTAGTTTTCAATCCACGCAACCACACACGAAGTTTGAAGTACGAATTGGTCGCTGCCTCAACGGCTACTATTGTAAAATCACGAAGTGAGTTTACCCTCTCACAAGGCAAGATTACAAGAGCTAAGGAGAAAATGAACTCTCAAACAAGATTCTGGTTGCACTTAGCTAACCTATGTTGAAATCAAATTGCCAAAGAGTTGTGGCTGAAGTGGGGGAAGGGGTATTTATACTAGGAACATCCCTCCTAGCTTAGGTGTGGAACCAATCCAAAAGAGGGGACCAAATTCGTGCTAACCAGCTGGTCAAGGGAGTAAACTCATGGAGCCTTGTGCAGCAATTAATGCTCTGGACATCTTGCATTAGAACTCTTATATCGTTTGACTCAGGACTACAAATGATGCCCCATTTGATTTTCATGAAAGTAGACTTCATATGTTGTCCATTTTGTACTTCCACGCGTGTTGGATACTCATATATTTGTGTTGCATGACGTAGCAAGTTCTAGGAAGAATTTTGGAACTGTGCAAGCAACAATAGAGTGTTAAGATGGCTTGATATTCTTCCTTGATGTGTAACTAGTTGCCCTTGTCACCAAAACATGGTTTACATCAGAGTTGAAACTTGTTCTCTTCAAAATTGTTTGTATGGGATTCAGAACTTGTTTCTTCATGTGCTGAAAGTTGTTGGTTGTCCTCAACATTGTACCTGAGTAAAATCAACACACAATATTTAGGCAGTATAAATTTCTCATGGATAGTTGAATTATGATCAACTAGGAGCACTTCCACCTCTTGTTATATTTGTTTGGCACGACTCTTTGTCATGGGACCCAAATAGGTCTTCTTTGTAGCGGCTTCATTTGAGAGCTGAGTTTTATCATGAGAAGATGACAAACTAGGTGAACCTAGGATGTCCTCATCAAACATATTTTTTTATTTTACCATTCATTGACATCAGATGAGATTAGGTTCAGAAATGGATCATACATTTTTCTACTCGTGAACCGTCTTCGATCTTAGGTGCATCGCAAACTTTGCGCCACAGTATAGGGTGTGTGATAGGCCTATCATCACACACAATCTCCACAGACGAAACATTCAAGACGTTGGATGTATGGCAAATGGGTACCTCTAGAATCACGTGTGCGATAGATTCAATCATCGTATACGATTGCTTTTGCCAATCTGTCTGCATCCTGGAACCTTATCGCATTTATTTATCTTGTAGCGTGTGTGATGTACCACTATCGCACATCATCGTGGGGCGACCTTCGTGCCCATATGAGCAATAGGGGATTTTAACCGTATGCGATAACGTTAATTGCACTAGTGAAAATTCATATATACAAACTAAACAAGGCCTAAGAAAAGAGAAAAAAAACTTCAGATTTAACGATCCGGAAAGGAAAGCTTCCCCTTTTTATTTGACAAAGCATTCCTTTGTACGTGGCCATGCTTTTTAACTCTCACATTAGAATGGCGGCATGCCATCCAACGAGCCCACATAGATTGGATTATTTTCGATCAAGATTCTTTTGGCAAGGAGATAGCGAGCGAAAGAAATATCGACTGGCTAAATGGAGTGTGGTTTGCCGTCCCAAAGACCAAGGCGGGTTGGGCATTCATGACCTTGAGGTTAAGAATAGGGCACTCCTCGGCAAATGGTTGTTTAAATTACTGACCAAAAATGGTGTATGGCAAACCCTCCTGAGGAGGAAATATGTGGGCTCCAAGGCGGTATCCCAAGTACACTGGAAGCCTGGGGATTCTCACTTTTGGGCGGGTCTAATGGCTACGAAGAAATATTTCTTCTCCTATGGATCCTTCTCGATTAAGGACGGCTCGGAAATTAGATTCTGGGTGGACAAGTGGCTAGGAAATGCCACACTCCGAAAACAATATCCGGCTCTATACAACATTGTGCGTCACAAGGGCGATACTATTGCCACTGTAATGGAATCATTTCCGCCAATGTGACGTTCAAAAGAGATTTAATTGGACCCAGACTCCAATCGTGCTACATCCTGCTTCAACGGTTGTCCACGGTGCAATTGTCACATGGGTCTGATGTATTTCGATGGAACCTACATGGGACTGGACAATTCTCAGTGGAGTCTACGTATAGAGCGTTAATCCAGTCTGATGTGCCAGTTGATAATAACAAGAAGATCTGGAAGATGAAGATACCTCTTAAGAATAAAATATTTGCATGGTATCTTCGTCGCGGAGTCATTCTTACTAAAAATAACCTTATCAAGAGGAATTGGCATGGAAGTCCGCGATGTGTTTTTTGTCATCATGATGAGACAATAAAACATTTATTCTTCAAATGCAAATTGGCTCGGTCTATATGGTCAGTCATCCAGATAGTTTCTGACTTGTATCCTCCTTGTAGTGTTGCTAATGTATTTGGCAACTGGTTACATGGGATTGATCATAGGTTTAGAACTTTTCTTAGGGTGGGAGCACTTGCCGCTATTTGGTCGCTTTGGCTATGTAGAAATGATAAGATTTTTAACGATAAAGGTACTTCTCTAATGCAGGTTATCTAGAGATGTACCAGGACTCTTCGTTTATGGTCCTCTCTATAACGTGTGGAGAGTCGAGACCTATTTACGGAGGTGTGTACATGATTGAAGGATACGGCGATGGATACTTTTATCCAACATGGATGGCAACATGATCTTAGGATTGGCCCACCTCCGCTTTAGGCGTTATACGGACTCTATCTTTGTATTTCACCTTTTTATTTTTCGTTCATGCAAGAGGACTTTGTTTAGATATGTGCATCTTAGTTATGCAGAGACCGGGTATAATAGTAATAAAGCGCTCCTTTTCGAAAACGTGCCATGATGGCAAAAAGATTCTGAATTCGTTGATAGTAGTACTCTCAAAAAGTCAAATTTATACCCCGATATATACGATACAATATGTGCGTCGAACACGCAGCAAGATGATTATCCTGTCCTGTGTTCTTGCATGATCCAGCCAGTGTTTCCAGTCTCGTCACAAACATCGTGCTGTCCTGTCTTGTCTACGCGTGTGCGGTGGCGCCGGCGAACTGCAGCCTGAGCCGACCGCCCTCGCGCGACGCCCGCAGGAGCTCCTTCCCGGGGATGACAACCTCCACCAGCACGAACCTACCGTCCGCACGGAACGACCGGAAGCACACGCTCGGCTTCCCGCCGCGCACGCTGATCGACCGTATCGGGGGCGGGAACGACGGCGGAGGCCGCTGGTTCTCCTTCTCCTCCTGGTTCGGGTCGACGACGTCCGATTCGTCGCGTGTCTCCACCTGGCGGCGGAACGCGGCGGCTAGCTCGTCGTCGTCATCCCTCAGCACGTCCACGGTGCTCTCGGACCCGAGCCCCTCTGTGCAAAGCAGTAGGGACGACGCGGACGGGCTCTTCTTCATGGAGAAGCTCGCGCTCCTCTTCACCGTCGGCGTGGGCTTCGGCGACCTGAGGAGCGCGTCGAGAGACGAGTCGTCCTTGCTCTTCTCGGCGGCGTCGATCCACGACGAGGACGACAGCGTGGTCGCGCGAACAAGAGGAGGTGAAGGTGGCGGACGCGGCGCCGGCAGGACGTTGCCCCGGGCGACGTGGTCCGGCTGCTGCTTCTCTTGGAAGTGGAGCTCGCCGAAGATCTCGGTGAAGGATGTCGGGTCGACGGGCCTCTTGGGGTGGACGCGGTTCCACGCCGACAGCGCCTCCAGCAGAGTCGGGTTCTCCGGCAGTGGCTTCTCGAACAGCCTCCTCAACCCCCCGTCCGCCGCCATGTCTGTCTCCCCTGACCTTGAAATGAAATCTTTGGACTGCAAAGAAGAAGCTAAAACGAAATTGCACTTGATTAGGATAGTGTTTTCAGCAATGAAATTGCACTAATTAATGCTAAGTGGCCATGCATGCCATGGAGAGATGATCACTACGCTCACCTGAGTGAAAACCTGCGCAGGCCGTCAATCCGGAGTTCCGGACAAGTTTTTTGAAGAATTTGCAGAAGGGATTTCTTTCTTCCTGTGCTCTTCTGACTTGCGAGGAACGGCCAGCACATATATAGTGAGAGAAAAGGCGAGGCCAAGAAGATACGCGGCATTTCTTGGCATTTTGCAAAATAAGAAACTGAGGCATTTTCTGTGGCTATGGAATTTGGAATATTTCCTTCTTTTCACACAAGTGGATCGATCCAGCACTGCAGAGTGAGAGCAAATATGCAGGTAAAATAAGAGTACGGTGCTGTAATGCTGCAGCTCACATGGGTAGACAGTGAGATATCTATCTACGGATCTGTCTTTTGGGACCATGAAATCTCTAACTTGGCACCAGCTGCTTCTGCTTTCAGTGTGGGTGTGCGCGTGCGTGGCAGTGAGAAAATTTCAGCCAGGGATTTCAGGTGATGCCAGAACCGGCGCGTCGACAACGGTGCCACCAGTGGTGGCGCTGGCGGTGCACTGGGAATAACGAAAAGAGTGAAGGAAAACAATGCAGAATAGAATAAAGCTACCCGATTCTGATGGTTACGACGAGGGGACATATGGATGGATGGATGCCATATTGCCATGGCTCAGTAGCGAGTGAGAGTTCAGTTCAGGCAGTTCATGTGTAGGGAAATTATTTTCTTCTGCTTCTTTGAATAAAGATTATGAGGTCGGTACCCCGCAAAAAAAAAAAGATTGTGAGGTCGGTGACGTTGGTCCAATAAACTTTTATTTTTGGCAAGATCCAAGAAACTAGTAAGGATAAAAAGTGGCGGAGACTAGAATAGAATATGCCCTTTAAGTGAGAATCATAGGATCAACGCAGAAAATTCATATTTAGACAATCTAAAAAATTCTGAAATTATTTGACAACATACCTATGATGTATGTCTACAACTAGAAAAAATCAGTTCAAAACTCAATCAACAATTGGAGATACAAAAATGACAAATTCAATTGTGAATAGTGTCAGCTTTGAGTGAATAGTATTTGACACTATTCACATTCAAATTTGTTTTTTTTATAAGTGTAGGTCGAATTAGTACCTGAAACTTTTTAAGGTTGTACATCAAACATTGATGTGCGTCTGCAAATTTTTTAAGAATTTTTGAACTTGTTTTGTCTCTTAAAAATATCGATATCATATAAAGATAGATTCGGGGGCAACTAGTGTAGGATCTGACTTTAGGTGAGATCAATAAGATCAACTTCCCCAGGAAGTAACGGTGTACATCTACTCACCAGTTCCGGCTCCCTGACGGGTATCGACCCACTAGCCAGGATGACGTAGGCGAAGACTAGTCTGGTATTAGCGGCCTCTGTGGGCTCTGACGGTGTGTGCGCGTTTTTTTTTGCGGGGGGGGGGGGGGGGGGGGGGGGGGGGGGTGGGGGGGGGGGGGGGCTATAAAGGTTAAGACCAAGACAAATTTATTTATTCATTTTATGGTTTCTTTAACAGGGAATAAATTCCTGAACTGAACCTGTAGAATATTTTCTGGCCAAAGTATATCATCTACTTTTTGTGGGGTGGGGGGGGGGGGGGGGGTAAAGGTTAAGCCAAAGACACAAATTTATTTATTCATTTTATGGTTTCTTTAACAGGGAATAAATTCCTGAACTGAACCTGTAGAACATTTTATGGCCAAAGTATATCATCTACTTTTGAAATCAAAAGGAAGGATGATATCAGCAACCGTGTACATATTCTTTCTGAAAAGATCATAGTGGGTTAACAGTTGACCATTCCAATAACACTAAGAGTGAAAGATAGCCACCGGAATAAGATGCAAGACGCAATGAGAATTTCGGAGTTTTCAACAAACTTTTGTACAGCGGAAAGCAACGGCCTGTGTTTAATTTACTCAAAACGGTGAGAAGTATAACTGATAAGCAAGATACAAAAGTTAGCGTACATATGGAAGCAAATCAAATAAAGGAATACAACGATCATGACCTGACAGGAAATGAAAACCACATCAAAATTCGGTCGATCCTATACGCAGGAACGCACCGGGTCAGTCATCTACGACACAAGAGAGTTGACAGTACCATCTGAGCTCATTCATCTCCACGCTTCGATCCGCTCGACCGTGGAGTTTAACCGGCTCACGATGCTTGCACCTCGTGATTTTTCCTCGGTTGGAGGAGCGACGGCGGGTGTTCCGGACTGCCCCTTGCCCTTCCATGTCCTCCTACTACTATTCAGGCTACGGCTCCCCTTGCCTTGCAGTGAGTTCAGTGTTGTAGCCAACGAAGTATCAGTGGTGGCTGAAGCAGCAGGCAGAGGTTGGGACCATCGACAGGAGCCCTCTGTGTTCATGACTGTCTGGCCAGAAGGTGCAGAGTCTCCTCCGGTAGGATTGGCCTCGTTAGGCTTGTCTTCGGTGCTGTGTGCAGGGCTGTTCAAAAGGGGTTCCTCGCTGAAGAAAGAAGGACGCCTTGATCCTTCCGCACGGTGAGAATCGACGGCAAAGCCAGGGTTATGATGCCCGTTTTCATCAGAGGGGTCCTTTTGGGGCAAAGACACGTCATCAAGATTGGACTCCTCTCTATCCTTCAGGGTCTTCTCTATTAGCATCTTCAGAAAATTCATCACTTGGACTGCATACATTAGTGCAGTCAAAGGATCTGCCATCTGCATGATATTGTCACCAGTAAGCTCCTAACCATATGATTATCAGAATTTAGCAGTAAACATATTGCCAGTTTGCTGCTAGGACGATTTGTCACCTGAGTCATATTTGGTGCAAACACCATAGCAATGTTTCGAGCATTCATCTTGTTTATCTTTTCTTCTTGGACGACATCAGCCATCAAATTAACGGCCCAGTCAAGTAAGGCCGCTTCAGCTAGTGGGAGGCATTTGGCAACCCGAGCACAATCCTCTTCAGATTGGCATTGCATCACCTGTTCAGGTGGAATAGGGTCCAGCACCCCGCTCGGCAGTTCTCTAAACCATGCCTGGAAAGGATTGGAAAGCAGATGAGATGATGACCTACCTTTTGTCATCAAATATGTGGGCAAGCAAGTAAAGTTTACTAGCTCAACAGAATAAACAGTCAATGTCAACATAGTTGACAGCAGCCATAACTGGTTCCAAAAGCAAGATTTTATTCTGCAACAGAAGATTGCTCAACTTGTGTATATTTAGAATAAACAATAAACCTGTGACAATATCTTTGTGAGAAAAATAAAAGATTAGGTTCCACTCAGAAAGGACGTCTGTATTCTCCGATAGGTGTTGATATAAATTTCCACCGATGAATATAATCACAACCATTAATAACTCTCTGATTACTATACATATGCTTAGGAAACTACTGATTTCAACAGAATCACATAGCTTACATGAAAAAAAGAAGCTTACTTTTATTAGACCTGACACACAGTGGACATCAATACCATACGGCACGATTCCGCTGTTTAACAGGTCTCTCACAAGCTCCTCCTGGCTATTCTCTGGATTTATACGAAAAATACCTTCTGCCTGCACATTACAAGCAAGATGATATTTACTTGTCAGAAAAAAGCTACAAGCACGTACGAAAAGCAAGTAATACTCAAACTCATTACTGAAAGGCCATACCCGAAGACCACCTTGTTCATAAAGACGTCTCTGCATCATCAAGAGAATTGTCGGAACACTGTTTCCTCTGGAATCATACGAACACTGCATTGATTCTGTTGAAACTCCAAAGACACTTGCACTGCATTTCAAGTTTCAATCAGCTGAAGGACAGCAACAACCAAAGTAAACAAAATATGCTGCAAAGTTAAGGATGCAAGAACCAGATTTCAATATTTTAGACGGTTCCAAAACAATTTATAGCAACAATGGCATGAATGTAAGGATGCAAACAATTTTATTCTAATTTAGGCACTGCATATGCTGATTTGATATTTTAGGTGTGTAACTATCTGAGAAACTATTTTCTGAATTTTTCAGGAAATTTGGCCGTTCAAGAATTTTTCCTATGGCTGAATGAGCATGACCATATGCTTCTGTTTTATTGATAAACTACCATAAATCCTCCAGTTGGACGAGCTCCTATTGGTGTTTGTGCCACATTATCTTGTATTGAAGATACTACTCTAGGTCCCGTCTTCCTATAAAGTAGAAACTGCGTATGGAGCCATTTCCTCCATTCTTTCTAGACATTCTAGAAAGACTGAACAAAAAATACTAAACAATGCACCCCTATGCACTTTCATAGCAAGCATAAGCAAATATTTAATACATAGCACAAACAGAAGCGATAAGGGAGCGTGAACTTTAAACTTATCAGGTAAGTTCTTTTCCCTATTGAAAAATGTAAGTACTGCTTTAGAAATAAGAAGTTGGAACCAGTATTAAAAACATAGGTTATTTCAAAATGAACTGAAGAACATTAAAATTATTTTGGTAGTTTTATGAAAGTAAAAAACGAACTGAAATAAAAGGAAGGGATGAAAATGGAATACAAGCACATGAGTAGTATTTAAGGAAGCTGCCAGACCGAATGGCCACCATTAAGATTGAAAAATTCTAGAACACTTGTGTTTATTTTCTCTGTCTAGCTATAAGCTTTTAGTATAGTACTAACTAAAGAAGCACCTGTGGCAATGGTTTTCGAGATCTGTGGCAATGGTTTTCTATTTACAGCAACTATGCTGATTACATTTACACCAGCCTCATTTCGAAGCAAAAATAACAGTTCATTTACAGCCATGTTTAATGTTTATATCATGTTTTGTTTCGATTTAATGAGGTAAGAAGCTAGATGAAAATCTCACACTATCAGGTAAGATTACATCAAGTGACATGATTGACCAATTATTAATAGAACATGGAGAGGTTGCAAAAGTAACTAGTTATGCGCATAATTGATCTACCACAGTATAAATCCGGCTACGGCTGCCCAACAAAAAGGGGCTCAAATTATAATGCACTAAAATAAAATTGAGTGGAGTAGAGTGTAACATTACGCCTGAAAACGGCAAAAAAGGGAATTAACATTCCACCTGAAAAAAGAGGACAAAATTCCCTCTCTACTAAATAAAAGCACCGTTGCAGAGAAAGAGAGAGAATCACACCAGATAAAATCAAAATATGCAAACAGCGCCATTTATTCCTTAAGACTACTAAATTTGTGTAACTACCCCACTTCAAGCGAGTACGATTTAAATTGCAGGAGTTATACGAAGCAGGCGTTAAATTCAAATTCAAATCCCTGGGGAAAAATATCAAATTCAGATTGGAACTATGAACTGAACGCTCAGATGCCCCCGAATTCAGAACAAAACCACATCGTTGAATTGATGAAGAGAGCCAGCGACAGACCTGGCACTGGGAGCGCGGCGGGGCACCTCGGGTTCGAACTCGACGGGCAGCCCCAGGAATCCATGGAACCTATCAAAGGTGACATGCGCCACGTGCTGCACCTCCGTCGGCCACCCGATCTCCATCGCACAACCTTCGCCTTGGCCGCCCTCCTCCCTGCAACCGAGAAACGACTTCCGCAGCAGCGCAAGCAGCAGCGCCAAGAAAGACCACCGCTCCTCTTCCTCCGATCCTTGTACCTCTCGCTCAGTCCGTCCTGCGGATCCTGTAGGGTTCTCTCCGCTGCCGCCTCTCTGGAGCACGTCGCTGTCGGCATTGGCTAAATAGCGCAGGGAGGAGGAGGGGCCGCGGCTTGCGGGGGAAGCGAGGTTGGTCGGGCCCCGGAGAAGCGCCACCTCCGTCATTGCTTCCTCCTTTTCCCTGCCCTGCTCTGAAAATCTGGTCCTTGTGAGCTGTAATCTGGTGCGGCTTGGCGGCGAGCCTGAGTGGGGATTTCCTGGAGGGGCCAAATCCAGCGGCGAGGAATGATTGGGGACTCTTGTAGTGGAGTTCTTGGTGGATCGCTCGCTATTCAAGACGTGTTTCTATGCTTGCGATTAGATGGGATCCAAATCCACGACGCAGATCGCAACAAATGAATCAATTGAATGGGGAAACAATCGGAGAGCCGTGAATGTACGACGAAAGAAGGTATTTTTCTCAACTCCAGACGGGGTATTTGGCCCAGAAGAGATGCAATTTTTTTGAGCTGGGGGCGACCTAATCTAATCAGCAGGGATGTTTGGTCGAGAAAGGATGGGATTTCAGAGGAGTTGGATTGAAGGGAGGGGTTGGGATTGGGACCAGCTCGTCATCATTCCTCTGGTTAGTGTTCCTGCTGCCCCCTTCTTTTTAGGATGTGCACGCACAGAGGAACATGCTTCTCGCTTCTTGTTCACGCGTGCGCATTTCCTCTCTGTTCAAGCCTACCATCGTCGTTTCTTCCCAAGGAAAGGTGATTTCTAATCAGAAATTTGCTTTCGCACATGCGAGCGCGCACTTCCTGCCACCGGAAAAATGTTTTAAAGTGTGAAAAAATTCCATACAAAAATTTGGCGTATACATATCGACATTATATGTGTGCACGTCAAGTTTTGGAGAAAACCGACATTTTGTATGGCTTCTGTAGAAAAGACAAAAAGATGTCATGTGAAAATCACTTTTTAATGCCGGATTTTGTCTTTTTCACATGACACAGAACTTCGGTTTTTCGCGAAACGACTTTATGGCATGTACAATATCAAGATGTACACGCCAAATTTTTGTTTAGAATTTTTTGACATTTCGAAATACATTTAAAACACATTTTAAAAACTAGGAGTGTGCGCTCCTGTGTGCCAAAACGCCACTCTCCATCCTTCTCTGAAAGCATCTCCAATAAAATTAGGCCAACTCCAACGCAGCGACCCAAACAAACACGGATTTTGTTCTTTTTATCCGTTTGAGTCGTCAAAACAGACAGCGGACGCGACCGGACAGCCGGACAGCACATATGTACCCAACCCGAAAGACGTGTTTCGAACGAACGAGGAAGATGTGGACCAGAAAGCGAATCGTCATCGGGCCACGCGTGTCGGAGCTGTCGTCGAGACGTGCGTCGAAGTGGCCTACATGTGCACCGAGCAGGGAGGTAGCCGCCAAGCAAGGAGGCCGCCACCTCAAGCCCGGCGCTCCCCGCAGACCGGCTACTGCACAGCGTGGCCTCGCACGCGCAGGTGCCAAGCCTCGGCAACCGAGGCCGACGAAGATGCGGCGGATCTACGCCGCGGGCACCCACCTGTACCAGCGAGCACCTGCCCCATCACCCTCGCCTCGTCGCGGAGCGGGAACACGTGCACGCCGTCGCGCACCACCAAGGACGATCATGCACCCGTGGCCACCACCAGCCACGTTGTCCGGGCAGTTTGTGCGCGTCGATGAGGAGGAGTTCAGCAGCGTCGCCATGGACATCCAGGAGGACTGCCCGCCCAACAAGGCAACAACCCCCTGCTTCGGATCCTGCCGAGCACCGCCTGCCAAATGGAGCGCGGCCGGCACCAACGGTGGCTGGAGACGGTGTCCTCGAAGCCGAGAATGGTGCAGGCCGTCTGCCAACCGCCATGGCTGTCCGGGGTCGCACGCGCCGCCGCGGTGCCGGATCCCAGCTCCTATTGCTCCTCCCCGCCCATGGCGCTCGTGCTGATTGGGCGGCGTCGAACCTCGAATCCTCGGCAGGCCACATCTCCTCGTCTCCTCGGAGGGACACAACAGGCGAGAGAGGAAATTGGGAGATGGAGGCCTGTGCATGTGGCCTTGTGATAACCCACAAGTATAGGGGATCGCAACAGTTTTCGAGGGTAGAGTATTCAACCCAAATTTATAGATTCGACACAAGGGGAGCCAAAGAATATTTGTAAGTATTAGCAGCTGAGTTGTCAATTCAACCACACCTGGAGATTAATTATCTGCAGCAAAGTGATCAGTAGCAAAGTAGTATGATAGTTTTGATAATAGTAGCAGCAGCAACAGTAACGGTAACAGTGATAGCAGCAGTTTCGTAGCATGTGCAATAGTAACAGCAGCAGTAGTAACTTAGCAAGATCAATATAAGATAAATTCGTAGGCATTGGATCGGTAATTTGTTGGATGATATTCATCATGAGACAGTTATAACCTAGGGCGATACGGCACTAGCTCCAGTTCATAAATATAATGTAGGCATGTATTCCGTAAATAGTCATACGTGCTTATGAAAAGAACTTGCATGACATCTTTTGTCCTACCCTCCCGTGGCAGCGGGGTCCATATTGGAAACTAAGGGACATTAAGGCCTTCTTTTAATAAAGAACCGGAACAAAGCATTAACACACGGTGAATACATGAACTCCTCAAACTACGGTCATCACCGGAAGTGGTCCCGACTATTGTCACTCCGGGGTTGCCGGATCATAACACGTAGTAGGTGACTTTAACTTGCAAGATCGGATCTAGAACATAGATATAATGGTGATAACATAAACGGTTCAGATCTGAAATCATGGCACCCGGGCCCAAAGTGACAAGCATTAAGCATGGCAAAGTCATAGCAACATCAATCTCAGAACATAATGGATACTAGGGATCAAGCCCTAACAAAACTAACTCGATTACATGATGAATCTCATCCAATTTCTCACCGACCAGCAAGCCTACGAAGAAATTACTCACTCCCGGTGGGGAGCATCATGGAATTGGCAATGGAGAAGGGTTGGTGATGACGAAGATCGAAGATCCTTCTCTCCGGAGCCCCAAACAGACTCCAGATCTGGCCTACCGATGAAGAACAGGAGACGGTGGCGGCTCCGTCTCGTGAAACGCGATAATTCTTTCTTCTTTTTTTCTGGAAAAATAGGATTTTATAGAGTCGGTTTCAGGGTCTGCGGGGCCACCAGGTGGGGACAACCCACCTGGGCGCGCCTGGGGGGGGGGGGGGGCAGGCACGCCCTGGTGGGTTGTGCCCACCCAGGTGCCCCCCTCAGGTGGCTCTTGGCTCCGGAAATTCTCTTATTTTGTATAAAAATTCCTCGCAAAGTTTCGTTCCATTCCGAGAACTTTTATTTCTGCACAAAAACAACACCATGGTAGTTCTACTGAAAACAGCGTCAGTCCGGGGTTAGTTTCATTCAAACCATGCAAATTAGAGTCCAAAACAAGAGGAAAAGCATTAGAAAAAGTAGATATGTTGGAGACGTATCAACTCCCCCAAGCTTAAACCTTTGCTTGTCCTCAAGCAATTCAGTTGATAAACTGAAAGTGAAAAAGAAAAACTTTTACGAACTCTTTTGCTCTTGTTTGCATAAATAAGCTTAAACAACACCCAGGTTTTTAGCCAATATTATAACTAACCATGTCGATAATAACTCTTAAAAATTATATTAACTCATATCAATGACATAATCAGCTAGCGAGCAATAATAAGATATCTCAAATGGCAACACGTTATCAAAACAACCATGATATAATATGACAATAGTGGTATCTCGCTAGCCCTTTCTGAGACCGCAAAATATAAATGCAGAGCACCCCCAAAGTTCAAGCAGCGACTAAACATTGTAATTCATGGTAGAAAAGATCCAGTCATGATGCACCCAACATTAACTACACACAATGCATAAGCATGACAGCAGTGCTCTCAGGTTCTGGTGCTTATTTAAGAAGGTGATGACACAACATAAAAGTAAATAGATAGTCCCTTCGCAGAGGGAAGCAGTGATTTGCAGAGGTGCCAGAGCTCAAAGCTTAATTTGAGAGATAAAAATATTTTGAGAGGCATACTTTTTCCACCAACGAAAACGACTTAGAGTTTCCAATACTTTCCATGCTAGATATATCATAGGCGGTTCCCAAACAGAAATTAAAGTTTATTCCTTTTTCCACCATTTCTTTCACTTTCCATGGCTAGCCGTATCCACGGGTGCCCTCCATACCAACACTTTCCAAGGAATTTATTATTTGACAACATAAAGTAAATTCATTTTTCATTTCAGGACTAGGCATCCCTAATACCTTTGCCGTACTCCCGTGCAATGACAAGTGAATAAACACTCATCGTGAGAATAACACATCTAGCATGGAAAAATATCAGCCACCCCTCGCTGCCTCGCGAGCGGTACGAGCACACAAAAGAGAAATTTATTTTGAAAATTAGAGATGGCACATGCAAATTTACTTAGGACGGCAGGGTAATACCGCATATAGGTAGGTATGGTGGACTCAACTGGAATAACTTGGGTTTCAGGTTTTTGATGCACAAGCAGAATTCCCACTTAGTACAGGCGAAGGCTAGCAAATAGGTTGAGAAGCGGCCAGCTAGAGAGCAACAACGGTCATGAACATGCATTATGCATAAGTAACATTGGACACTAGCATGAGTAGGATATGAACACCATGAACATAAATATCATAGAGGCTATGTTGGTTTTGATTCAACTACATGCATGAACATGTGCCAAGTCAAGCCACTCGAACATTCAGAGGAGGATACCATATCATCATACTACATCACAATCATTTTAACGCAATGTTGATATCCAAGATAAATCATTATCCATTCCTAGCTACTTATGCATGGCATGAGAAACTATAATCTCTAATTGTCATTGCAAACATGTTTAATCATAATGGGCTGAATCATGGATACTAGGTTAAACATATTTACAAAAACAGAACAAGTCGAGTTCATACCCGTTTCTCTCTGCCACGGCTAGTTCATTGAATATCGTCATTGTTGCCTTTCACTTGCACGACCGAACGATATGAAAATGATAATAGTGCAAGAGTGCCGTGGACTAAGTTGGAATCTGCAAACATTTTATTCAACAGGAGAAGACAAGGTAAAATGGGCTCTTTGTTAGATTAACAATAATGCATATGAGAGCCACTCAACATTTTCATCGTGGTCTTCTCCTCGGTATGACTCAATAAAAGAAAAGAAGTTCAGAAAAACACACTGAAATATTTTTGGAGTTTTTGGTTTTCTGAAAGTAAGCAAATAAAAAGGGAAAAACAAAAACGAGAAAACTATTTACACGGGAAAACTCCCAACAAGTAAAAGAAGAACAAAGAAATCTTTTTGAGTTTTCTTTTTAGTACCACAACAATTTAAACTAGGAAGAAAAATAAAAAAGAAACAAAGAAATATATTTTTGGATTTTCTCAAAGTTTTTCAAACACACAAGAAGAAAGCAAGAAAATAATTCTAACATGGATAATACAATGAAAAAGTGTGGACACCGACAACTGAAATGAAATGTGTAAACATGAATGTAATGTCGGTGGAAATACGTACTCCCCCAAGCTTAGGCTTTTGGCCTAACTTGGTAATCACCAGTCGTAGAAGCCATGAGGTCCTATGTTGAAGTGTTGAGGTGCGGGCACCTGAGGGTCCCACTGCTGAGGCTCCTCCTGTGCTGCAGCCTGGTTGTTCCGGTAAGCGATGATGTCCGCAGGCATAATCCTGTATCCACTCCTGGCAATGGGATCAAACAAAGCAGGTGCAGGCAGTGGAATAATATCACGAGTTTTCACACTAAAAACCAGATTATAAGGAAGAGGAATGTCAGGATAATCGGCAGCAATAAACTGATGGTATTCCATAGCAGCGCGATCTAGGTGAACCTTGGGCAAAGGGTAATCATGCTGGCATATCTGAACATTAAAGTGAGCTGCCAGGCGAGTAGCGTAAATACCACCATGTATTTTACCCTTGGATTTATTAATGTGGAGGCGGCGTGCCACAATAGCTCCCAAGCTATAAGTGTTGTCGCCTTCCAGTGCACGTCGTAAAACAGCAAGGTCTGGGGCACTGAGTGCACCCACCTTCTCTCTAGCAAGCAAGCACTTTGCAATGAAAAGAGCAAAATAATGAACAACAGGAAATTGCAAGCTAGTGGCGGTGACACTCGACACTCCTCTCTCGTCCCCCACAGACAGAGTACGGTAAAAACCTTCAAACTCTGCAGGCCTAGGCTCTACCAACCCACCATCAGAAGGAAGCAAGCATATTTCACAAAATTCAGTAAGCGGTATCTGATGGGGTTCAGCGTATAAATTAAACTGCACTTCAGGGGCATTATTCTTAGGAAGGAAAGTAAAACTTTGCACAAAGGAATTTGTGAGGAGATGATACTGTTCGCATTCAGCTGTGATGAAGTCGGTGAGGCTGGCATTAGCAGCATATTGTGCAAACTCTTGGAGGGTTCCGGCCCCTTCCATGAACGGGGTATGCGGCCATTCGCACGGCCGTAACTCCGCCAACCTCTGGGTGCGGAGATCACTGTTAGATGACTCCCCAATTACTCCCTTGGAGTTCTTCTTGGAAGCAAACTTCCTAAAGATACTCATGTTTTTCCTATGAGCAAAATTCTGAAATTTTAGTCCACAAATTTTTTCTCAACAAAACTTAACAAGATTGATAGCAACTACTCATAGGGAAGCATAGAGGCCATAGCAAGCATTCAAACTACTTAAAACTCTAAGAATTCAACATGCAAGCTCATCTACAGCAGCACCAAGAGTAGCTAATTATTCAAAATATAAACAACTAAAGCAAAAACTAATTGGACACACGGAGGAGTCACATACCAAGAAACAATCCCCCGAAACAGTTTTGGAAACGGAGCTTCGAGCAATGAGATCAAAATCCGCGGGTTTGAGAGCAAGAACACGAGAGCAAGAGCAATGGTGAATTTTTTCTGGAGGTAGGTAATGATGTGGGATGAAGAGATAAGTGAGGGGGCCCACGTCGGGACCACAACCCACCAGGGCGCGCCTGGGGGTCCTAGCGCGCCCAGGTGGGTTGTGCCCACCTGGTGCACCTCCCTCTGATATGATTTGCACCCGAAATTCTTAAATATTCAGAAGAAAAAAATCATATTAAATTTTCAGGGCATTCTGAGAACTTTTATTTTTGGGTCATTTTTTTATTGCACGGGAAAAATCAGAAAACAGACAAAACATGGCATTTTATTTTATTTAACTAATAGAAATAGAAAATAAAAGGTAGGGACAGAAGGTAGTTCTCACTAAATTCATCAACTTCATACCTCTCAAAAATGATCCATTAATAAGGTTGATCAAGTCTTATTAACAACCACTTTCGATTAGCATGAAACCGAAGAACTTTCGTAAATCACTGAGTTACCTCAACGGGGATATGAATGTCCCCAACAATAAGCATTTCATATTTCTTTTTGGTAGTAGGTAGAGGTAGTTGAAAACTTCCAATAGTGATTGTCGGAGATTTTTCAATAACATTAATACCATTCAGTTGGAATTGTTTCTTCGGAAAGTGCACCGTATGCTCATTACCATTGATATGAAAAGTGACCTTGCTTTTATTGCAATCAATAACAGCCCCTGCAGTATTCAAGAAGGGTCTACCAAGGATAATCGACATGTTGTCGTCCTCGGGCATCTCAAGTATAACAAAGTCAGTCAAAATAGTAACATTAGCAACAACAACGGGCACATCCTCACAAATACCGATAGGTATGGCAGTTGATTTGTCAGCCATTTGCAAAGATATTTCAGTAGGTGTGAGTTTATTCAAATCAAGTCTTTTATATAAAGAGAAAGGCATAACACTAACACCAGCTCCCAAATCACATAAAGCAGTTTTCACATAATTCTTTTTGATGGAGCAAGGTATAGTTGGTATTCCCGGATCTCCAAGTTTTTTAGGTACTCCATCTTTAAAAGTGTAATTAGCATGGTGGAGATTTCAGCTTCCGGTATTTTTCTCTTATTAGTGATGATGTCCTTCATGTACTTTGCATAAGGAGGCATTTTCAAGATATCAGTCAAGCGAGTACGCAAAAAGACTGGCCTCAGCATTTCAGCAAAGCGTTCAAATTCTTCATCATCTTTCTTTTTAGTTGTCTTAGGTGGAAAAGGCATAGGTTTTTGAACCCACGGTTCTCTTTCCTTACCGTGTTTTCTAGCAACAAAGTCTCTTTTATCATATCTTGCATTCTTGGGTTGTGAGTTATCAAGATCAACAGCTGGTTCTATCTCAACATCATTGTCTGGTTCTTTATTATTTATTTGAGTTTCTTCATGAACCTCATCATTATCCTTTTCATTATCAGAAGGTGAGCGTTCACTACCAGATTGAGTTTCAGCATCAGAGATAGAAACATCATTATCATTATCAGGAGGTTTCTCTACTTCAGGTTCACTAGAGGCATGCAAAGTCCTATCATTTTTCTTTTTCTTTTTCTTTTTAGAAGGACCAGGTGTAGTGGTGTTGTTCCTTTGTGAATCCTGTTCAATTCTTTTTGGGTGTCCCTCAGGATAAAGTGGTTCCTGAGTCATTTTACCTCCTCTAGTTGCAACTCTAACAGCAAAGTCATGTATGTTGTTATTCATTTCATCAAGCAATTCTCTTTGAGATTTAGCAACTTGTTCTAGTTGAGTTTGAACCATAGAAGCATGCTTCCCTACACCTCTAACATCATTTGAGATTCTAAATAACAAGTCACTTAAGCGAGTAATCATATCAGAATTGTATTTCAATTGTTTCATAACATTTGCATTGAAGTGATCTTGTTTTCTAATATAGTTTTCAAACTCATAAAGGTATTGGCTAGGGTGCATATTGTGAGGATTATCATTATCATTGAATTTCATTAGAGAATTTACCTCTACCACCGCAGGTGGTGGTGGTGTATCAAGCCCATGTATTTCTTCAATAGGAGGTAAATTTTTGACATCCTCAGCTTTAATACCTTTTTCCTTCATAGATTTCTTTGCCTCTTGCATATCTTCGGGACTGAGATATAAAATACCCCTCTTCCTTGGAGTGGGCTTAGGCGGTGGTTCAGGAAGAGTCCAATCATCATAGTTTTTCAATATGTTATTCAATAATTCTTCAGCTTGTCCAATAGTTCATTCCCTGAAAACACAACCAGCACAACTATCTAGGAAATCCCTAGAAGCATCGGTTAGTCCATTATAGAAGATATCAAGTATTTCATTTTTCTTAAGAGGATGATCAGGCAAAGCATTAAGTAACTGGCAAAGCCTCCCCCAAGCTTGTGGGAGACTCTCTTCTTCAATTTGCACAAAGTTAAATATTTCCTGTAAGGCAGCTTGTTTCTTATGAGAAGGAAAATATTTTTCAGAGAAGTAATAAATCATATCCTGGGGACTACGCACACAACCAGGAGCAAGAGTATTGTACCAAGCTTTAGCATCACCCTTTAATGAGAACGGAAATAATTTGAGAATATAGTAATAGCGAGTTTTCTCATCATGAGTAAAAAGGGTGGCTATGTCATTCAACTTAGTAAGATGTGCCACAACAGTCTCAGTTTCATAACCATGGAAAGGATCAGATTCAACCAAAGTAATTAACTCTGGGTCGACAGAGAATTCATAATCCTTATCATCAATAAAGATAGGTGAGGTAGCAAACTTAGGATCATATTGCATTCTAGCATTCAGAGATTTTTCTTTATACTTGCATAATAATTTCTCTAGATCATCTCTATCCTTACAAGCAAGAATATCTCTAGTTGTCTCCTCATTCATAACATAACCTTCTGGTACCTTAGGCAATTCATATCTAGGAGGGCTAGTTCTAGTAGGTGTTTCAATATTTTCAGTTTCAAGCTCATCATCAGATTCAACAACATCATGTTGTCTTACTCTAGCAATTTGTTCATCAAGAAATTCACCTAATGGCACATCATCATCAAGCAAGGCACTGGCATCATCATAAGCATTCATAGCAGAAGTAGCATCATCAATAACTTGTGACATATTAGAATTAATAGCATGTGGTGGTGTTGCAAGTTTACTTATAACAGAAGGTGAATCTAAAGCGGAGTTGGATGGCAGTTCCTTAACTCCCCTCGTCTTAGAGGGAAAAATCTTAGTCTTAGCATCCTTCAGATTCTTCATAGTGAATAATTGATAATAATCCCAAGTGACTCAACAAATATAGCTATGCTCCCCGGCAACGGCGCCAGAAAAAGGTCTTGATAACCCACAAGTATAGGGGATCGCAACAGTTTTCGAGGGTAGAGTATTCAACCCAAATTTATAGATTCGACACAAGGGGAGCCAAAGAATATTTGTAAGTATTAGCAGCTGAGTTGTCAATTCAACCACACCGGGAGATTAATTATCTGCAGCAAAGTGATCAGTAGCAAAGTAGTATGATAGTTTTGATAATAGTAGCAGCGGCAACAGTAACGGTAACAGTGATAGCAGTAGTTTCGTAGCAAGTGCAATAGTAACAGCAGCAGTAGTAACTTAGCAAGATCAATATAAGATAAATTCGTAGGCATTGGATCGGTAATTTGTTGGATGATATTCATCATGAGACAGTTATAACCTAGGGCGATACGGCACTAGCTCCAGTTCATAAATATAATGTAGGCATGTATTCCGTAAATAGTCATACGTGCTTATGGAAAGAACTTGCATGACATCTTTTGTCCTACCCTCCCGTGGCAGCGGGGTCCGTATTGGAAACTAAGGGACATTAAGGCCTCCTTTTAATAGAGAACCGGAACAAAGCATTAACACACGGTGAATACATGAACTCCTCAAACTACGGTCATCACCGGAAGTGGTCCCGACTATTGTCACTCCGGGGTTGCCGGATCATAACACGTAGTAGGTGACTTTAACTTGCAAGATCGGATCTAGAACATAGATATAATGGTGATAACATAAACGGTTCAGATCTGAAATCATGGCACCCGGGCCCAAAGTGACAAGCATTAAGCATGGCAAAGTCATAGCAACATCAATCTCAGAACATAATGGATACTAGGGATCAAGCCCTAACAAAACTAACTCGATTACATGATGAATCTCATCCAACTCCTCACCGACCAGCGAGCCTACGAAGGAATTACTCACTCCCGGTGGGGAGCATCATGGAATTGGCGATGGAGAAGGGTTGGTGATGACGAAGATCGAAGATCCCCCTCTCTGGAGCCCCAAACCGACTCCAGATCTGGTCTCCCGATGAAGAACAGGAGACGGCGGCGGCTCCGTCTCGCGAAACGCGATAATTCTTTCTCCCTGATTTTTTTCTGGAAAAATAGGATTTTATAGAGTCGGTTTCAGGGTCTGCGGGGCCACCAGGTGGGGACAACCCACCTGGGCGTGCCTGGGGGGCAGGTGCGCCCTGGTGGGTTGTGCCCACCCAGGTGCCCCCCTCAGGTGGCTCTTGGCTCTGGAAATTCCCTTATTTTGTATAAAAGTTCCATTCCGAGAACTTTTATTTCTGCACAAAAACAACACCATGGTAGTTCTGCTGAAAACAGCGTCAGTCCGGGGTTATTTTCATTCAAATCATGCAAATTAGAGTCCAAAACACGAGGAAAAGCGTTAGGAAAAGTAGATACGTTGGAGACGTATCACCTCGCTGGTGCACGCGGCGACATCCTGCGCCGGTCACCTCGCCGGTGCGCACATGCCCTATGCCGGTGGCCTCGCCGTTCCTGGTCGCGTCGGTCATGGAAGCAGAGCCAGCTCATGGTCGGTCGCTGATATGTGGGACCAGGGAGGACACCAGCGGACGACGAGAGCGAAGCGAGCGCCCGTTTCTGTCCGTTTGAGACCCAGTTCTCACCAAGATTTGATCTCAGTTTGCGATGTGACGGACAAGAAACAGACACAGGCGGACAACTTGTCCATTTGGGTACTCCTGTTGGGTCAAGTTTTTTGTCCGCATGACCCAAACGGACAAAATGGGGTCATGCGTTGGAGTTGGCTTTAGTGCCTTAAAAACGAAAGAAGTTAACATAAGAGCATCTACAATTGGACTTGGCTAATTTGACAACATCCACGAATCGCGTACGGAATTGAGTGCGTTCCACGTCCTTGTATGTCCTATCACATGTATATGATTGATGGGAATGAAGAGAGAGAAAATAAAAGAAAAAGGATAAAGAGAAAGTGGTCTGGAGTGGTCAAATCCAATGTGGCGGACTATTCAGACACACCCGGACACCCTCATATCTCAAGGTGACAATGGTTAACCATTACCCGCGTCCCTGGCGGTAATTACTCCATTAGAGGATGGGGATGTGCCTGTTTTAATGCCCTAGCTACAACATATTATTTATTGTGTTGAAATGTTGTTTTTCTACTGAAATGCTATTGAAGGTTGTTGTTGATTGCGTGCATGGGTTTTCCCACGAGGATAAAAAACCCGACGGGGATGGGGATGGGAAACTTTTTATCCTCGCAGGCAGGTATGGGGACTGGGATGGGCATGAGAGGGTTGTCGCAGGGATGGGGGTGGGAGTCTAATACCCGCCCGAGTAATCCCCATTGCTAGCTTGACTCATATCCTTCCCGTATATGGGTTGGATATGGGGGTTCGTGGACAGCCCAAACATATGTGGACAATTTGAGGGGTTCGATTGGGTGACTTCAATCATTCTCTCTCCTATCTGGGCACTATTCGGGTTGTCCGCTCGCTTGAATACGGGGAAACAAGGGGTCTGGTTGTAGATGCACTAAGACACTCAGGCTTCATGAAGCGACTACATTACCCCCTGAACTATAAATTGGGTGTTTGACCCCTCAACTTTGCAAAATCAGATAAATTGTAACACTCCTATAATTAGGAGCTACAGTAACATCTGGGATTAAGCAAATCCTTTTTGCTAAACAGGGCATGACTATCTTGATTCAACCTCTTTTCAAATTCCTCTTAAATTCCAATTCAAATTTAAAGTGAAATAGAAATTCCCAAACATGAAAACTAAAATGTTCATCATGTGGCAAATATTCCTTAACCAACTATGGTGGTGAACCAACATTTTTTATAATGTGTTTTAATGCCCTAAAGTATTTAAAACAGTGGCTAAAATAAATATTTTAATGCCTTTTAAAATTATAAAAATGCTAAACTAATTTATTAATGTGCAAAACTTTTTGTGACAGTGGATTAATTTGCAACTCTATTTATGGACTAAGTTTTACATTTAACAAAACTAAAATAAAAGTGAAA
The DNA here is from genome assembly GCA_011799875.1 of Thinopyrum elongatum. Classification (NCBI taxonomy): domain Eukaryota; kingdom Viridiplantae; phylum Streptophyta; class Magnoliopsida; order Poales; family Poaceae; genus Thinopyrum; species Thinopyrum elongatum. Next base: position 214,915,569 of record CM022301.1, on the reverse strand, counting down.
CTAAAAAGAAACAGAAACCAACAGAAAAGAAATAGAAAATAAAAAATAAAAAAAGAGGGGGCCAGGTCAGACTAGGCCTTAGCCCACCAGCAGGCGCAGCCCAGTCGGCCCAGCCTCCCCCACCGGCCGCCTTCTCCCCCTGTACCCCCGACCTGAGCCGCGTCGGGCGCGCTCCCACCACACCGCCTTGCCGGCGTCGACGGGGGATAAAGACAACCCCTCGACGCCTCGGGCCTCTTCCCCCACCTGCCTCCACCCACTCGCTCCCTCACTCGCTCTCCTTCCTCTCTCCTCCTCCTCCAGATACACCTCGCCGACACGCCCGACGCCGTCCGCCTCGCTCCGCCGCGGCCACCGGCCACCTCCCGCCCCGCCGTCGTGTCCACGAAGGCCGCCTCCATCCGCTACGTCCTCCACGCCGACGAACTGGAGCCGGGGACCGCCTACGATGCCGCCCCAACTCGTCTTCCTCCTCGGTACCTCGCTTCCACCTTCTTCGACTCCGGCCACCGCCTCTGCGCTTCCGTCACTCGCCGAACCCCCTTGTGCCCACCCGGTGAGCATACGCACCCCCTATCTCTTCCCTCGCTCCCCTGCCGCCCCGTAGCTCGCTCCCCCCGCGCCGTCCCCGTCGTTGCCGAACCGCCGCTCCGCCACGTTGCTCGCCACCGCACACGCAGCTCGCGTCCGAGCTTGCGGCCGTGCTCAACGCACCCCCACGAACCCAACGTGCTCCTCCGCGAGCTTTGCCGTGCCCAGCATCACTAGTTTCATCGACGCCCGAGCTCCGGTCGCCGCCACGCTGGTCGCCGTCGTCGTCGTGGGCCACCCTAGCTGCCGCCGTTTGCACCAATGGTTGCGGACGGGCGTCCGCATTCGAACGCCACCGGCCTCGCCCTTTTTTACGCCCGCTAGCCAAATCCCGAGCCTCTCCCGACGCGCGCCGCCACACTTTCGGCTCGCAGGAGCCCTCTCTGGCTCCCCGTCGACGTGGCACCGCCTGGGCCTGCCTCTTGGGTCGCTGGCAGCTGGGTCCCATGGGCCCAGTTGACTAGTTGACCGAGTCAACTGAGCTGACTGGGTAGGCCCAGCCGCTGACAGTGGGGCCCACTCCCCCTAATTACTAATTAAAATAATTAGTTTAATTAGTTAAACTAACTACACACTGACCAGTGGGCCCCTGCTAGTTAACTAATTAAATTAGTTAAATTTAAACTGTTAAACTAACAAAGTCACTTACAGAGGGGTCCCACACGTCAGTTTGACTAGTCAACTGGCTGGTTGACTGCTGACATCAGGGTGACGTCATGCTGGAGCAATAAGTTCATTTTTGAATTAGAATAATTACAAAAAATGTTTAAAACTTTGGAAATTAATATCAAATAATCTATATTTCAGATGAAAATAATTTATATATGAAAATTGCTCAGAAAATCCAACGAATCCGTATATGCAATCCGTTCATCTGTCACATGCCCCTAGCATGCTGAACATGGAACCGTCCCCCTCTTTTCATCTGTCCGAAAAATGCCAAACACCGGGAAAACCCTCCGGATGTTTTCCCTCTCCGTCTGTAACATGTAGTACTGCGTTAGAACACCCCTAGCCCTGCATACTGTCATGTCATGCATAGTGTTGCATTTGTTTGCTTTATATTTATTGTTTCTTCCCCCTCTTCTCTCCGGTAGACCTCGAGACCGATGCTGCCCGTGTCATCGACTACATCACCGACAACCCTTCTTCCTTTTCAGCAGAGCTTCCAGGCAAGCAAACCCCCTTGATCATTCCGATATCGCCCAGTTCCCTTCTCTCTTATGCTTGCATTAGAACTGCTACTACTTTTTGTATGATCCTATTCTGATGCATAGCCTGATTTTGTAACCTGCAATTGTTACCTTACCTGCTTATCCTAAACTGCTTAGTATAGGTTGGTTAGTGATCCACCAGTGACCCCTCATCTTGTCCCAGTTGCCCCTGCTTTATGTTCGATGACTCGATCAACTTGATCGATGTCCAGATCCCGACACATCACATCACACCCCCTTAGTTGCTCGGCTCTGCAGAGTTACTATCCAGTGCCGAGGGTGGTGCCTCGTATAGCACTTCTGATGAGATCTCTGTAGTGCAGCTAATCGTTCTTGGTCTATGGAGGGTGATTCCTCCTTCACCACTTCCGATAAATACTCCGTCGAGCAACCCCTCAAGTGTGAACCATCGAGGGTGATTCCTCCAAGTTCACCTTGACGGTTACATCGAGTGGAAATCCATCGACGGTGATTCCTCGTGTTTTCCCCTTGCTGTTTAGACACACGGTTACTTTGACTTTACCACAGAACCATGACAAAGTCGGGTCGGCCCCGAGGGGTACCCGTGAGAGAAATGTGAAGTCGGGTTGACCGTGAGTGTACCCGCGAGTTGATGTGTAGTCGGGTTGATCTGGAGGATACCCGCGAGATTTGTACGTGGCACGGCCGGGCATTCTTAGCCCTTGTCGTAAGTCCATGAGACGGGGCGACGGGACCACATATCGTGGATCATTGATCGTTACCACGCGCTCCCAAGACACTAATGATTTGGATATGTGATCTGAGTAGACCTCTGGCATTTTCGCACTGACCATCACGCGGGAATAAGTATGGGCACTCTGCGTCATATGTATCAGCTGAAAGCTCTTCGGACATCAGCGACTGAGCGGCGCGCGCCCGGGTGGCACGTGTAAGCACCTGTCTTGTAAAAGGAGGTTGCCAGGACTGACACCGGCCGCGTACGCAACATGCAGGAGTGCAAAGGGCGATGGGCCCAATACCCCTGCGCGCTTAGGATGTAGACCGGCGTGCTGGCCTCTCTGTTGAGCCTAGGTAGGACTACGATGTGTCAATCAGCCGAGGCCGGTCATGACCTGATGGTGTGTCCGGCCAGAGTTGATCGAGCGTGTTGGGTAAGTTTGTGCACCCCTGCAGGGAAGTATTATCTATTCGAATAGCCGTGTCCACGGTAACGGACGCTCGGAGTTGTATCCTGATCGATACAACTAGAACTGGATGCTGAGGCATGAGTAATGAATATGATGGCTCTGGGATTGCTTTCTCGCAGGGAGTCGAGGAAGGATCTCTGGGCGTTACTTAATATACTTTCTACTTATAATATGCTAATATGCACTCTTCTAATGCTGCAAGATGATGCAAGATGCTAGTCTTTGATAGGCTAGGCATTCCCTTCTATTCTGGCATTTCTGCAGTTCAGTCCAAAGATATAGCTCCATTCCTTTGATACTGATGCATACTTAGTATAGTTCTGATGTAAGACTTGCGAGTACTTTGGATGAGTACTCATGGTTGCTTTGCTACTTCTTTTCCCCCTATACCCGATTGCTGCGATTAGATGACGGAGTCTAGGAGCCATATGCCACCACCGACGACTACTACTACCCCGAGGGTGCCAATACTACGTGGAGGCCACCGACGACCAGGAGTAGTTAGGAGGCTCCCAGGCAGGAGGCCTTGCCTTCTCGATCGTTGTTGCTTTTGTGCTAGCCTTCTTAAGGCAAACTTGTTTAACTTATGTCTGTAATCAGATATTGTTGCTTCCGCTGACTCGTTTGTATTCGAGCTGATGTATTCGAGCCCTCGAGGCCCCTGGCTTGTAATATAAAGCTTGTATGACTTAATTTGTGTCTTGAGTTGTGTTGTGATATCTTCCCGTGAGTCCCCGATCTTGATCGTACACATTTGCATGTATGATTAGTGTACGATTGAATCGGGGGCGTCACATAAATAACCCCTAGTAGCTAGATGGGTGGTTTTATATGATGGTTTTGTCCATGTGGCTCTTCTCTCTGCCTCACCATCGCTCATCATCTTCCCTAGGGCTGGACTGATGTAGTCGAGGACGAGGGATGGGAACATCGCATTGCCTAATCCGGTCGGTGGCATAGTCCTCCACTTGTCAGTTCAAAGGCAGAGATGCAAGCCAGCCTGTTGGGCTGTTCACCTAGAGCGATGACCTATGACTTGGTCACATTGTAGGCCAGGTTCGCTAAAAGCTGTCGCCGTTGACCGGGACATTGCGGGCCATTCTGGACTGTCCCCCTGTATAGGTGAAAGCACATCCTCTCACTTGGTGGTTTTGGTAATTCATGTCAATATACATATTGTTGGACTAATGTTTTCCTTGAGTATATTTCAGGATAAGTCCAACTTAGGCAAACCTTTGCGATGTGATATGCAACCCCTCAAAATGCTAAGGACAAATGTTGGCCAAGCCTCAAGACTCTCCATGTTATATTTGAAGTGATCCAGATCACATTGAGTCCGTAGAAAAGAAAACCTTTTTACAGGTCGGTCTCATCGAGTGGTTTCACCCGGTCCCACTGAAATGTGCATAAAGGTGTGTAACGGTTGGATTTTTGGTGCTGCCTATATATACCGCCACCCATTCCATGAACTCTCAAAGAGCAAACAGAGCGAATCATACACTTTCCAAGTCCACTTTTCTGAGAGAGAGAGAGAGAGAGAGAGAGAGAGAGAGAGAGAGCGAGAGCTCCTCATCCATGTCTTGATATCAAAGGGATTCCACTCCAACCATAGAACTTTGATCACTTTGATCTTTAGCCACCTCAATTGCTTTTCACCTAAATTCTCTCCCACTCCAAATCCTAAATCTATGAGAGAGTGTTTGAGTATTGAGGAGACAACCTTTTCTATGCAAAAGAGCAAGGAGTTCATCATCAACAAACCATCTATTACCTTTTGGAGGGTGATACCTCCTAGATTGGTTAGGTGTGCTTGGGAGTCTCCAAATCGTGTGGAGACACCAAGAAGTTTGTAAAGGGCAAGGAGATTGCCTACTTTGTGAAGATCTACCCCGAGTGAAGCTAGTCCGTCGTGGCCGTAAGCCACGGTGGAATAAGCAAGGTCACTTCTTCATGGACCCTTCGTGGGTGGAGCCCTCCGTGGACTCGCACAACCGTTATCCTCATGATAATTGATCCTTGAGATTGAAGCCTCCATCAACGTGGACGTACGATAGCACCACCTATCGGAACCATGGGTCAAAATCTTCCATGTTAACATTTGTTTGTGAATCTATCAAACTCTACTCCCTAATTACTTGCACTTGAATGATTGTTACTTTCTGCTACTCATACTCTAGAGATGCATGTGTAGGGTGTTCTTGTTGTTATCTAGCTTGTGTCAAAAGCTGCCTAAAAGTTATGAACATTAAAATTTCTTATTGGGCCTTGTTAGTGTCTATTCACCCTCCCCTCTAGACAACCCTTTCGATCCCAAAAGTGGTATTAGAGCTTTGGTCTCCATTGCTTTGGTTTAAACACCTTGGAGAAGTATGGATTTGTCTACTTTGAGGAGTCTTAGTTGTAGAGTTCTTATTCTCAATGGAGAGTACTTTAACTTTTGGAAAGGTGAAATGCTTGATATATTTGATGAATTAACTTGAGCAAGTATATTCATTGTCCTTATAAATCCCTCATTGATCCCTTGCACCCCACTCCCGATGAAGAACTTGATATGCTTCGTAATCTAAGAACCATAAATCTCATTGTTAGAGGTCTTCCTAATCTTGTTCTTAGAAGCATGCAAAAATTTGAATGTGCTTATACCTTGTGGAATGACTTAGGAAAATGATATCCCAATTATTCTCTCAAGAGTTTCGATGAGATTCTTCATAAGACTACCGCTTTTCATAAGATCACGCTCAATTGTCCAAACTTTGATAAATGCTTCTTTGAGCTTAGAGATATTATTCTTGCCAAAGGAAATCCTATCACCATTGCTAATATTATCACTAAAGCTATTCGTATTCATTCTCGAGAACAATGTCATGTGCATGTCACTAATGAAGTTGATGATTGAGGTGATCAACACAATGGTGACATTGGGTAACCATGGTTATTATGATGAGAGTGATGACTATGATGATGAGGAATATGAGAAGACTATGAGAAATCCTAGTCTTATGGTTAATGCTCATAGAGATTATATGTCTGGTGGAAAGGGATGGATTCTTGATAGTGGTTTTACATACCACATGATCGGTAACAAAGACATGTTTCATGAGCTTGCTAACAATGATGGTCCACCCAAGTATTTAAATTTCCATGATAATTCCAAGGGTAAGGTACGTGGCCTTGGTAAGGTGGCCATATCACATGATAGCTCAATTAAGAACGTCATGCTTGTTGAATCTCTTGGTTACAATCTACTTTCCATATCTATACTTGCCGACTTTGGTTTCAATGTTCTATTTACTGAAGTAGATTTTCAAGTGTTTTGTCGAGATAATCATAATATGGTCTTTACCGGTATTCGTAGAGGTGATCTATACATTGTTGAATTCACTAAAAGATCCCAACCTCGCACATGTCTTATGGCAAAATCCTCTAAAGGTTCGCGATGGCATAGAAGGCTAGGACATGTTGGAATGCGTAACCTTGATAAACTAATTAAAGTTGATCATATTCTTGGTGTTAAAGATGTTATCTTTCACAAAGATAGACTTTGTAATGCTTGTCAAGCAAGAAAATAAGTTGGAGGAAGTCACCCCGTGAAAAACATCATGACTACGAGGAGACCAATTGAGCTACTTCACATGGATCTTTTTGGTCCCGATGCTTACAAGAGTCTTCGTGGTAACTCTTTCGGCTTGGCCATTGTTGACGATTTTTCAAGATTTGCTTGGGTATTCTTCCTTGATGATAAATCGCAGGTCCCAAAGATCTTCATGACCTTTGCTAGGAAAATACAAAATCAGTTTGAAGTGAAGATCAGAAAAGTTTGAGCGACAATGAATCGGAGTTCAAGAACACAAATGTGGATATTTTTCCTTGATGAGGAGGGTATTTCACATGCGTTCTCGGCTACGTGCACACCTAAAAAATGGAGTTGTTGAGAGGAAGAATCAGATACCTATTGAGATGGTGAGAACGATGCTTGATGAGTACAAGACACCAAAGCACTTTTGGGCAGAAGCTATGGAACGGCTTGCCATGCCATAAATAGGCTTTCTCTTGACAAGCTACTCGGCAAGATGGAATATGAGTTACTCACCGGTAACAAAACCCAAGTTGGATACTTTCAAGTATTTGGCTCAAAGTGTTGCATTCTAGACAAGCATCGTTGTTCAAAATTTGCTCCTAAATCTCATGAAGGTTTTCTCCTTGGTTACGGATCGAACTCTCACACTTACCGTTTTACAACAATTTCACTTGTAAAGTGGATGGCAGATATAAAGTTTGATGAGACTAATGGCTCCCAAGTAGAGAAATTGTGAAATGATGTAGATGACAAGGAACCTTCAAAAGCTATTCAAGACTTGTCTATTGGCAAGATTCGACCCGTGGAGGTGAAAGAGCGCGCCAACATCACGTCAAGGTGATCCTGAAGGTGACATGGTCACATCCACGCGTGAAACACGCCAAGACGAAGGAAATGAGGAAGTTGATGTCTACTACGCAATTTTATTCTTGTAGACTCGTGTTGGGCCTCCAATCGCAGAGTTTTGTAGGATAGTAGCAATTTTCCCTCAAGTGGATGACCTAAGGTTTATCAATCCGTGGGAGGCATAGGATGAAGATGGTCTCTCTCAAACAACCCTGCAACCAAATAACAAAGAGTCTCTTGTGTCCCCAACACACCAAATACAATGGTAAATTGTATGGATGCACTAGTTCGGCGAAGAGATGGTGATACAAGTGTAATATGGATAGTAGATATTGATTTTTGTAATAGGAACAATAAAAAACAGCAAGGTAGCAATTGATAAAATGGAGCACAAATGATATTGCAATACTTGAAAATAAGGCCAAGGGTCCGTACTTTCACTAGTGCAATCTCTCAACAATGCTAATATAATTGGATCATATAACCATCCCTCAACGTGCGATGAAGAATCACTCCAAAGTTCCTATCTAGCGGAGAACATAAGAAGAAATTGTTTGTAGGGTACGAAACCACCTTAAAGCTATTCTTTCCGATCAATCTATCCTAGAGTTCGTACTAAAATAACACCAAGCTATTCTTTCCGATCGATCTAACCAAGAGTTCGTACTAAAATAACACCATATGATACACATCAACCAACTCTAATGTCACCTAGATACTCCAATGTCACCGCGAGTATCCGTGAGTTGATTATACGATATGCATCAAACAATTTCAGATTCATAATACTCAATCCAACACAAAGAAACTCAAAGAGTGCCCAAGATTTCTACCGGACAAACAAAGACGAGAACATGCATCAACCCCTATGCATAGATTACCCCAATGTCACCTCGGGAATCCGCTAGTTGAGTGGCAAAACACATATCAAGTGAATCAATATGATACCCCATTGTCACCACGGGTATTCATAGCAAGACATACATCAAGTGTTCTCAAATCCATAAAAGTATTCAATCCGATAAAATGAAATCTCAAAGGGAAAACTCAATTCACAACAAGATAGAGAGGGAAAAACACCATATGATCCAACTATATTAACAAAGCCCGCGATACATCAAGATCGTGACATCTCAAGAACACGAGAGAGAGAGAGAGAGAGATTAAACACATAGCTACTGGTACAAACCCTCAGCCCCGACGGTGGACTACTCCCTCCTCATCATGGTGGCCGCCGGGATGATGAAGATGGCCACCGGTGATGATTTCCCCCTCCGGCAGGGTGCCGGAACGGGGTCTAGATTGGTTTTTCGTGGCTATAGAGGCTTGCGGCGGCGGAACTTCTGATCTAGGGTTACCCTGAGGGTTTTTGGAATATTTGGCAATTTATAGGGCGAAGAGGCGGTGCGGGAGGTCACCAAGGGGGGCACGACCCCCCTGGGCATGCCTGGGCTCCTGGGCACGCCCAGGTGGGTTGTGCTCACCTTGGGCCTCCCCTCTGGTACTTTTTTAGCCCATCCTGGGTCTTCTGGTCCAAAAAAACTCTCCAGAATTTTTTGCTGCGTTTGGACTCCGTTTGATATTGATTTCCTGCGAAGTAAAAAACAAGCAAAAAACAGCAACTGTCACTGGGCACTATGTCAATAGGTTAGTCCCAAAAATGATATAAAGTTTCTATAAAATGATTGTAAAACATCCAAGAATGATAATATAACAGCATGAATACTTCATAAATTATAGATACGTTGGAGACGTATCAGCATCCCCAAGCTTAAGTCCTACTCATCGTCGAGTAGGTAAATGATAAAAGAAATAATTTATGAAGTGTGAATGCTAGCAAAGTGCATAAGTTTGATCAATGATAATTTCAATCACTTTTCCTAGCATCATAACAGCAATTCTTTCTCATAAAATTTCTCATGTTAAAGTAGCAACCAATTCACATGCTAAGGTTCAAACAATGAATTCTCTTGAAACTCAACAACCTATATTCTTAGTCACCAAACAATTGCGATTCAACTTATTCAACAGAGTCTAAGTAAGAGCTCCACATACTAAATCATCATATAGTCTTGTATGATTGCTAGTACTCAAAGCATATTCTTAGAATAAATGGCATCCATCGAACACAGAGAAAGATAGGGGCTTAATATTTTGCCTCCCAACTCATTTATCATAGAGATAATTGTCCACAATAATAAATCATGATCAAATACATTTGACCGGTCATATGTGTCTAGATATTTCCCCACCACACGATGCTTGCCAACTAGAGAATAGTTGAGGTTGAAATGAGAATTCATACTATTGACTCTTTGCATAAAAGTAAATACTGAAAAGTAAAAGATAGGCCCTTCGCAGAGGGAAGCAGAGGTTGTCATGCGCTTTTTATTTGGATGCCCAAGCTCTTAATGCAAAGGAACGTCACGTTATATTTCCCCTTATGATAGCAACCTTTATTATGCAGTCCGTCACTTTTATTAATTTACCATCACAAGTTTGTACAACGCTCAATTTTCCTTTACAATAAAAGATCAAACATATTTAGGAGCAATTTTTATTGCTTTATGCACCGATGACAACTTACTTGAGGGATCTTATTCAATCCATAGGTAGAAATGGTGGACACTCATGGCAAGAAACTGGGTTTAAGGGTTTTTGGATGCACAAGTAGTATCTCTACTTAGTACGAATTTTTGTCTAGCAAAAGATCCTAGGCAAACACCACATGTTGGAGGATCCATGACAATATAACTTCTATGCAAATATACCCAAACATAACTCATTACGTTGTATTCCTTGTCCAACTTCAACTAATTTGCTCAAGTTTGAAAATAATTAATGGGTATTCACAATCATATAAGATGTCCAAGATAATACATTTGCATGTGAAAGTTCTCTTCCTTATACTAATCATTCATGAATTGCTTGTATGACCAATATTGTGATTGTCAAGCTTCAAAAGATTTCACTTTCTAAACCCAATGTGAAGCTACTACTAGTCATGATATGAACATATAATTTCAACTTCATGATATTCAATTCATTTAACAATTTACTCATAGGATATAAGTGAAGCACAAGAGTAAATGACAAACTACTCCAAAAACATATAAGTGAAGATCAAGCGAGTAGTTAAGCAAATGGGTAGCTATTTGAGGACTCTCTCTTATTTAAAAACTTTTAGATCTAAGTATTTTATTAAAACAGCAAGCAAAACAAAATAAAATGACATTCCAAGGATAGCACACATCATGTGAAGAAGCAAAAACTTAGGCTAAACCGATACTAACCGATAATTGTTGATGAAGAAAGGTGGGATGCCTACCGTGGCATCCCCAAGCTTAGATGCTTGAGACTCCTTGAAATATTATCTTGGGATGCCTTGGGCATCCCCAATCTTGAGCTTTTTTGTCTCCTTAATTCCTTTTATATCACGGTTTTCCTAAATCTTAAAAACTTCATCCACACAAAACTCAACAAGAACTCGTGAGGTAAGTTAGTATAAATCAATGCAATAACCTTATCATTATCTACTGTAGCAAATCACTAAAATTATTATTCAACATTGCATACTAAATTCCTCTTCATATTTAATACTCCTATCCTCAAATAGAATCATTAAACAAGCAAACATATGCACACAATGCAAACATAACAACAATCTGTCTAAACAGTACAGTATGTAAAGAGTGCAATATTCTTCATACTTCCCTAACTCCAAAAATTCTGAAAATTTACCACACTGTATAAAATTTATCATAGCTTATTTTTAAAAAAAATCAACATTTTATCACATTCTGAATCGTCTCAGGAATTTTTGAAACAGCGACAAACTTTCTGTTTTGAAACAGCAACGCATAGACTTGCAAAATAAGCATAACAAAGGCTATACTTGCCACTTTTATTGAAGTAAGAGATGCAAAACATTATTATAAATAACAGAAATAAAATCCTAATAAAATAAAATGACTCTCCAAGCAAAACTCATATCATGTGACGAATGAAAATGTAGCTCCAAGCAATGTTGGGGATATCGCTTATCGGGAACTTATCGGTCGACCCAAGATAAGGGGTAAATCGGCAAGTTTATCAGCATATGGGCCAATTTATCGCCATATCTGCCGATTTATCGGTCAATTTATCTTATCGGTTAGACAGCGATAAGCGATAAATCGGCCGATTTATCGGCATATCGGAAGATATCTTGAACAGTGGCTCCAAGTGAGGTTACCGATAATGTTGAAGACGAAAGAGGGGATGCCTTCCGGGGCATCCCCAAGCTTAGTTGCTTGGATATTCCTTGAATATTACCTTGGGGTTTATTGGGAATCCCCAAGCTTAGAGTCTTGTCACTCCTTCTTCTCCTCATATCGATATCTCACCCAAAACTGGAAAACTTCAATCACACAAAACTTAACGGAACTTCGTGAGATGGGTTAGTATGATAAAGACAAATCATTCACTTTGGAACTGTCAAGATAAGATTCATAATTGTTCTCACACAATTCCTACTGTACCTCATCATTTACACAATTTATATTGAGCAATATAAGCCATAGAAACTAGAAAACAAGCAAACTATGCATTGAAAACAGAATCTGTCAAAAACAGAACATTACATAAAGATCTGAATATTAGTCATACTTATGCAACTCCAAAAATTCTTAAACTTTAGGAAAACGTAGGAAATATGTAGATAAATCATCTGTAATACATTAAGAGTTTTTCAACACTCCAGTGAATTTAAACAATTCTGTTACTGGAAGCAAAAGTTTCTGTTTTTGCACAGAATCAAGTCAACTATCATCCACACTATCCCAAAGGCTTTACTTGGCACTTTATTGAAACAAAAGCTATAAAACATTATTAATACAGTATCCTAATCATGTGAACACACAAAAACAGTAGGTAAAAGTGTTGGGTTGTCTCCCAACAAGCGCTTTTCTTTAATGCCTTTTAGCTAGGCATGATGATTTTAATGATGCTCGCATAAAAGATAAGAATTGAAACATAACAAGAGCATCATGAAGCATATGACTAGCACATTTAAGCCTAACCCGCTTCCTATGCATAGGGATTTTGTGAGCAAACAACTTACGGGAACAAGAATCAACTAGCATAGGAAGGCAAAACAAGTATAACTTCAAAACTTTCAACACATAGAGAGGAAACTTGATATTATTGCAATATGTAAAAGCATATGTTCCTCTCTCATAATAAATTTCAGTAGCATGATGAATGAATTCAACAATAGCTATCACATAAAGAATTATTTTCAAGATCCACATGCATAAAAAAATTATTACTCTCCACATAAGCAAAAAATTTCTCATTCATAGTAGTGGGAGCAAACTCAACAAAATAACTACCATGAGATTGAAAATTAAAATCATGATGACAAGTTTCATGGTTATCATTATTCAATATAGCATACATGTCATCACCATAATCATCATAAATAGGAGGCATGCTTTCATCATAGTAAATATTCTCATCAAAACTTGGGGGACTAAAAATAGCATCTTCATCAAACCTAGCATCCCCAAGCTTATGGCTTTTCATATCATTAACATCATGGATATTGAAAGAATTCATACTAATAACATTGCAATCATGCTCGTCATTTATGCCAAACATTTTATTGAATTCTTCTTCTATCAATTGAGCACAATTTTCCTTTCCATCATTTTCAATAAAGACATGATAAAGATGAACAATATGAGACCAACTCAATTCCATTTTTTTGTAGTTTTCTTTTATAAACCAAACTAGAGATAAAACAAGAAACTAAAAGATTCAATTGCAAGATCTAAAGATATACCTTCAAGCACTCACCTCCCCGGCAACGGCGCCAGAAAAGAGCTTGATGTCTACTACGCAACTTTATTCTTGTAGACTCGTGTTGGGCCTCCAAGCGCAGAGTTTTGTAGGACAGTAGCAATTTTCCCTCAAGTGGATGACCTAAGGTTTATCAATCCGTGGGAGGCGTAGGATGAAGATGGTCTCTCTCAAACAACCCTGCAACCAAATAACAAAGAGTCTCTTGTGTCCCAAACACACCAAATACAATGGTAAATTGTATAGGTGCACTAGTTCGGCGAAGAGATGGTGATACAAGTGTAATATGGATAGTAGATATTGATTTTTGTAATAGGAACAATAAAAAACAGCAAGGTAGCAATTGATAAAACGGAGCACAAACGGTATTGCAATGCTTGAAAATGAGGCCTAGGGTCCGTACTTTCGCTAGTGCAATCTCTCAACAATGCTAATATAATTGGATCATATAACCATCCCTCAACGTGCGATGAAGAATCACTCCAAAGTTCCTATCTAGCGGAGAACATAAGAAGAAATTGTTTGTAGGGTACGAAACCACCTCAAAGCTATTCTTTCCGATCAATCTATCCTAGAGTTCGTACTAGAATAACACCAAGCTATTCTTTCCGATCGATCTAACCAAGAGTTCGTACTAAAATAACACCATATGATACACATCAACCAACTCTAATGTCACCTAGATACTCCAATGTCACCACGAGTATCCGTGAGTTGATTATACGATATGCATCAAACAATTTCAGATTCATAATACTCAATCCAACACAAAGAACCTCAAAGAGTGCCCAAGATTTCTACCGGAGAAACAAAGACGAGAACATGCATCAACCCCTATGCGTAGATTACCCCAATGTCACCTCGGGAATCTGCGAGTTGATTGGCAAAATACATATCAAGTGAATCAATATGATACCCCATTGTCACCACGGGTATTCATAGCAAGACATACATCAAGTGTTCTCAAATCCATAAAAGTATTCAATCCGATAAAATAAAATCTCAAAGGGAAAACTTAATTCACAACAAGATAGAGAGGGGAAAACACCATATGATCCAACTATATTAACAAAGCCCGTGACACATCAAGATCGTGACATCTCAAGAACACGAGAGAGAGGGATTAAACACATAGCTATTGATACAAACCCTCAGCCCCGACGGTGGACTACTCCCTCCTCATCATGGTGGCCGCCGGGATGATGAAGATGGCCACCGGTGATGATTTCCCCCTCCGGCAGGGTGCCGGAACAGGGTTCAGATTGGTTTTTCGTGGCTATAGAGGCTTGCAGCGGCGGAACTTCTGATCTAGGGTTACCCCGAGGGTTTTTGGAATATTTGGCAATTTATAGGGCGAAGAGGCGGTGCGGGAGGTCACCGAGGGGGGCACAACCCCCCTGGGCCCGCCTGGGCTCCTGGGCGTGCCCACCTCGGGCCTCCCCTCTGGTTCTTTTTTAGCCCATCCTGGGTCTTCTGGTCCAAAAAAATTCTCCAAAAATTATCGCTGCGTTTGGACTCCGTTTGATATTGATTTCCTGCGAAGTAAAAAACAAGCAAAAAACAGAAACTAGCACTGGGCACTATGTCAATAGGTTAGTCCCAAAAATGATATAAAGTTGCTATAAAATGATTGTAAAACATCCAAGAATGATAATATAACAGCATGAATACTTCATAAATTATAGATATGTTGGAGACGTATCAGAAGTGCAACAAGAGGATCCACCTCAACCTCCATATCCACTACCTCAAGGGAATGAAAATAATGAAGATGAAGAAGAAAAGGAGAATGATGAGGAAACACACGCCTCAAGCAAAAGCTATCCCGTGTTAGAGCAAGTGTGAAGAAGAATCACCTCGTTGATCAAATCCTCAACGACATGAACACTGGGAGAATCACTCACTCTAAAACTCGCTTAGCTAATTTTTGTGAGCACTACTCATTCATCTCAAGTGTTGAACCCATGAAGGTTGAATAAGCCCTTGATGATGTGGATTGGGTCAATGCTATGCATAGGAGCTACACAACTTCGAGAGGAAGAAAGTATGGACTTTGGGAAGAATTTATGCAATGAGACAGAGATCTTGGCAGTGTAGTTCTCTCTATGACAATCTGCTTGTTAAGGTCGTGTGTTAGGGTGGGCGAGATGACCGTTGCGCTTTCTCCTCCCTCACTCCCATCTCCTTTAACACGCGGGATCCCTGCCGAGTCGTCGATGCACCCGGTGCAGGTGTCCTCTTCCCCGGTGATGGAAGGGGAGACGGGGTGCCCCTAGCATGCCGTGGAGGGCTTCCTGGTGGCATTTGGAGGGCGGTTCTAGATCCTATCGCAAGCTAGCAATGAGGGATCTGACGGGGAATATGGTGGCGGCCTGATATTTGAGGCATCCAGGGAGGGGCGCAATGAGGTTCATTGACATTGTGGGGAGGAGCTGGTGGCTCATCTTGCAGGTGGCGGCCATGGGTCATCCTCATCGACAGCCAGGCTGGTTGTGGCAGCAGATCTGGAGCGGAGATTTGATAACTCCATGCGGGCTAGTGCCGATGTTGGGTGCTCTCCAATGGGAGTCGGTGGCCCAGCACAGTCGGGCGATGGGGCGTTGATGATTTCAGCCCCTGGAGGTGCGCCTGACAGGGGGTGGATTCACTAGCGCCACCGTAAATCATCATGGGCGATGTGGCTGAAAGCCAAGGCGGGTGACAACACAAGGTCAACGGTTCCCCCTCGGAATCTTGTGCGGCCCCGGGAATGGCGCGGCGGGGCTTGGGCTTAGGGCATCATCCCCCGGTGAGGCGGCTGGCGATTCACCGGTGGCAGTGAGGGAGCTGCCTGAGCAGGAGGAGGAGGATCCCCCCACCTCACTAGGGAAGCGCGTCCTGGGTGGAGAAGTGGGCCGGGCTCGGGGCAAGTGGGCTGGGTGCAATCGGGCCCATCTTTTGGGTTCAGTTCTGCTTACCTCACAGCACGCCCAGCTTGGCCTCGCCTGTAGGTTGTTCCACTTGCTCCTGGCTGATATGTCTCCAACGTATCTATAATTTTTTATTGTTTCATGCTATTATATTATCGATCTTGGATACTTTATATTCTTTAATATGCAATTTTATATCATTTTTGGGAACTAACCTATTAACCCAGTGCCTAGTGCCAATTGCTGTTTTTTTGCCTATTTTTGGTTTTCCTAAAAATCAGTACCAAACGGAGTCCAAACGCTATGAAACATTTTGATGATTTCTTTCTGGACAAAAGAGACCCTAGAAGCTTCGGGAGGAGACCAGACGGCAAACAAGGAGACAACAAGGCAACAGGGCGCGCCATGGGGGGCAGGCACGGCCTGATGCCTTGTGGGCCCCACTTGGCTCCGTCTAACCTAATTCCACTTTTATAAATTCTCCAATATTGGGAAACCCCCAGAGAGCCACCTAAAACAATTTTTTCGCCGCTACAAGCTTCTGTTCTTCCGCGATCCCATCTGGAGGCCTTTTCCGATATTCTGCAGGAGGGGGAATCAATCACGGAGGGTTTCTACATCAACCTTGCTGCCCTACAGATGATGTGTGAGTAGTTCACCACAGACCTATGGGTCCATAGCTAGTAACTAGATGGATTTCTCTCTCTTTTATCTTCAATACAATGTTCTCCACGATCTTCTTGGAGTTCTATCCGATGTAATCTTCTTTTGCGGTGTGTTTGTTGGGATCCAATGAATTGTGGGTTTATGATTAGATTATTCATTGAAAGTAATTGAGTCTTTTCTGAACTTTATTATGCATGATTATGATAGCTTTGTATTTTTGTCTGATCTATCCATTTGGTTTGGCCAACTAGATTGATTTATCTTCAGTGGGAGAGGTGCTTTATCTTGTAGTGTCCTCACCTTGTGATAGAAGGGGTAGTGAGGCACATATATTTTTGTTGCTACTAGGGATAAAACGATGGGGTTTGTTCATATTGCTTGAGTTTACTTTGTCTACATCATGTCATCTTGCTTAAAGCGTTACTCTTTTTGTCATGACACTACTGGAATCAGGGAATTTGCCATCAGCCAGTTCTTTGCCGTCTGCTAGCAGAAGGCAAAGAAGGTCTTTGCCGTCCGCTATTAGAAAGCAGACGGCAAAGAACTCGCTGATGGCAAATATACACTTTGCCATGCGCCAGTTCTTTACCGTCTGCCAGTGGACGGCAAAGGTCCCAAAGACGGACGGCAAAGAGTCCAGCTGGGCCCCACTGGACCCTGGGGCTGGTTAGGTCAGATGGACGGGCTGGATGCCGTCCGTCTGCTCTTTGCCATCTGCCTTTGGGACCTTTGCCGTCCGCTGGTAGACAGCAAAGAGAAGAACCTAACTAACGGATGTTCCCCCCGGCCCCACCAGTCATTGCCGTCTGCTTGCAGACCTCTTTGCCATCTGCTAGCAGACGGCAAAGAGGCTGCCTAAGTAATGGTCGACTGTGCCCCCGTCCCACATCTGTCTCTCTCCCCACCTCTCACCCGCGCCCCCCCGGAGCCAGAGCGTGCCGCCCCCCCCCCCCGGAGCCCTCCCGCGCCGGCCAGCCCGCCGTCCACCCCGGACCCGGCCGCGGCGGCCGCCCCGCCCCGCCCATCGCCGGAGCAAGGCCGCGGGGTATGAAGGAAATATGCCCTAGAGGCAATAATAAAGTTGTTATTTATATTTCCTTATATCATGATAAATGTTTATTATTCATGCTAGAATTGTATTAACCGGAAACTTAATACATGTGTGAATACATAGACAAACAGAGTGTCACTAGTATGCCTCTACTTGACTAGCTCGTTAATCAAAGATGGTTAAGTTTCCTAGCCATAGACATGAGTTATCATTTGATGAACGGGATCACATCATTAGAGAATGATGTGATTGACATGACCCATCCATTAGCTTAGCATAATGATCGTTAAGTTTATTGCTATTGCTTTCTTCATGACTTATACATGTTCCTCTGACTATGAGATTATGCAACTCCCGAATACCGGAGGAACACCTTGTGTGCTATCAAATGTCACAACGTAACTGGGTGATTATAAAGATGCTCTACAGGTGTCTCCGATGGTGTTTGTTGGGTTGGCATAGATCGAGATTAGGATTTGTCACTCCGTGTATCGGAGAGGTATCTCTGGGCCCTCTCGGTAATGCACATCATATGAAGCCTTGCAAGCAATGTGACTAATGAGTTAGTTACGGGATGATGCATTACGGAACGAGTAAAGAGACTTGCCGGTAACGAGATTGAACTAGGTATGATGATACCGACAATCGAATCTCGGGCAAGTAACATATCGATGACAAAGGGAACAACGTATGTTGTCATGCGGCTTGACCGATAAAGATCTTCGTAGAATATGTGGGAGCCAATATGAGCATCTAGGTTCTGCTATTGGTTATTCACCGGAGATGAGTCTCGGTCATGTCTACATAGTTCTCGAACCCGTAGGGTCCACACGCTTAACGTTCGATGACGATCGGTATTATGAGTTTATGTGTTTTGATGTACCGAAGGTAGTTCGGAGTCCCGGATGAGATCACGGACATGACGAGGAGTCTCGAAATGGTCGAGACATAAAGATTGATATATTGGATGACTATATTCGGACATCGGAAATGTTCCGGTGAAGTTTCGGATAAAACCGGAGTGCCGGAGCGGTTACCAGAACCCCCCGGGGGAACTAATGGGCCTCATGGGCCTTAGTGGAGAGAGAGAGAGGGGCGGCCAGGGCAGGCCGCGCGCCCCCTCCCCCTTGGGTCCGAATTGGACTAGGGAAGGGGGGCGGCGCCCCCCTTTCCTTCTCCCTCTCCCTCTCCTTCCTTCCCCCTCTCTCCCTCTTGGTGGAATCCTACTAGGACTAGTAGTCCTAGTAGGACTCCCCTGGTGGGGCGCGCCCTAGGAGGGCCGGCCGGCCTCCCCCTTGCTCCTTTATATACGGGGGCAGGGGGCACCCTAGGACACACAAGTTGATTGTTTTTAGCCGTGTGCGGTGCCCCCCTCCACAGATTTCCACCTCGGTCATATTTTCGGAGAGCTTAGGCGAAGCCCTGCCAGAATCACTTCATCATCACCGTCACCACGCCGTCGTGCTGACGAAACTCTCCTTCGGCCTCAACTGGATCAAGAGTTCGAGGTCGTCACCGAGCTGAACGTGTGCAGATCGCGGAGGTGCCGTACGTTTGGTACTTGGATCGGTTGGATCACGAAGACGTTAGACTACATCAACCGCGTTACTAAACGCTTCCGCTTTTGGTCTACGAGGGTACGTGGACACACTCTCCCCGCTCGTTGCTATGCTTCTCCTAGATAGATCTTGCATGATCGTAGGAATTTTTTTGAAATTCTACGTTCCCCAACAGTGGCATCCGAGCCAGGTCTATGCGTAGATGTTATATGCACGAGTAGAACACAAAGAGTTGTGGGCGATAAAAGTCATACTGCTTACCAGCATGTCATACTTTGATTCGGCGGTATTGGTGGATTAAGCGGCTTAGACCGACATTACGCGTACGCTTACGCGAGACTGGTTCTACCGACGTGCTTCGCACACACGTGGCTAGTGGGTGTCAGTTTCTCCAACTTTAGTTGAATCGAGTGTGACTACGCCCGGTCCTTGTTGAAGGTTAAAACATCACACTTGACAAAAAATCGTTGTGGTTTTGATGCGTAGGTAAGAACGGTTCTTGCTCAGCCCGTAGCAGCCACGTAAAACTTGCAACAACAAAGTAGAGGACGTCTAACTTGTTTTTGCAGGGCTTGCTGTGATGTGATATGGTCAAGACATGATGTGATATAATTTATTGTATGAGATGATCATGTTTTGTAACAGAGTTATCGGCAACCGGCAGGAGCCATATGGTTGTCGCTTTATTGTATGCAATGCAATCGCCATGTAATTGCTTTACTTTATCACTAAGCGGTAGCGATAGTCGTAGAAGCAATAAGTTGGTGAGACGACAACGATGCTACGATGGAGATCATGCTGGGGCGCCGGTGACGATGGAGATCAAGTTGGGGCACCGGTGACGATGAAGATCATGACGGTGCTTCGATGATGGAGATCAAGAGCACAAGATGATGATGGCCATATCATGTCACATATTGAATTGCATGTGATGTTAATCCTATTATGCATCTTATTTTGCTTAGTACGGTGGTAGCATTATAAGATGATCTCTCACTAAATTTCAAGGTACAAGTGTTCTCCCTGAGTATGCACCATTGCTACAGTTTGTCGTGCCGAGACACCACGTGATGATCGAGTGTGATAAGCTCTACGTTCACATACAACGGGTGCAAGCCAGTTTTGCACACGCAGAATACTCGGGTTAAACTTGACGAGCCTAGCATATGCAGATATGGCCTTGGAACACTGAGACCGAAAGGTCGAGCGTGAATCATATAGTAGATATGATCAACATAGTGATGTTCACCATTGAAAACTACTCCATCTCACGTGATGATCGGACATGGTTTAGTTGATTTGGATCACGTGATCACTTAGATGATTAGAGGGATGTCTATCTAAGTGGGAGTTCTTAAGTAATATGATTAATTGAACTTTAATTTATCATGAACTTAGTACCTGATAGTATTTTGCATGTCTATGTTGTTGTAGATCAATGGCCCGTGCTACCGTTCCTTTGAATTTTAATGCGTTCCTAGAGAAAGCTAAGTTGAAAGATGATGGTAGCAACTACACGGACTGGGTCCGTAACTTGAGGATTATCCTCATTGCTGCACAGAAGGATTATGTCCTGGAAGCACCGCTAGGTGCTAGGCCTGCTACAGAAGCTATTGATGACGTTAAGAACGTCTGGCAGAGAAAAGCTGATGACTACTCGTTAGTTCAGTGTGCCATGCTTTACGGCTTAGAACCGGGACTTCAACAACGTTTTGAACGTCATGGAGCATATGAGATGTTCTAGGAGTTGAAGTTAATATTTCAAGCAAATGCCCGGATTGAGAGATATGAAGTCTCCAATAAGTTCTATAGCTGCAAAATGGAGGAGAATAGTTCTGTCAGTGAGCATATACTCAAAATGTTTGGGTATCATAATCACTTGACTCAGCTGGGAGTTAATCTTCCGGTTGATAGTGTCATTGACAGAGTTCTTCAATCACTGCCACCAAGCTACAAGAGCTTCGTGATGAACTATAATATGCAAGGGATGCATAAGACAATTCCCGAGCTCTTCGCAATGTTAAAGGCTGCGGAGGTAGAAATCAAAAAGGAGCATCAAGTGTTGATGGTCAACAAGACCACCAGTTTCAAGAAAAAGGGTAAAGGGAAGAAGGGGAACTTCAAGAAGAACGGCAAGCAAGTTGCTGCTCAAGTGAAGAAGCCCAAGTCTGGACCTAAACCTGATACTGAGTGCTTCTACTGCAAAGGGACTGGTCACTGGAAGCGGAACTGCCCCAAGTATTTGGCGAATAAGAAGGATGGCAAAGTGAACAAAGGTATATGTGATATACATGTTATTGATGTGTACCTTACTAATGCTCGCAGTAGTGCCTGGGTATTTGATAATGGTTCTGTTGCTAATATTTGCAACTCGAAACAGGGACTACGGATTAAGCGAAGATTGGCTAAGGACGAGGTGACGATGCGTGTGGGAAATGGTTCCAAAGTCGATGTGATCGCCGTTGGCACGTTACCTCTACATCTACCTTCGGGTTAGTTTTAGACCTGAATAATTGTTATTTGGTGCCAACGTTAAGCATGAACATTATATCTGGATCTTGTTTGATGCGAGACGGTTATTCATTTAAATCTGAGAATAATGGTTGTTCTATTTATATGAGTAATATCTTTTATGGTCATGCACCCTTGAAGAGTGCTCTATCTTTGTTGAATCTCGATAGTAGTGATACACATATTCATAATATTGAAACCAAAAGATGCAGAGTTGATAATGATAGTGCAACTTATTTGTGGCACTGCCGTTTGGGTCATATTGGTGTAAAGCGCATGAAGAAACTCCATACTGATGGACTTTTGGAATCACTTGATTATGAATCACTTGGTACTTGCGAACCATGCCTCATGGGCAAGATGACTAAAACTCCGTTTTCCGGAACAATGGAGCGAGCAACAGATTTATTGGAAATAATACATACCGATGTATGTGGTCCGATGAATATTGAGGCTCGCGGCGGGTATCATTATTTTCTGACCTTCACAGATGATTTGAGCAGATATGGGTATATCTACTTGATGAAACATAAGTCTGAAACATTTGAAAAGTTCAAAGAATTTCAGAGTGAAGTGGAAAATCATCGTAACAAGAAAATAAAGTTTTTGCGATTCGATCATGGAGGAGAATATTTGAGTTACGAGTTTGGTCTTCATTTGAAACAATGCGGAATAGTTTCGCAACTCACGCCACCCGGAACACCATAGCGTAATGGTGTGTCCGAATGTCGTAACCGCACTTTATTAGATATGGTGCGATCTATGATGTCTCTTACTGATTTACCGCTATTGTTTTGGGGTTATGCTTTAGAGACGGCTGCATTCACGTTAAATAGGGCACCATCTAAATCCGTTGAGATGACACCTTATGAACTGTGGTTTGGCAAGAAACACAAGTTGTCATTTCTTAAAGTTTGGGGCTGCGATGCTTATGTGAAAAAGCTTCAACCTGATAAGCTCGAACCCAAATCGGAGAAATGTGTCTTCATAGGATACCCAAAGGAGACTATTGGGTACACCTTCTATCACAGATCCGAAGGCAAGACATTCGTTGCTAAGAATGTATCCTTTCTAGAGAAGGAGTTTCTCTTGAAAGAAGTGAGTGGGAGGAAAGTAGAACTTGATGAGGTAACTGTACCTGCTCCCTTATTGGCAAGTAGTTCATCACAGAAATCAGTTCCTGTGACTCCTACACCAATTAGTGAGGAAGCTAATGATGATGATCATGTAACTTCAGATCAAGTTACTACCGAACCTCGTAGGTCAACCACAGTAAGATCCGCACCAGAGTGGTATGGTAATCCTGTTCTGGAGGTCATGTTACTTGACCATGATGAACCTACGAACTATGAGGAAGCGATGATGAGCCCAGATTCCGCGAAATTGCTTGAGGCCATGAAATCTGAGATGGGATCCATGTATGAGAACAAAGTATGGACTTTGGTTGACTTGCCCGATGATCGGCAAGCCATAGAGAATAAATGGATCTTCAAGAAGAAGACTGACGCTGACGGTAATGTTACTGTCTACAAAGCTCGACTTGTTGCAAAAGGTTTTCAACAAGTTCAAGGAGTTGACTACGATGAGACCTTCTCACCCGTAGCGATGCTTAAGTCCGTCCGAGTCATGTTAGCAATTGCCGCATTTTATGATTATGAAATTTGGCAAATGGATGTAAAAACTGCATTCCTGAATGGATTTCTGGAAGAAGAGTTGTATATGATGCAACCCGAAGGTTTTATCGATCCAAAGGATGCTAACAAAGTGTGCAAGCTCCAGCGATCCATTTATGGACTGGTGCAAGCATCTCGGAGTTGGAATAAACGTTTTGATAGTGTGATCAAAGCATATGGTTTTATACAGACTTTTGGAGAAGCCTGTATTTACATGAAAGTGAGTGGGAGCTCTGTAGCATTTCTAATATTATATGTGGATGACATATTGTTGATTGGAAATGATATAGAATTTCTAGATAGCATAAAAGGATACTTGAATAAAAGTTTTTCAATGAAAGACCTCGGTGAAGCTGCTTATATATTGGGCATCAAGATCTATAGAGATAGATCAAGACGCTTAATTGGACTTTCACAAAGCACATACCTTGATAAAGTTTTGAAGAAGTTCAAAATGGATCAAGCAAAGAAAGGGTTCTTGCCTGTGTTGCAAGGTGTGAAGTTGAGTAAGACTCAATGCCCGACCACTGCAGAAGATAGAGAGAAAATGAAAGTCATTCCCTATGCCTCAGCCATAGGTTCTATCATGTATGCAATGCTGTGTACCAGACCTGATGTGTGCCTTGCTATAAGTTTAGCAGGGAGGTACCAAAGTAATCCAGGAGTGGATCACTGGACAGCGGTCAAGAACATCCTGAAATACCTGAAAAGGACTAAGGATATGTTTCTCGTTTATGGAGGTGACAAAGAGCTCGTCGTAAGTGGTTACGTCGATGCAAGTTTTGACACTGATCCGGATGACTCTAAGTCACAAACCGGATACGTATTTATATTGAACGGTGGAGCTATCAGTTGGTGTAGTTCTAAGCAAAGTGTCGTGGCGGGATCTACGTGTGAAGCGGAGTACATAGCTTCTTTGAAAGAAGCGAATGAAGGAGTCTGGATGAAGGAGTTCATATCTGATCTAGGTGTCATACCTAGTGCATCGGGTCCAATGAAAATCTTTTGTGACAATACTAGAGCAATTGCCTTGGCAAAAGAATCCAGATTTCACAAGAGAACCAAACACATCAAGAGACGCTTCAATTCCATCCGCGATCAAGTCAAGGAGGGAGACATAGAGATTTGCAAGATACATACGGATCTGAATGTTGCAGACCCGTTGACTAAGCCTCTCTCACGAGCAAAACATGATCAGCACCAAGACTCCATGGGTGTTAGAATCATTACTGTGTAATCTAGATTATTGACTCTAGTGCAAGTGGGAGACTGAAGGAAATATGCCCTAGAGGCAATAATAAGTTGTTATTTATATTTCCTTATATCATGATAAATGTTTATTATTCATGCTAGAATTGTATTAACCAGAAACTTAATACATGTGTGAATACATAGACAAACAGAGTTTCACTAGTATGCCTCTACTTGACTAGCTCGTTAATCAAAGATGGTTAAGTTTCCTAGCCATAGACATGAGTTGTCATTTGATGAACGGGATCACATCATTAGAGAATGATGTGATTGACATGACCCATCCGTTAGCTTAGCATAATGGTCGTTAAGTTTATTGCTATTGCTTTCTTCATGACTTATACATGTTCCTCTGACTATGAGATTATGCAACTCCCGAATACCGGAGGAACACCTTGTGTGCTATCAAACGTCACAACGTAACTGGGTGATTATAAAGATGCTCTACAGGTGTCTCCGATGGTGTTTGTTGGGTTGGCATAGATCGAGATTAGGATTTGTCACTCCGTGTATCGGAGAGGTATCTCTGGGCCATCTCGGTAATGCACATCATATGAAGCCTTGCAAGCAATGTGACTAATGAGTTAGTTACGGGATGATGCATTACGGAACGAGTAAAGAGACTTGCCGGTAACGAGATTGAACTAGGTATGATGATACCGACGATCGAATCTCGGGCAAGTAACATACCGATGACAAAGGGAACAATGTATGTTGTTATGCGGTTTGACCGATAAAGATCTTCGTAGAATATGTGGGAGCCAATATGAGCATCCAGGTTCCGCTATTGGTTATTGACCGGAGATGAGTCTCGGTCATGTCTACATAGTTCTCAAACCCGTAGGGTCCGCACGCTTAACGTTCGATGACGATCGGTATTATGAGTTTATGTGTTTTGATGTACCGAAGGTAGTTCGGAGTCCCGGATGAGATCACGGACATGACGAGGAGTCTCAAAATGGTCGAGACATAAAGATTGATATATTGGATGACTATATTCGGACATCGGAAATGTTCCGGTGAAGTTTCGGATAAAACCGGAGTGCCGGAGGGGTTACCGGAACCCCCCGGGGGAACTAATGGGCCTCATGGGCCTTAGTGGAGAGAGAGAGAGGGGCGGCCAGGGCAGGCCGCGCGCCCCCTCCCCCTTGGGTCCGAATGGGACTAGGGAAGGGGGGGCGGCGCCCCCCTTTCCTTCTCCCTCTCCCTCTCCTTCCTTCCCCCTCTCTCCCTCTTGGTGGAATCCTACTAGGACTAGTAGTCCTAGTAGGACTCCCCTGGTGGGGCGCGCCCTAGGAGGGCCGGCCGGCCTCCCCCTTGCTCCTTTATATACGGGGGTAGGGGGGCACCCTAGGACACACAAGTTGATTGTTTTTAGCCGTGTGCGGTGCCCCCCTCCACAGATTTCCACCTCGGTCATATTTTCGGAGAGCTTAGGCGAAGCCCTGCCGGAATCACTTCATCATCACCGTCGCCACGCCGTCGTGCTGACGAAACTCTCCTTCGGCCTCAACTGGATCAAGAGTTCGAGGGACGTCACCGAGCTGAATGTGTGCAGATCGCGGAGGTGCCGTACATTCGGTACTTGGATCGGTTGGATCGCGAAGATGTTCGACTACATCAACCGCGTTACTAAACGCTTCCGCTTTCGGTCTACGAGGGTACGTGGACACACTCTCCCCGCTCGTTGCTATGCTTCTCCTAGATAGATCTTGCGTGATCGTAGGATTTTTTTTGAAATTCTACATTCCCAACAGGGGCCCCTGCGCCGCCCCGCCCCCACCCCCCGGAGCCCTCCCCGCCGCCGGCCAGCCCGCCCGTCCCGCCCCCCAGACCCAGGCCGCGGCGGCCGCCCGGCCCCCACCCCATCGCCGGAGCAAGGCCACGGGCCCCTGCGCCACCCCGCCCCTAACCGCTGGAGCCCGCGCCGCCCCGCCCCCGCCGCTGTAGCCACGCTGCGTCGCCCCTCCCCAGCCTACTCCACCGGCCCCTCCCCGCGCCATCCTCCATCGGCCGACCTCGCCGGAGGCAAGGTGAGGGTTTGTTCTTTTTTTTTCCTCCCCTCACTCCCGTTGGTTTTCTTCCTACTGTCCGTAGGGTGTGTCTACATGATATAAGGTCATCTATGCGCTGTTAGCACAGGGCTTGATTAACACGGAGCTTAGCGTCCTTCAGGCCTATCTTTT